>VBSM01001265.1:32613810-32628746 GCA_008086735.1 Cheirogaleus medius
AAAAAAAAAAAATTAGCTTGCTTTCCTGCAAAGAAAACCTAGCAACCAATTCTCTTAACTTCCCATTCGTTTGCTCTAATAGGCAGCCCTCCCCTGGAGCTAACTTTTTTCATGAAAGATGATTGTGTCATCAGCAGCAGCCAAATTGCCAAATGACACCTTCTTTTCTCTCTGATGTGTTACCAGCCCAAGAGCTCAGTTTAGCAGAAATCTGCACCGAGGCCCGGAAAAGAATGAATTGTTTCTTCTAAACAAGCTCTAAGACGAACTCTAGGAAGAGCTATAGTAAGCTACTTCTACCTCCACAAGATTTTGCCGTTATCTCTACAATATAGCTTGTGTGTCTGTGCATGATGCATTAATGCATAGGTGCCACACACATATTATATATGTGTACTAGGTTTCCCAAATATAACTTTGCACTTTTATAAAAATATATTTAATAATTGATTCTAAAATTACTCTTCCTTCTGCTATTGCTCTTTTAATTACCGATTAGCTGGGCAAGAATTTTAAAGCATTGTTTTTCCTGCAGTCAAAACAGCTTCTGTCAGCCAGTCATTCAACATGTAGTGAATCCTTTCTAAGTGCCAGTAATGATCCTAGCCACCGGGGATATTGAGATGAATGAGACAGAGTCTTTACCCTCAGTACCCTTACAGGGTTGAGCTGAGGTATAGAGAATATTATAATACTATGAGATAAGGGCTATGTTCCAGAAGCTTTGGAAGCCAAAAGAGAAATCATTTAACACATTCTTTTAAATATGCTATCTGTGCTAAATTTGCAAAGATATATATTATAGAAGCTTGAATAGCACACAAAATAGACACAGGCAAAGAAGGGGCATGTGAAAAGTTAAGCAACCCTGCAAGGATACTATTATGTGGGCACTAAGGCAGTTTATTGACTAGTTGTTGTCTTGTTTCTGTTGCTGTAAAAGAATTGGAAAGAATATGAGTTATTTGTGTTTGTCTCATTGCACTTTCCCTCCCCCACATTCTAAAAAGTTACCAGGCACTGTTCTAAATCCTTTTTATAATTATTAATTCAATAAATCCTCATGATAACGCTATGAGGGAAGAACTATTATCATCTCTACTTTACAGACAGTAAAACTGAAGCACAGAGAAGGTTAGGAACTTGCTGGTTACTAAAAACCGGAATAAGTTCTAGTGTTCTATAGCACTGTAAGGTGATCATAGTCAATAATAATTTATTGTATATTTTCAAAGAGCTAGAAGAGAGGATTTTATTTGCTCCCAACACACAAAAAATGATAAACATTTGAGGTGATATATATATATGCTAATTACCCTGATTTGATCATTGTACATTGTGTACATGTATTGAAATATTACACTGTGACCCATAAATATGTACAATTATTATGTGCCAATTAAAGATAAAATTAAAAAATAGACAGATTAAGTCAAAATCTAACTGCTACAACCACCACCTAAACAAAGGATTCATATTCAGAATATATAAAGAAACCTCACAAATCACTAAAAGAAAACAGAAAAATAATCACATGTTATACAGTTCATAGGAAAAAAATCCAAACAAGCAATAAACATCAAAAAGATGTTCAATCTCATTTGGATTCTGTGAAATGCAAAGTAAAGCAACAGCACAATGCCATTTTTCCTCTCATCAAATAGGAAAATATTAAAAAGTCTGACAGTATCAATTATTTGCAAGGATTTGGGGAAAATAGAATTCTCATACATTACTGGTAGGAGTATAAATTGTCATAACAATTTCAGAGAGAAATTGGTAGCTGCTAGCAAAATTACAACTACGCAAACTTTGTGATCCAGCAGTCCACTTCTGGATGTGAAACTAGAAAAAATTCTCACATGTATCACAAAACATGAATAATGAAAGTAATTAATCTACTATTTGAGACATTATGAAGCTGACAACAACAGAAATGTCTGTTACAAAGGGAATAGATAAATAAAATTTGATATGTTTATAGTCATGTAATGAAATAGTTTACAGTAAATAAGAAGTCCAGGGGTTAATGACTTCCTTCAGGCATGGCTGGGCCCAGGGCCTTAAATAATTTAATTAGATATCTCTCTCTCTCTCTCTCTCTCTCTCTCTCTTTCGATCTCTCTCTCTCTATCTCCCCGCACCCCTCCTTCTCCTGATTTTTTAGTTCTGCTACTTTGTGTTGGCCTCATTTTCTCCTACTGTAGATGATTTTTTTTTCTCTGGAGTTAGGGAAAATGTTTGCCAGCAGCTCCAGGTTTACACTACTGAGTTTGGTAATCCCAGTGGAAGAGAAGACACTTTTTCTCAGTGTCCATATGTCAATCTCAAGGAAGGGTTCTGATTTCCTTGTTTGGGTCATGTGCCTACCCCTTGAAACAATCACAGTGCCAGGGGAGAGGGCACTGTGATGATACCCTACCGCACCAAATGGAGTGGGAATGGAGCAGTTTCCCAAGGACAAGAGGGGTGCTGTTACCAAAGAAGAGATGCCAGGAAGCAAAACTAATGGGTACCACACATCACCCAAAACTTCTTTCTAGTTATCGCTAAACTTTAGTTATTAATACATAAAATTCCTCCCATTTGTGTTTCTCTGGAGAACTAAGATGGGACTTGGAAGGAAAATGGCCTTCTCTGAATCATCCTTTCATGGAGGTCAGCATGGTGGTGGCGAGACGAGATCAGTGTGATGGAGGATGGCAGTTCCAAAGCTCCAGGTGATGACCCTGCAGCAATGACATCTACGGCATCTATGAAAGCATGTCTTTCATATATGAGCGTCTTCAACATGAACTGGCCCAGGAGTGGATGTCAGACAAACTCGTCCTTCCCCTAAATACATAGAGGAGGAAAGGCTTTGAGATGGGGACAGGAATCTGTCCCTGCTTTTTCAGGCAGGACACCTCATGAGCTTTCTATTGCTTCTCTCTCCCCCTCACTCTCCTCTGCTTCTCTGTTTGGCTATTTTCTGTGTCAGTTCTTTCATTCTCCTCTACCCTCCATGCCTCGTTCCCCTCCTTTTTAACATACTTCTTTCCATCTTCTCTATTTTCCTGTGATAACCAAAGTCTTTTTAGGTAAACCAGCCAACTCCAGATATTTTGGGAAGACTATCATCATTTTGCCTATTACTGAACATGAGAAGACTACCACAACTGTAATATGATGAGACTTGTTCTTCCTGTTTCAAAGGATATGATTAAAGACACCAAGGAGAAGGACAGAAAGACATGCATAACAACAGAACATATCTAATATGTTGGGATATATTTATGCAAATATAAAGATATCTACTTGGAAGAAGAAAGCCCTGGGAAATGCATGGGAGAAGGCCACGTCCTTGAGTACCTTGACTTCTTTTTTTTTATTATTTCAGCATATTATGGAGGTACAAATGTTTAGGTTATGTGTATTGCCCTTGCCCCACCTGAATCAGAGCTTCAAGTGTGTCCATCCCCCAGACATTGCACACTGCACCCATTAGGTGTGTATAAATCCATCCTCCCTCCCCCCTCCCATCTGCCTGACACTGGATGAATGTTTTTCACCTTGACTTCTTAACAAAGCTGACAGACACGGCATGAAAAGACACCAAAATGCCTTGTGAGGACCTGCATGGAGAGTGTCTTAAGTAGTTAGCTCAACTGCCCTGAACAAGGAAGAGGACCCTGAAGGCTGTAATATTAGTATTTACACTGTGCCTGGTTGGCTAATAACTCACGTTTCCCAAAGTTTAGTTTTCAATTTGGCTGTACCCACAGTCACCCCACATTTCTTGGGTGCAACTTTAGTTTCAGTGTCCACCTTGGGAAAGACCAACGCACAGCTTCCCTCCTACTTTCTACCAACTACACAGCTCTCTAGTCAAATGGAAGCGTGAGTGCTTTTCTTATTCTCCAGGGAAAACCTCTGCCCTCCCCGAGCATGGCCACACTGTGAAAGGAGAGATTGCAGATACTGCTCTCCAGCCCGCTTCCTCAGCGGCTGGTCACCAGGCAAAATGTCAGAGCAGCTGTTGCTCATCAATTCACCCTCTGCGATCTCAGATACCAATTAGAACTGTGAACTCCTAATTGCCTCATTTCTAGCCACATTTTAAAGTAATTAATTTGTAATTGAGTAATGCGTTAATAACAGCCTTAATCATTTTTCTAATGGTCAGCTCCTGTTTATAGCCATCTTTGTGACCCGTGGGGAGCATGCATCTCAGGTCATATCTTGCTAATCACCTCCAAGCTGTGAAGCCACCATTTCTTACCAGGGAAATTTGCTTCCCTCCCCCACAGCAGTACCAGAAAAGAAAAAAAATCAACCTTCAAACTACAGTTTGTCGGACCTCTGTTTTTCTCTTTTCCCTGCCTCTTACATATCCTATCCCTTCCTCTCGTCCAATTTATTCCCCCCACTGGAAATCAGAAGGCAATGTCAACTTCCAGGAGTGATTTCTAATAGCAGTGAAACCTTATTGCATGAGCACTCATGAGCACACACTTCCTTCACTGATAAAAACATTTACCTTGACTCCCAGTTTTGTTTCATCATAATTATAGCTTATATTTAGCTGTTAGATATGAAGGCACTTATTAACCTTTGGGTTTTGATTCAAAAGGAATGATAGACACTGCACAACTGCCCAGACCATCAGGAAAGCTACAGGCAAGAGGTAAAGGGAGAGTCATAAAAAGATCCCCAAATAGGCTGAAACTTACTCTCATGATGACTGCCAGCAGTTGACCCCTTAGGACAGGTCCACCCCAACAGGCAGAGGGTTCAATACTGCTTAGAACAGTGTTTCTCAAGAAGGTAGTGGAGTAAGTGTGAGGTGTCAGAATTTTGGGAATAAAGGTATCAAAAGTGGACACAGATAGGCACAGCCATAGCACATACTCTATCAATAATTCCTGCTCCCAGTTGAGAACTACCTGTCTTCTGATTACATCATATTAGCTTCTTATTTTGGAGTCTTTTGATCAGTGATCCAGATGATGAAATCAAAACTGTGTTCCTCTAGCTAATAATAGATCTAAATATAGGAGAATAAAGATGATTATAACATATATACTCACTCCCTTAGGTTAAGTTCCCCAGCCTCGGCCACCAAGATTTGATGCAGGGGGGTTATTGAAGGCTGTTATTGGGAATGACACCTATAAAGGAGTAAGAGGAACTGGATTCTTCCAAGCAAGAGTTTAAAGTGGGATGCAGCTGCACTGAGGTCTCAGCCAATTTTTTGGGAGCTCTGAAACTGGGATAGCCCTTTGGAGACATCCTGAGTTGAGGCAAGAAGGCCAGGTCCTGATACCCCTGCATCAATCAGTCATTGCATGCAGGTTACACATGGTAGGGAACAACCTTTGACAAGGACAGTTTCTGGGGAGGGACTCAGCCATATGTCAGCATATTCAACCTTCCTGGTAGCTGGAAGAATGAGTGCCTTGCTCCTGGAAGGAGGATTTAGATGATACACCCCAGCATCCAGTACATTCACCCTTCCTCCAAGTCGTCCTACTCAGGCCCACTCAGATTCCTCAGCCTTGCCCATCTTTTCTTATGCATAGGTATGGTGAGCTCCTTGCAGCACCCAGGTGTCTTTATTCATTTGCCTCAACTGGCTTGGTGGGGGCAGGGTTTGTTCATCCTTTCTCTTACCTTTCCAGGAATTTGGCTCTATTCACTTCCAAGAACAACTCACCACACTTCTTTTTCTGAGACTTTGTTCTAATCTTGGGTACTTCCTCTAAAACCTGTTCAAAGGGAGACTAACTAAAGTCAAATGCAATTCCAAGGAATGTGATTGGAACTCTTCTATACCCTTCGTCTATCCTCTTTCATTATAATTTTAGTGATTTCCTAATTGTCACAAAGAACACTTTTTAGTCCTCAACTTGTTGGCCATCTTTAGAAAATGACTTTATTGTACACTGTGAAACCTTTCTCTCTCTCCCCCCCATTTTTTTTACCTCACATTCTCTTCATATTCTGTTTATCTCTGGCTCTTGTCCCTGAGATTCTAGTCTCCTCTCTTCTGTCTGTCCCTGGAACACCAATATAGTATCTAGGCCATGCTAATAACACAAAAATTGTATTTAGTGTTATTATTCTTTCTTACATATCAAACATATGCTGTTGATGTTCATACCTATAGATCTGGCTTATATGTTTTTACTGAAAAATTTTGCTATGTGTATGTGATGTGTGCGTGTTTATGTATTGAACATATTTGGACATTTACACTAAAATGTCTTAGACAAGTTACAATATGTCCCCTTTTTCCCTCACCCAACTTCCCTCCTATATTCCCTGCATCAGGTATTGGCATCACCAGACACACCCATCACCAGCCATCCTAACCTCTGGTTTCTCATGTCACGTGTAATCAAACACAAGTCTGTTTACTCTACTTTGAAAGGGCTTTCAAATCTCTCCACTATCCTCCACATTGGTACTGACTCTAGTATAAGTCTCATAAATTCTCACCTAAACCTCTTTAATAGCTTCCTAATGAGTTTCTTTACTCCATTCTCCCTCCTCCAATTCATTTCTCACACTGCTACCAGAATGATTTGCTTAAAACACACATCTAATCTTGTTCTTCCTTCCCTAAAAGCCTTTAACTTCCAATTGCCTTTTGGATAACATTCAAACTCTTTGTCATGGCGTTAAAAACCTCATGATCTGGCCCTTGACCAACTCTCTAGCTTTATTTCCTGCCACACTTCATTGCAGACATACAAGATATTTTGTAATTTCTAGAATCTATCATCTTTCTCATACCACCATGTCTTGCTCGTGCTGATATATTTGGAGCATTCTTCCCCATATGTAGAGACTGTCTTTTAGAATTGAGTTATGTTTTCATAGCATTTCTCATCCTACTGTATTGTCCAAGGAAAAGAGCTGTAGGAGTGAGGGCCAGTTGGTGAGTTTTACATGAACACTCTGCGGCCCATATGATTGGAGAGGTGGAGATGAATGGAGACTACAGTCCATTCTTAGAGATAAAGAAATGTACTTTCATTACTTCAAAACTGAAGTCAGGAAAAATAAAGCATAAAAGATATTTAGAATTCTGAGGGGACATAAACCTTAGTTCACTTTGCTACTGAGGCAACCCAACAAATGTGGAGGGACAATTACAGCCAAATTATTACCACCGGAAAACAGAGAGAGACCAAACCAACACACTTGCAACTTCAGGTTCATAAAAAGATGTTAATAGGAGGATGGATTAAAGGATAAACACAGGCCCCCTGTTTGCCATTAGTTGCTGAATGCAGGTAGAAAATGGCCAGGTGGCAGCTCTCTTGGCATATTCAAGTCTGTGCCACCCTGTTTCCTGGAAATAGACAAAGCTGTGAGCCAAAACTATCCATAGCTGCCTGCCTACATTGAAAGGCCTGATTGGTAGTCATATTTATGGCCTTCTCTCCTTTACAGCCTTTCAAGGAATTAACATGCCCATTGGCTGGGGTTCCCATCTTCTGAGGGGGTCTTGCAGTCATTTATCTCTTAGAAGAGACACACCTGGGGTGAAGATCTATGAACCTATTTGCTGTGTATGGGAGGGTTTGCCCATCTCTCATCTTTGATCTTTTAGAAAAGAAATCTAACTGCAGTTCTTCTAGGTCTACACATTCCAGAATTACACAAGACTTGAAGGAACCCACTCCAATGGGATAAAAAAACAAAACAAAACAAAACAAAACAAATGTAACTATGTAGCTCTTCAAGGTGGAAAATTATGGGGCAAATAAAACAAATTAGCACTTCAGATAGAGTATTAGACTGAGAAATCAGGGCAAATAAACCAATATTTAAAAAAGAATTCATGTAGGAAATAGGAGAAGACTTTAAATAATTCTAAATCCTGTACTCTATTAATGGGATATTTCACTGATAAGACACAGCAGGCTGCCATAATAATGAGCAATTTGATAATAAAAAATTGTTTTCCAATATAAAAATCATACTTGCTAAAATAAAAAAAAATCAATGGAGGTGATGAACAGAAAAATGTATGCTACCAAAAACTGAATTAAGGAATTTAATTATTGAAACAATTCTTCCAGAATACAGAACAACAAGACAAGGGGATAAACACAGAGGACAACTCTAGGTGCTCCAATATCTAAATAATGGGAAGACTAAAAGGAGAGAAAAAACTGATGGAGTTGAAGTGGCAATAACAACTGCACTGGAAGAAAATTTCTCTGAGCTGAATAACCAAACACTTGGCAAGATCATTGAAAAATATCTACACACAATTATGCATGTCCTGATGATATTCTGAAATCAAAAGATAAAATTCTGCAAGCTTCTGCATAGAAAAAGAGCAATTACCTAAAAAGAAGACTCAACTGGCACCAATATCTTCATTTATGATATTGGAAATACAGTATCAATGGAGCAATATCTGTGGAGTTTTTAGTAAAAGAGATGATAATTATGCATTGCCATCTCCAATCACATTTTGTTCATTTGTGAGAGCAAGAAATTTATATTTTTAGATATGTAAGTCCTCAGAAAAAGGAAAGAAACTCATCAAAGTACTCTAGCCAAATGAAAATTGCATTAGCATAAAGATCTCAAGATGGCAAAAATTTAATATGCAAGAAACAGTAGCAATCAATGATACTAGTGGTAATTCGATTTAAGTAACAGTTGGTACTATGGTCCTGAAGTGGGTGGTAATTGTTAAAGAATTCTTGAAATAGAAAGGACATAATGTAAGAAAAATATGAATAACAATGTAAGAATAAATTTAAGAATGCAGGTTCTGAAGCTTAACTGCTACTTCTATCACTTTCTAGCTATTATAATCAAAGACAAATTAGTTAATCTCTTGTGATTTCCTCCTTGGCATAATGAGGTTGATATACCATTTGCTTTATAGGAATGTTTTAGAGAATAAATACATTAGTATATATGAAGGGTTAGAAGAATGTTTAGCATATAGTAAATGCTTAATAAATATCATCTATTGTCATCATTATTATCATTGCTATTATTATTATTACATCATTGAGAGGGCAGAAACGTACTCACTATTTAATTCTTAAGACCACTAGAAAACAACAAGTGTTCAAAATGTTCATTTAAATCAAGTAAACCATTAGAAAACTTGAAATAGAGTAGAAAACTCTGAAACCAATTAAAGAGAAGGGGAACAAAGATACCTTGATTAATCCAGATAATTAGCCAAGATGACAAATACAGGACAAGGAGCTTGCTTGGGGATGATTATAAACTCAATTTTGGACAAAAATAATTTGAGGTGCTTCTCACACTTGGATATATGGGACTCAACCTAAGAGAGAGATCTGGGCTAGGGATACATATTTTTAAAAATGAAATTCACAGATGTAGTAATGCATGGGAGAATTCCAAGGAGGAGGATTAATGTAATGTGTGGCTGAAAAGTCTGGTAAAATATAGTTTGATTTGGCCACAAGGAGGTCACTGGTAACTTGATGAGAACACATTTGATCACAGTAGACTGAAGAGGTGATTGGTGCCCTGGCAACATGGAGAGTCAGATGGCTAAACTGAATCACCCTGCCTGGGAAATGCTACACTCACAGAAGAACATAGCAGTCTCTGTGCAGAGGTAGAAAGCCTCATGCTTGAAATGGCATTCTAGGAATAGGACACAGGCCACAGGGCAAAGAAGCAGTCATTATTTTGTCCATTCTACAAGCACCTACCGAACACCTATGTACCAGATGCTGTGCTAGCCTCTGGGATACAGTAGTAAATAGAACATCCCTTTCCTTCCTCCAGTGGGCGTTAAGGTCTATAGCCATGAGAAAAGGACATCTTTCTTCAACCCACAACAGAGAGAGATTTTCTTCCACACATTAAATCAGTAAGATAAATGTTGGGATATATTATAAGAAGTCTCTAATTTCTTTCATTGTCTTGTCAGTGAAAAACATTTATTTTTATCAGCATACAGTATGTTCTGTGATATAGGATGGTCAACTATTACGGTTTGTGTCCTAGAATCCTGTGCATCCCAGTAAAAGGGGTTCCCTTTTACTAGGGATGAAGACCACCCACTTACTGTTCGTTCACCTTAGATAAGCAGACAGCAAAAAATGTCTCTTTGGGCGCCCTATAAACTGTAGGTTGTCTATGCCTGAGAAAGTCTGGGCATTCTTATGAATGCCTCCCTTTATCCCATCCACCTCAAATCAATCTTAGGAAGGAGACTGAGGGAATACCCTTTCCTCACAGTCTCTGTGAATACTCTACCATAGATTCAGAGTCCATAGTTGTCAATCGTGTAGTGACAACTTTCCTGTTGGCGGAACTTCACAATCTCATAGGATTGTGCCGCATTTCCTATTATAGGAGTAGCACATTTCTCATCCATTATCCCAAGTGAGTGCTAGAAGCCTAGGGACTCAGAATTCCACGTATAAATTCTGAAGATGTACTGTACAATATGTGGAACTGGACCAAGGAAATCTTTACTCACAAAAGTAGGGGGCAAGAGGCACCAAAACCAAAGGTATGCACACAGCCCAGATGGGAACATGAACTCTGAAGAGAGCCAAAAAAAGCTGTTCTAAATTTGGAGTATGGGTGCAGGAGACAAAAATCAGAGATGATGAAAGCAAGAGCAACAGATACAAAAAGGTTGGGGATTGCCGTTATGAGACTGTTTACAGTTTAATTTAGGTAAGATCTGCAGAGTTTCTGAGATCCATTGAAATTGTGTATCACCTCCATGTGCATGAAGTGATTTTCTTGGAGTATTAAGTCAGAGAAAGTCTCTATGGGTTGTAGAAAAAATGAAAACATAAATTTGTACTACCTTCAATATACATCACGTAGAATCACACTGTTCTAGTTTCCTGGAAAATTATTACTGTTGGCTGCAGGATATTCCATTGAACGGATACATTATTGTGAACTTAACCATTCCCTTACTGTTGAAATTTTATGTCATTTCCATTTTCTACTAATATTATACTGTTATTAACATCTTTGTACATGTATTAGTGTTTCTGTTAAATATTACAGTATATCCACAGGATAGACACAGTTGCAGAATTTTAAGAAGGAATGTAACCTAATCAGATCTGTATCTTAGAAAGATAGTTCCAGTGAAAGGGAAAAAGAATTGCAAATAGGAAGACCAAATAGGAGACTATTAGCAATGACCCAGGTAAAAATTGTAATTACTGAACTAAGGAATTGGCATGGTCAATGAATATTGAAGGAAAAACTGATAGAATGCATGTCTGTGCAGATATAGTAGGGAGGGAAAGGAGGAATTCAGATAATTCCTTGGTTTCTAAGAGGTGAACCTGTTGAATTTAAGGTACCTATGAGACATCATGAGGGAAATATTGAATGGTTGGTTGGGATGCACAGCTCTAGAACAGATTTATAAAGTGGAAGACCTAGCTCTTATATGTCTGCATAGAAGTGATACTTGAAACTGTAATTGCATAGATATGATTACCCAGGAATATTGTGTAGAGAAAAGAGATCAAGAAAAGCCAAATTCCTGGGAAACCCAAAGTAATATGGAAGAGCAGAGAAAGAAGATCCTCTGTTTCTTCAAAGTAGAGATCAGTGATACAGAAGGACCAAAATATGATGTGATTAGAGAAAACAAGTGAGAGAGCTTTAAAAAAATGAAATAACAATGTTACCTAATGCTAAAGACAACTCAGGTGAGATAAGTATTAGGGAACAACTGGAATCAAACTTTCTTCTAACACCTAGGTTTCTTCAGCAATTCCTATTCCCAGATTGGATAGAATTAGATTCTCAGTGAATTATTAGGGGGAAAATGCATGCTTGTAAGTGATGCTTATCCTATGCCTAAAATTCATAAAATCATATATAATAGATTTAATTCTACTACAATCATTTTGACTATTGCTCTATTTTACATGTTTATACTATACAACAAACACATACTCATTTTAGAAATAATGTTTAAACTTAATCTTTTTTTACTAGGATTCATCTTTGTTTCTTTCAAGTATCCACTAAAATACTTTGCTTATTGTCATTTCTTACTAAATATTTATGGGATTTCTTTATTGAATCTACAATATAATTTAGAGCACCTAATAGACACTCAATAATTTTGTTGTTGTTGCCTGATTTTTTGTTGTTGTTGTTGTTGTTGAGACAGGCTCTACCTCTCTTGCCCGGGCTAGAGTGCCATGGCGTCATCATAGCTCACAGCAACCACAAACTCCTGGGCTCAAGGGATCCTCCTGCCTCGGCCTCCAGAGTAGCTGAGACTACAGGTGCACACCATGATGTTCACCTAATTTTTCTATTTTTTGTAGAGATGGGGTCTCGCTCTTGCTCAGGCTGGTCTCA
Organism: Cheirogaleus medius; assembly: GCA_008086735.1. Lineage (NCBI taxonomy): Eukaryota > Metazoa > Chordata > Mammalia > Primates > Cheirogaleidae > Cheirogaleus > Cheirogaleus medius. Next base: position 32,626,165 of record VBSM01001265.1, read on the forward strand.
AACTCCTAACCTCAAGCAATCTTCCCACCTTGGCCTCCCAAAGTGCCAGGATTACAGGCGTGAGCCGTCATGCTGGCCTTCAATAACTGTTGATTGAATGAATACATTAGCAAATCAATGGTTCTAAAGTCTTCACCCAAAGACACAAAAATGTATTTTTCTCCTTTTAAAGACATATTAATGCTATGCTACATAGCCTGGAGCCTTGTTGCAGCTAGAGCCAAAGTGGTATGACTGAATGAGATGGTGAACATAATATCACTCATTGTGTGCCAGTTACAGGGACAGGCATGTTACATACATCTCTCCAATTACCCGAATCTGCATCTTTATTCATTTTCTCCTGTAGATGAATCTCCCTGTGCCTATCTAGCCCCTTCATTGATGGACTCAGTGAAATAAATGTTTAACACCCTACTCTCCTGGGGTAAAAAAAAGCCCAGATTTGTAGTATTTGTTGATTTATGTGGTGTAACTATTTCCACTGTGGCTTATTTCAAGCTACCAACGTGATGTCGTGGAACATGGATTTGGGAAGAGATGTTAATAACTTGCTCTTGGCAGCCTGTATGAGAAGGGCTCAAGAACACCACTAGATGTGCTAGACCCACTCCTAGTCACCCAAAGACATTGCTCTGGAAATTCTTCCCTCTTGCTCCTGAAATAAAAATTTTCTCCTCTACTGAAGCTTCCTATTGATCTGTGAACATACTATTATTTTTCCTACTGAAAAAAATGCCTACTTAACCCTACTTCTGTCTTTAGTTACTATGCCATTTTTTCTGCTTTCCTCACAACAAAACTTTTTGAAAGAGTTATATATTCTTGCTACATATAGTTCTTGTTCCATTTTCACAGACTCAGTCAGACTTTGCCTCTACCACTTCACCAAAACTACTCTTTTCAAGATCAATAATGACCTCATGATGGCTAAATCCAATAATTCAATGTTTAATTTCTTATTTAAATTCCATTTGAGCCAATATTTAATTCCGCATCTTCATGTTACTTGATTAATCCACTGCACTGGACACTTAGCTTCCCATATTACTTCCTTCTCCTGGCTTCCCTCCATCCCTACTGACCACTCCATGGCACCCTGTGTTGGCTCTTCCTCCGCCTTCAGCCCCTCAGCCCCAATTTCTCAACACTGGAGTACCTCAGGGCTCCGTCCATAGACTTCTTTTCTCCATTTATTCTCCCTCCCTTGGGGACTTATGTCATGGCTTTAAATATCACCCATGAATAGACAACTCCTAAATGTATGTCTCTAGTTCAGTTCTCTCCCCTGAACTCCTGATTCACACATACAACTGCATTTTCAATCTTCCACTTCAATGTCTAACAGGCATCTCAAAGTTACCATGCCCAAGACTGAGCTTCTGCTCCTGCCCAGCCCCGCCTGTCCCACCTGTGCTCTAGACCGCCCAGCTAATGGCATTCTTCCCACCACTCAAGCCCAAAACTTTGTAGTCACTGTCATCTGCCCTCTCTCACATTTCACATCAATCCATCAGTGAATCCTTTAATATCTGCACTCAAGATATATCTATAATCTGACCACTTCTCTGCACATTCACTGTGATGATTGTCTTCCACCTGGGTCAGCTTTATAACTGGCATCCCCATATTCACCCTTATCCCTCTGCTGTTCAGTCTCAACACAGTAGCCCATGCAAACCTTTACAAAATTAAATGAGACCATCTCCTTCAAGCTTAAGGTCCCTTGAACATCAAGACCTTTGTATTGGCTGTTCCCCACACCTAAAGCACTCTTCCCCCAGGTGTTTGCCTTGTTCAGTGTAGCTCATTTTTCTGTAATTATTATTATTTACTAGAATTGCAAGTTTCTTAAAAGCAGAAAATTCTCTTTCTTATTTTGTTCATCAATATATCCCCTACACTTCGAACATATACTGTGCTGACATAAATATTTGTTGAGAGAATGAATAATCTCATTTAACTCTCACAATGCTATCAGACAGGTGTTATCAACTTCCTTCTGTTACAAATTAAGAAACTGAGGTTCAGGTGTATTAAGTATCTGTCTCACATTCAAAGAGTTGTTAAATGGTGGAACTCAAATTCAAACGTATTAGTAATAGGGTCTGAACATGCACAGAACACTAAAAATTAGTAATAGGGTCTGAACTTCATTAAAGTATAAGCCTTTGATTACAATAGACAGAAATTTTTTTCATTACCTTAGAAAATATCAGAGCTTGTGAATAATAATGATTTCTTCCAAGGGCTGGGGAGGCTGTAAAAAACTGATTTCAATGATTTGGACTGGGTGTAACTACTCAGTTTCCTCCATTTGGAAATTAATAAAAATCATCTTCGTAAATCATACATGTCTTTGAGAATATTTCTTGGTTAATAGGTATATTTGGGTAGAGAATTCTTCCCTTTTGAAGCTGAAGTTTGGGACAAGGTGTAACTTGTTAGAAGAAATTGTGCTGGACTAATATACCTCTAAAATCCCTCACATGTAAGACCAAATTATTAATACCAACTGTATCCTTTTCTTTTAATTTTTTTTATTTCAGCATATTATGGGGGTACAAATATTACGGTTATGT
>VBSM01001265.1:32628846-32644650 GCA_008086735.1 Cheirogaleus medius
AATGTAGGAGTGTTCCTATCTCTCCGCATCCATGCCAACATTTATTGTTTGGGGTGGCCAACTGTATCCTTTTAGTGAAATACTATTCCTCTATCAGATATCCAGATATTTGAGGAAATGGAAGAGGAAAACAAGCAGACACAGTGAGAGATCTCAAATTGTGAAAGAGAACAGAGATGTATGCTGTACCCAGGGGCATGGGGTAAACCAAAGCCCAGAAGTGGGAAAGTTCAGGACTTTCTTCATGGAATGAGGAAAAGTGTAATTCACAAATGGGTTGGAAAGGAAAGTTGTGGAAAACATGGAAGATGATAACAGTGATGCTAAGCTGTTTCTTTAGCAATGGGAAAACTTGAGGGTTTTTAAAGATGTGATGTGTGTGTAATTGTGTGTGTGTGTGTGATTGTAGTTGTAGACAACGAAAAGAAATTAGGCTGTAAAATATATCAGCCCCCAGAATGACTTTATTTATTGACTGATTTATACTGCATCTTAGTTCAAAAAGATTTAAGAGATAGCTGGCCAGTGGGCTGTTGCGGCCTTCTGGAATGAAGAAGGCAAATGTTGAAATATGTTACAGGTATAACCACTTGAAGGAAATGGGAGTAGGAAGCAAGTAATCTAAAACATAAACCAATACAATAGAAAGAAATGCAGCTAGAACCAGTCTAGGTAAATGAAGCATACACATGCACACATACACAGGGACACCACACCAAATGCATTGCTAGAATGAAAGGCTTGATAGGTTATAAGATGTCACAGTATATATTGGCTGCCCTAGTGCATGTAGACTTCCACAAATTGGGTGATCATACTCTATATTTGCTATTGCACATGTAGAATGGCTCCTGCTGGACTGTTACAGTATGTAGTGGCTGCAATGAAGCATGCAGGCTAATAAACCCTGGGCTGCCACAGTGTATACAGACTGTTAGAATATGGGCAGGCTGACACATGCTGAGCTGTCGTGTTGCCTTCTGGTCTGCTAAGCTGTTTAATATTCACTGGACTGTCATGGTATACATAGAGTGACATGAATGCTCCCTCCCCCATGTCAAGTGGCTAGTATGGTTCATGCAAGGCTGTCATGGTATATGCAGCAGGTTGCCATGGTGCGCACAGACTGATAGATCCTGGACCATCACAGTTATATTGGCTGTCATGATATATACATTCTGACATACTCTGGGCTGTTAAAACAAACATGAATCTGTCATGATGTATGAGACTGACACACATTAGTCTCTACAGTGTAAAATGGCTCTCAAAGTGCATACAAGCAGATACATACTGTGCTGTCATACATATAATTGGCTGTCATGGTGCATGCAGATTGATACATGTGGCTGTCACAGTATATAATGGAGTGGCATGGTGCATCTCACTGACATACTTTCGGCTGATACAGCATATATGGGGCCATTTATAGTACATGTAGACAAATATGTTGAGCTGCTTTAATGTTAACTGTGAGCAGTCTGACACATTCTGGATGGTCATAGTGTTTACGGGCTGCCAGTGTACAGGCAACTAACAAATAAGCCAGCCAAACAAGTTTCCTATTTTATGTTCCAGTGATGTATGCCTCTAACTCCTACATTTAAACAACCATAGAAAGTGCTAATAATATTGCATTTAGTTCCAGCTGAGTTATAGTGTACATACTTAAATTAAAAGTCCCTCCATTTTGAAGGAAGTACTCAAATAGTTAAGCAATAATATTCCTTCCCCAATACATATGGAGAATATCTTTGGTTTTCATTTCTCTGTCAGTTACTTGATTTCTATATTTTTTACTGATCTAAGCAGATGGCAATAAACATACTGTGTTTTCCCTAACAGATAATTTGGTTTCCTACACACAGAGTATACTGTGTTTATACCAATACATTGCAATATTTATCTTTCACTTCTCAAGGCTAAATATATTTACAATATTTACAGAAATGATTGATAATTTTAAAAAGTTTTAATTACCAAGATAAGATAATACAATGTATATTTTATGTATGTAAACTCTAAGATGTAGACTGAATATTTATGAGACAATACATAATAATGTAACATCACTTGGTTTGTATGACAAATATTAATAGTATTTTATGAGAATCAAATATAATACAATGGGACAAACAATGCGGATTATAATATCACATCTACTAAAGGTCTGACAACGTGACTTCACATTTCTGTCAGCATGAACACTGGATGTGCTGAAATGTGCCTATGGCATTTACACCTCTATTCTGGTGGTTAAAATCCAGGTTCTATAAATAAGCACATCCTAAATAAAAACAGTCCAGTGAATAGTAGTGAATAGGAGATGGAAGTACCAAGTGTGGCCAGTGCTGTGGAGAGCCTTTGAGAAAAGAAGCTGCTCAAGGCCGTGGAGGTAAGCATGCATGCACCATGGAAAAGCTATCTGGGGATGGTTATGGTAGTTGGTAGTTTATTTTAAGATGATAGAAAAATCCCACCAATCATTTTATTCTTCTTTTTTTTTTGTTTTTGGCATACACTTTCTATTTTGAAATGATCTCAAACTTACATAAAACTAGTGACCACAGAACATAAAACTTTGAGAGTAAACTACTGGCTTAATACCCTGTCACCACTACCCCACCACTGAAATACTTCAGTGTGTGTGTTCTACAAGCAAGGATACTTTCTTAATATCCATAATACAAACACCAAAATCAGGAAACCGGTGTGGCACATTAATGTCTTCTAAGCCTCAGACCCCATTGTAGCTTCCCCAAATGTTCCAGTAATGTCCTCTGGAGCAATAGGATCCAGCTTAGAATTGTGTTACATGAAGGTATCACGTCTCCTGAGTTTCCTTTAACAGCTCCACAGTCCTTGACTTTCACAAATTGCAAAGATTACAGGCTGGTTATTTTGCATCATGTCTCTCCATGTCGATGTGTCTGATGTCTCCTCATGAACAGGCTCAGGCTAGGCGATTTGGCAGACACATCACAGAATAATGCTGTGTTTTTGTTTTTGCATCCTAACAGGTGACACAGGATTCTGCCTCATAACTGATGACATTCGCTTTGATGATTTGTGTAAGATGCTTTATGTTACCTTTCTTTACTGTGAGGTAACATTTTTTCCTTTGAAGTGAATAACTATTTTGTGAAGATGTTCTTTGAAACTATATAAATATCTCCTTGCTCATCAAACTTTCTTATTTACTTATACCAGGACAGCCTGTCATTTCCCATATTATTCAGTATATTATAATCCTTTACTCTCATGATTTATTGCGATGCTCAAATGTGTTGGCCTTCAAGATGGTTCCTGCATCGTTTTAATCTGTCTGATCCTTCTTTGAGCACTTATTTACTTTCTGGCATTTAGAAGCCAAGATCTGGGTGGTGCATGAGTTCACTGCTATTGGGGTGAGGCCTCCAGGTCCCCTCAGTCAATAGAGCTATAATATATTTACATGTATCCACACACAATTTATCTACATTTATTTTTTATCTGTCTATATTTATAGAAGTCTGTGTATTCACACCAGTATCTCCAATTCCAATCTAACACTACAGGTTCATCCTAGGTTTCTCCTTTTCCATATTTGTAACTCTTTTTGTGACAGTGATAAACCTTGCTTCCATTATTCTTACTGTATTTTCTTATTATATCAACTCTGTGACATGTAACAAATCTCCTATCACTCTTTTTACCCTGTTCCTTACATGTGTGCTCTCTCCTTGGTCTGGTTCCAGCACCCATGCAAGGAAGCCCTTTTGTGTAGACAGCCTCCCTATCCCAGTTGGTCTCTGACACCCATGCCAAGGTGCCCCTCCATGTCAACCCCATTCAAACCCTACTCTGGGACTGACACCACATACCAGGCTGCTTCTGCACACAGACGCCCTCTTAACCCAACTCCAGCTCTGGCACCCATGTTAGGGATCTGATTCATTCTCAAATGAGTTACTGATACTATGTATTTGGGACATGTTCTAGAGTAGTGATAAAGAAGGGAATTTCAAATCTTCTTCCTGTGTTGGGAAGTGGCCGAGTAGGAGAATTTATTGTGGATTTATCAAGACAAGCTGTTTGCAAATCCCTCCCCTAATAACCATATCTGATCATGAAATACGTATTGAGAATATACTGTGGGTCAGGCACTATGGCAGCTCTTCACTCATAAAAGCCACTTTGAAATAAGGACCCTTGAATTAGATGTGGTATATAGTAAATATTTAAATGATGTTTATTGAGTAAGTAATTGGCATGGACATTGAATCAATGCTCATCTAATGATGCCTTCTCTGTTCTGGGCTCCATGGCAGGCATGAAAATAATACAATGAGTAAGACATATTTCCTACTCCCCAGGAGGTAATTTAGAAATGGAGACAAACATGTCAATAACTATAATACAAAGCAATATAAAATAAGTGATATGATAGAAGCCATGAAGAAATGTGAGAAAGGAAAAGTTTATGTAATAAGAATGTCTTGGAGAAAGTGGCATTTGAGCTGACTATGCAAGGGCTGGTTAAGCTTTCTGTGGGGAGTGAAGGCAGAGTAAGTTGTTCCAGACTAAGTCATAGCAGGAGCAAAAGTGAAAACAAAACAAAACAAAACAAGTGCAACATCTATTTGGAGAAGGAGACGAATAAAGCTTGTCAAGGGAACATTACATTGGGGAAAGTGGCAGGAGATAAGGCTGGAAAATAAGGATGAAATATGAATATGCAATTCCTAGAAGAAAACCAGCCTAGCCATCACATTAGTTTGGCATCAGTTTGAAACTGAGAGCTAACCTGATTAAGTCAGCCAAACTTAACCTTTTCATCACCAACTTCTAGTTGATCTTTTGATCTTAAAATTCCCACTAGCAAGTCACATAGCCAAACAATACATAACTAAACTCCCACTGGCTTCCTTACAGACAACATCTGTAACTGTATGTCACTATAGTAACAGTTGCTTAAAATTTTTTTTGCAGGAACTAGGGGACAGCTCTTATCCAGTTTAAGCCAGTTGAGACAAACCCTCCAATAACAACAGAAGACCCAAAACTCCTCCTTCTGATCATGTCAATGCTGCCATTTTCTGAACATGGGTCCTATGAACAGCCATGCAGCTTGATTTGACTTGCGCAGAAACCTCAATTACTTCACCTTCCCTACCTGTTGGTCACCTCTCTCCATGCTTTAAACTACCTGGCTTTCTTTCCCATAAGTACCCCCAAGCCCTAGGTGTTTTTACTTGCAATACTTAATTCTTCATTGTGGGAAATTATAATCTGTACTTTACAATTGTGAAAACTGAGGTTTTGAGGAGATTAAATAACTTCCCCAAGATTACCCAGGTAATCAATGGCAAATCCTATATCTGACAGAGGACTAATAACCATAAATTACAAACAATTCAAACCACTCAAGAAAAACAAACAAATAAAAAATGACCCCATTAAAAAGTGGACAAAGGACACAAATAGACATTTTTCAAAAGGAGACATACAAATGGCCAACGGGCATATGAAAAAATGCTCAACATCACTAATTACCAGAGAAATGCAAATCAAAACCACAATAAGATATCATCTTACACTAGTCAGAATGTCTATTATTAAAAAGATAAAAAATAACAGATGTTGGCGAGAATGTGGAGTAAAGGAAAGGCTTATACACTGTTGATGGAAATGTAAATTAGTACAACCTCTATGGACAATAGCATAAAGATTTTTCAAAGAACTAAAAATAGAACTACCATGCCAGCAACCCCACTAGTGGGTATCTACACAAAGGAAAAGAAATCATTATATCACAAAGAAACCTGCACTTATATGTTTATCACAGCATATTCACAATAGCGAAATATGGAATCAACCTAAGTGTCCATCAACGGATGATTGGATAAAGAAAATGTGGTACATATACACAATGGAATACTATTCAGCCATAAAAGGGATGAAATCATATATTTTGCAGCCACATGGATAGAATTAGAGGCCATTATCCAAGTGAAACAACTCAGACATAAAAAGAGAAATATTACATGTTCTCATTTACAAGTGGCAGCTAAATAATGTGTGTACATGGGCATAGAGGGTGGACTGATAGACATGGAGAGTAGCAAGGGTGGTGGGCGGGAAGGAGGTAGATGATGAAAATTTACTTAATGGGTACATTATTCTGGTGAGGGGTACCCTAAAAGCCATGAATTTACCACCATGTAATCTATCTGTGTAACAAAGTACACCTATACCCCATAAATCTATACACAATATATATATATACATAGAACCAAACTTTGATTTCAAAACCTATCTGCTTAACCTGTATACTACATTGCCTCCTTAATATACAAAACTGGAAAAATATTTCTATCATAAAATATTCAATGCAATAATATCTATAATCCCTCAGAACTCTTACAAATGATTTAGAAAGAAACAAAATAACTCAATGGAACAAGTAGGTAAAAGGTATAAACAGAAAATGAATAAAAGAAATACATTTTAAAAAGTCAACTTGGCAAATAAATAAAGAAATACAACTGAAATAAAAATCAAATATGTTTTAAAAATGCATCTAACTTGGTAATGGCATGGAGACTTAGGCATTATTATTTGCCACTGGTAGGAGTACATACTGATACACATTTGGAGAAGAATTATATTGGCTATTATTTTAAATAGGTATATTTATGGCCCAAATTTTCATTTCTAAAAATATAGCCTAGAGAAACACAAAAGTTTTAAAGATTTCTGTGCATTTTTTTCATTGCAGTATTATTTATAATAATGAAAAACCAGAAATAATCTAAATATCCATTATTAGGAGGCAGTTAAATAGAAGATGTTATACACATAAAATAGAAAATCTACAGTTCTTAAAGTCAAATAAAGGCCAAATGTCTTATGTTTTACACAGTATGCTGCTAAAACACTTGGTGCTACAGCCATGAGATCGCTAAATTGAAAGACAGAAAATACTAAGGTTTGGGCAGGATGTGGAGGAGGAAAAGCAATTTTCAAACACGGCTGATAGGGATGTATTAGTCACGGTTCCCCAGAGAAACAGACCAATGGGACGTGTATGTGCAGGGAAAGATTTATTCTAAGAATTTGGCTCAAGCAATCGTGCAGGCTGGCATGCCCAAAGTCCACACGATAAGCTGGCAGGCTGGAGACCCAGAGAAGACTTGCAATTCAAGTCTGAAGGTAGACTGCTGACAGAATTCCCTCTTCCTCCAGGCAGGTCAGGCTTTCAACTGATTAGATGAGGCCCACCCATGTTGTGAAGAGTAATCTGCTTCACTCAAAGTCCTAATTTAAATGTTAATCTCATCTGAAATATACCTTCACAGAAACATCTAGGATAATATTTGACCAAATATCTGGGTACTAAGGCCTAGGAAAGTTGACATAAAATTAACTATTCACTCAAAGTCCTAATTTAAATGTTAAATTCATCTGAAATATACCTTCACAGAAACATCTAGAATAATATTTGACCAAATATCTGGGTACTATGGCCTAGGAAAGTTAACATAAAATTAACTATCTATTACAAGGAATATAAATAATCTTTGGAAAATGTCTTTGAAATGTACACCAAAGATGAATATTATCAGACTCTATGACTAATTCCATCCTTTGTTTTATAGTCAATAGAAAGGCACAAGCCTGACTCCCAAATGACATGCACAAGAATGTTCACACCAGTGCCATTCATAAGAACTCCAAACTGGAAACCACTTCAAAGCCATTCAAAAGTGCAATGGATAAGTATGTTGAGGCATAGTCGCACAATAGAATATCAGACAGCAATGAGAATAAATGATCTACAACCACATGCAGCAACATGGATGCATCTCAGATATATGATATCAAGCTAAAGAAGCCAGGCACAAAAGCACACATAATTAATTATTGCTGCAGTTGTTATTATTACATTTACTTACAATATAAAAAGCTAGCCAAACTAATTACTGTTGTTAGAAGTCAGCGTAGTCAGGAAAGTGACTGCAAAGGGGCACAGGAGGTTTTCTGGGATGCTGGGAGTGTCCTGGGTTGTTTTTGTTGTTGTTTTTTATCTTGGAACTGGTTACACATGTGAGTTCAGTTTGTGAAAATTCATTGAGATGTACAATTGTGGTATGCATACTTTTATGTATGTAAGCAATACTTCCACGAAATATTTTTAAAATAACAGAACATATATTTCTAAATATTAATTTATCTCTATCTTCACCTGTGATAAGAATAGATATGGATTTTATGGTCTTAAGATTAGAAATCAAATTTATAGCACTGCTCATCTCTGGAGGCAGGTGTTGTCAGGAGTCAGGGAGAGGAGCACTTTGACCTCTTTACTTTTTACATTTCTGTATCATTTGATTTTTTTAAAACATGAAACATACATTGTTTTTTATTACTTTTCTTTGGAGGGAGGAGAGTAGGAATCCTTTCAAGCATCTCTCTACTTGTAAATGGGCATAAAGCCTACTATTATAATTTAAAAAGCCTGCATTCTGAAACCTTTACTTTTCATTCAACAAGATGTTTCTAGTCCATATAGTTCATTTTTAAAGAGCTGTATGAAATTCCTATATAATAATTTACTGTACTAGTTCATTATTGATGGACATTAAGGTTGTTTCACATTCTCAATATTGTAAATAGAGCAGTAATGTGCATACATCTCCTTAGGGTAAATTCCCAGAAGTGTGTTGCAAGAATAAAGTATTTTACAGTTTAATATTGATATATACTGTTGTACTACTTTCCTAAGGTGATGAGACTGTTTTAAGCTCTCAATAATACTGCTGGAAAAGACTTACTGTCTCTCACAATTTTAAATTTGGGTGCGTAAATAATTTTAATCTTTGCCAGTTTGATGGGGGGAAAAGACTATTCACACTTTACTAGCATTTCTTTGATTATTTGTGAGATGAAGCATTTTTGATGTCTTTGTGTTTCTTTGGTGACTTGCCTCAGAGTATTTTGCCCATTTTTCCATTAAAACATTAAATATTTTCCCTATTGATTTTTAAGAGCTCTCTATTTATCTGGAATATTGATTCTTTGTCTCCATTTTACTGCAAATAATTTTCCAATTGGCCTTCTACCTTTCAACCTTTTATGATGTTTATTTTTGCACAGAAGTTTCATTTTTTAAGTAGTCGATTTTACCAATATTTCTTATTAAGTTTTCTGATGCTTGAGACAAACTTAGAAAAGTCTTTCCCCAACCCAAGACTATAAAAATATTCCCTAATGTGTTACCATTTTATGATTTCAGCAACAATTTGTATTTTGATATAGTAAGTGAGGAAGGAATCCAGATCTATTTATTTCAAATGGCTAGCTAATTGTCTTAATTTCATTGATGAATCTTTGTTTCTCATAAAAATTTAAAACTCTGCCTTTATCAGAAACAAACTTCCCACATATACTTACTTCTAAGTCGGGAGTTGTGCTCTTTCTGTTGTTCTTTCTGTTTTTGCACAAGTAATATATATTTTTAATTGTTATAAATTTATAATGCATTTTAGTATCTGCTAAATCAAGCCACTCTCCTTAGTCTTCTTTGTCAGCATTTTTTAGTATTATCACTTGTACATTTTTATAAAGTTTTGTAAAGTTGAAAAGAAATTCTGTTGGAATGCTATGGAACTGCGCTGAATATGTGGACAGATGTAGAATATTGATTTCTTTACAGTACAAAGTAAAGTCTTTCTATCCTAAAACAGTATAGGCCTATTCATTTATGGTCTTTGGTAAACTTTTATAATTTTATAAATTTCATTATTCATGTATAAATAACTGGCTTTTTTTTAGTTGTAGTAAACCATTCCTTTTCCTATTGTATTTTCTAGTTGGTTCTTACTGGTACATGTATGATGTATTGACTTGGGTACATTAATTTTCTAACCAGTCATCCACTCATTTTTTTCATTATTTATTAGTTTTCTTGAGTTTTATTGGTTTTCTTGGCTTTTCTAGGAAGATATTTATCTTATTTCACTATACTGTACAATAATACCATCTGACAATTGTATTATGTTAATGTACAATAGAAAATAACAAGAGTCACAGAAGACATCCACATCTTATTCCTAAATTTAATAAGAATGTTCCAGTGTTGTATCAATATTGACATTTGGTTTAAATTTAGATCTATGTAGCTAGCCATATGTTGGAATGAGGTTGTATCTTTCTATTCCTATGAAACTAATAATTATAAATGTAAGTGAACACTTAATATCAAGGTAGAAAAGACTTTATTGAACATGACACAAGAATTACAAAACCAAACTCAATTTTTTAAAAATATGACTACATTAAAATAAGAAAATTCTCCAAGACAAAATAAACCATTAATAAAGCTAAAAGATATGGCACAGATTTGAAGGCAATATTAGCAACCCATAAATGCTTAAAGAATTTGTATTTAATGGGTAAAAATTATAGAAGACTGTTGAATGGCTAATAAACATTTCAAAGATGTTCAACCTTAGAATAATCAGGGAAATGCAAATAAAAAATTAAAATTTCACACCCATCAGATTCTCAAAATTTATAATTGGTAATACCAACCACTGTGGTAGGTAAGGAGAAAGAAAAACTTATATACTCCTGATGAGAGTGTAAATTGTCATGGCCACTTTGAAGTGTAATTGGGCTTTACATAGTCAAGTTGAGGAAGTTTGTACTCTTCTACTTTAAGACATTTATCCTGGAGAAACTCTAGCACATGTGCACAAGGAGACATATACCACATATTTATTGCAGCATTTTGTGAAGTGAAAAATAATAAGTAATCTAAATGTCTATCAACAGGGGAATGGATGAAATAAACAACCAAATTATAATATTTCCAATGAACTATCATACAGTAGTTTAATAAATGATCTAGATCTACATGTATTAACGCAGATTAATTTTCAAATCATCATACCGAATTTAAAAAAGTTGCCAAATGTTAAGTATGCTCTCATTAATGTAAAATGTTAAAATACTCAAAACAATATTATATGTTTATGGGTACAAAAATATGTGGAAAAGGAAGTATCCTATACTTGTGAAGGATCCTAAAACACACCAAAAAGAACCACAAAAAACAAAAAAAAAGGGTGGCTTAAACTAATTAAGAGTTTACTTTTCTCTTGTGCTAGGAAATCCCAGGCTGGTTCAGTGTCTCCTCAAGGACGTCAAGCCCCTGCTCCTTCTATCTGTTTACTCAGCCGTCGTTGGCACGTGTATATTAACTCATGGGCACAAGATAGCTGCTCCACCTCTGGACATCCCAGACAGGAAGAAGGACAAGGGCAAAAGACAGAAAAGGTGTGTTCCAACTGAGTCTGCTGCACTCTAGGAGTTTTCTCAGGCACTTCACTCAACAAAATCTGCTACCTTTCACTGACCGGAACTGAGTTACATAGTTAACTCTATTTGCAAAGAAGTCAGCGAAATGTTATATGGTGGGCGCTTCACTACCACCAATGAAACTGGGTTCTGTTTACAAGGCAGAAATAGAGATGGCTTTTGGGTGAGCATCTGTCACATAGATACATGGCAACTTCAGGACAGCAGTTGCCTCTGGGGAGGGAAGAAGGGAAATGTGGTGGTATTGGTGGTGTACACAGGATACTTTAGATGCATGCATCCTTAATGTTTTGTTTCTTTCAAAGAGTATGATCATGAATAAATATGGCAAACTGGTAACATTAAAATTTTGCCATATCATTACCTTTAAAATTAAGAATTGAAATAAATCTTAATTTAAAAAATTTAATGGGGAACAATAGTCAAATATGAAAGGCTAGAGAATTATGGAGTGCCATTTTAGATGGAGTGCCTAAGAAAGACATTTTTGAGGAAAAGATATTTAGATAGACACAGGAAAGAAGCCAACCATGCAAAGACCTGGAGGCGCATAAAATAGCAGCTATAGAAACCTCAGAATGATGCTGTGTTGGGGAAGCAGTAGACACTGTGTTGCACTGCCCAGGTCCCCCTTCAGGACCCAGGCTCTGTTCCCACAGCTCCTGGGAATGCGGCTCACTGGTGGTTCACAGTGGAATCCTTCCCTGAGAATTGTCCATGGAGCTGATTCGCCTGCATCCATAGACTGTTAAATTCTCTCTCTTAAGTAAACTAAGCCGTATCTGGGCAGACACCAGACTCTTCTTTGTTATTGTTTTCTTCCCACTGCATCCCTAGTAGCTGGCACAGTGCCAAGAGCATAGTAGGAACTCGATAAAAAGTTGATGAATATTTTTTTTAGAATCTCATCTCTGATACCTTCTCACACAAAAGCTACATGCTTTTTACTTTCATGTAAGCAAAAGCTGTTGTTATGTAAACTTTTATGCTGTTCTACTGAGTAAATTCTCACTTTATATGCTAGACTAGTTTCCTAAGGCTGCTATAACAAAGTACTATGAACTGGGTGGCTTAAAACAACAGAAATTTATTGCCTTTTAGCTGTAAAGGCTAGGAGCCTGAACTCAAGTGTTGGTAGGGTCACATTGGCTCTTAAACCTCCGTCTAGGGGAGGATTCCTCCTTGTCTCTTCCACCTTTGGATAGCCCCAGGCATTTCTCGGCTGTGGCAGCATAACTCCAATCTCCGACTCTTTCTTCACATGGCCATCTTCCCTCTGTGTCTGTGTTTATGTCCAAATTTCTCTCTTAAAAGGACACCAGTCATAACAGATCAAGGGCACACCCTACTCCAGTATGTCCTCATTTTAACTAATTACTTCTGTAATGACCCTATTTACAAATAGGGGGGCAGGTTCAACCAAGGAGATGTCACGGCAGCAGAGGACAGAGGCTATGTATGAGCTCAACAATATGTATTTCCCCTCATTAAGGCTGAAATGGCTACCATTACTGCTGATTGATTTGTCTGCCAATGTTGAACCTTGATATGGCACTTTCCTTGGAGGGTCCAGGTAGTCACCTGGTAGCAAAATAACAAGTTGATTACACTGAACCCCTTTCATCATAGAGTGGGCAGAGATTTCTCATAGTCATAGACTTAAACCCTGGGTCCAAATTAGTCTTCCTTGCCCGAAGTACTTTATCGCTACCATTGTGAACTTCCAAATATCTTCTCATTGCCATGTTATCCAACACAGTATCACCTGCCTCCCCCTGTCCCTTGCATCCCCTACTCCACTGTCTGTGGAAAAATTATCTTCCATGGAACTGGTCCCTGGAAACAAAAAGGTTGGGGATTGCTGTTAGAGAGGATTTAAATATTAATGGGGTATTGCACCTGATAACTCTCAGATTCTCTTGAATGCTGAGAAATAGGAGTTGGTGTTTTGTCTGGATTTTAAAAAGCAAAAAGAAAAAAATATGCTACTGTCACCTCTCAGTTTTTTTCAGCAACAAATAAGCTGAGGGTTAGCAGTATTCAAAGGATGGTGCTTATTTCAGACTTTCAGTAGCAGATTGTATGCGTTACCATTAGCTCTTAGGACATAACTGTAGTTCTAGAGCACAGCACTTGCTGGAGGGCACATCTGCCTTGATACAGGACATGACGGACAAAAATGGATGATTATACACATTTGGGTCAACACCCATGTTTTGCTTGGAAGTTTTAAGATTTAGACGTTGCAAATGATTCCATTTTTGGTGATTGTAACTCAGTTTTACTTTTAAGAAGAGTTTTTGCACTAACATGTCAGTATTTTTCACTTGGTAAATTAAACTAATTATCAATCATTTATCGCTACTTTTTCACTTTGATGCCTAATGGGGTAATATGTTTATTTTTCTGGCATCTCATATAAAACTAAAAGGCCAAGAAGAAATCTGTCACTATTTTCACATGGACTGCATTATCTGAAAATACATTAAGCTGGACTTTTTGACAGCATGTACAAGTAATTTAGCGTTGGGAAAAATTTTGTGAAAATGTTCTAAAATAAGATATTTTCCATGTTTTCATTACTGACATATTATAAAGGCAAAAAAGCCTTAATTATTATAGCTCTCTCATAGTCCTGACAGTGCAGATTTTCTAGACATTTATATCTTTGAAGATATAAACAGATATTTATATGCTCTGTATATTACTCGTCAGTTGCCAATGTGGCAATATTTTCTCCCAGATTGTGTCTTTGAACTTTGTGCGAAAGAGTAATGGGTCCAAGATTTTTGAGATCTTAATCTAGTTAACATTTGAGCCCTTCTTTAAGGAAAAGGATACAAAATTAAAATCCAAAAGTTCTTGTAAAAGCTATTATTTATTTAGAATGAGAAAAGAAATCACAAATCACAAATTCTTAAAAGCTGACAATAATCACAAATATTAAAATTGCCTGAAAAATAACACAATCTTTTTATTATCAGCCTGATACATACCTTTAATTCTTATCCCTTCACTTTTTTTTTCTGTAGCCTCTTTGTTTCTTCAGATGATAATGATTTTTTACTATCATTTTTGATAGAAGAGATTTCACAGTCTTTCCTTTAAATATGGTTATCAAAGTTTATTTTTTACTAATTATACCTCATAATTTTTACATTATGAAGTTTCTGCCAGCTTTCTTTCTGTCAAATTACATTTTTTTGGCTTCTTCTAAGATACTTCCTTCTCATTTATAATTGATTTTTGAATGATCTATTATTCTGAAAAAATCATACAAAATCATTCTGAAATTAAGACATTTACAAAGTCAATTCAAATGATTTTTAAATCAGTGCTATGCTGTGTTGAGCTATGTAGTTGTACAATTAGATTATTTTCTTATACTGATCACATTGACTTAATGATGAATATATGCAGGAATTTAATCATGGAAACATGTATGTTGGGAGCAATTTTGTGTGTCATTTCATTTGGATCTACCAGATGACAAGATCCATCAGATCCACTAAATGAGATATAATATATTGGGAAGTTAAAAAGGCAACTTCTCACAAAGTTATGTTCATGATTTGTGATGCTGCTCCAAGTTTGTGCCTTACAAATATAGGAATTCAGTAAATTTTATTTTGTATAGTTTTGATCAAAAAATAAAAAGTAAATGTGACTATCAGAGGCCCAGGAGCTGAGAGCAAAAGACAAAAGCAGCCAACAGGGAACCTCAGTCCGATGTTTCCAAAGGGTGGGAGGAGTGGTGGTGTCTGACCAGCTCCATGAGAGGAAGAGTCAGTTTGAGGCCTCTGCCATGTCTAGAAGTGCTCACATCAACTCTAACTTTGCCAGTCAGGTTAAGACTTTTAACCTTTGTCTGTCCTCCCTCCACTTTTGCTCCTCATTCCACTTTGGCGAGGCCATAAACATCATCTGGGTATCCAGAAGGAGGAGGAGGAGAAAGGCAAGAAAAGAAATCAAACGTGCCCTTCCACTAATGCAGCGTTCCAAGTCTGAAACAAAGCTCAATTTGGGAAAGAGGAAAGCTTTATATTTAATAAGAATTTAGGGTTTTATAATACATAGAACTGGAATTTTGAGTGCCAATATTAGGAAAAAATTATTTTATTTTCTGATAGTGAGCAAAATCTAGGCAAACTCACTGAAATGTCATCCAGAGATATGAAAGATCAAGTTAAAATGCCGGTCTGATATGATATAATGAGTTTGCTTTCTGTTTGCATTCTTTGGAGTCCAGACCATTCAATAAAAACTTAAGTTTTCCTATGGTGTTTTATGTTGTGGAGATTTTTAAATTTGAACACAGTAAAATATGTCAATAATATTCTTTATTATATATATTTTTGTGCCATGTGTCAAGAAATCTTTTCCTATCCCAATGTCATATATTCTCCTATATTTTATTCTCAAACTTTAAAAGTTCTGCTC
>VBSM01001265.1:32646012-32688579 GCA_008086735.1 Cheirogaleus medius
AAAAAAAAAAAAGAAAATGTGGCATATATATACAATGGAATATTATTTGGCCTTTAAAAAGAAGGAAATCCTCCATTTGCAGCAACATGTATGAACCTGGAGGACATTATGATAAATGAAATAACCAGACACGTAAAAAAATACTACATGATCTCACTTATATGTGGAATACACGAAACATAGAGTAGAATGGGAGTTACCAGGGTGTGAGGGTGGAGGAAGGGAAGGGGAGATGTAGGTCAAAGGGTACAAAGTTGCAGTTATGTAGGATGAGTAAATCTAATGTACAGCAAGAGGACTAGAGTTAACAATATTTTTTTGTATACTGGAAATTTGCTAAGAGAGTAGATTTTAGGTGTTCTTACCACACAAAAAAGGTAACTATAAGAGATGATGTATATGTTAATTTGCTTTACTGTAGTAATCATTTCAATATGTATTTATATATCAAAACATCATTGTGAACACCTTAAATATATACAATAAAAAATAAATAATTTTAATATCCTGGTACAAACACTTTATATTTAGATTTTCTGGTGGGTATCTGACTAGCTTTCTAAATTATACTGCATGTGCATTTTGATGGATTTTCAAAATTTCAGAGCATTTGAGAGGTTCTGATATATTCAAAGAATCCTAATTAAAGGTTTAGAAGTGTTTGATTAGTTTGCAATCAACGTTTAAATGTTTGGGGAAATTTAATCTGTTTAGTGCATGAATTTGATTTATTAGTTTGTGTATATGCTATATAAATATTCAATGAAATGTTATTTATATTTAAATAAATTCTAGATTTATATGATTAATAAATTGGAAAATAAACTAATTATAAATAATAGTGTTTATTCCTCTTTCTACATAGAAATTATTTGGACACAAATTATTCTCACAATGATAATAAGTTATATCTTTCCCTTAGGCGTTTTTTAGAAAGTGGCTTCTCTATTTTTGTCTCTTAATTTCTCCATAAGAATTTTAGAATTAGCTTAGTAAGTTATGTAAAAGTATTCTGTAATTATTTGAAGTGAAAATGCATTGAATCAATTGATTAATATGGAATGAATTTTTCTCTTTATGAGAAGATACAATATTTCTTTTGTTCCTGTATCAATAGGAACTGCTTCTAACATCTTCCCAGTTAGAATGGTGTCTTCTCGTATTCAGTGATGCTGATAAAAAAATCCAATGTCAATTTTATTATCATTCATTTGCATATGACTCAGATATCAAATCCATATCAGACATATGATTTGCAAATATTCTCTCTCATTTTGTGGGTTGTCTTTTCACTTTTTCATGTTGTACTTTGAAACACAAAAATTTTTAACTTCAAGGAAGTCCAATTTATCTATTTTGTCTTTGTACAAATGCTTGTACATTTTGTATCCTAAGAAAACACTGTCCACTCTAAGATCACAAAAATTTACTGCTATGCTTTCTTCTAAGTGTTTTACAGTTTTAGTTTTTACATGTAGGTCTTTAATTGATTTTGAGTTATTGTTATTGTTTTTGTATATGGTATGAGGTAGGGGTCCAGATTCATTCTGTTGCATGTGGTCATCCCATTTGTTAAAAAGGCTGTTTTTCCCTATTGAATTGTCTTGACACCCTTTTTGAAATTCAATTTTCTAGAGATGTATAGCTTTATTTCTGGGCTCTCCATTCTATTCAATTGATATATATGTCTATCATATGCCAGTACCACATAGTCTTATGATATTAGGTAGTTTTTAGTGTACAAGTCTTACACTTCTTTGTTATATTTATTCCTATTTTATCCTTTTTGATGCTATTATAAATTGAATTTTTTCTTAATTTCATTTTGATATTGTTCATTGCTAGTATGTAGAAATACAATTGATTTTTGTTTATTGAATCTTGCAACTTTGCTAAAGTCATTTATTAGCTTTAATAGCTTTGTATGTGCACAAGTTCCTTAGGAATTTTTAAATACAAGATCACACCATCTGTGAATAGGGATAGTTTTGCTTCTTCCTTTACAGTCTGTATGCCATTTTCCTTTTTCTTGCCTAATTGCCCTGGATAGATCCCCCAGTACAAGGCTGAATTGAAATGGGTGTGGTGCACACTTTCTGGAGGATGGGCATGCTTGTAGCTCTGACTTGGGCAGTGCACAGGCAATATATGATACCAAAGTGTTTGTACTCTCATAATATTCTGGAAAAAAAAAGGAAAAGAAATGGTGAAAGCTGATATGCTTGTATCTCTTAATCGTGTAAATATAATTTTTAATCTCTTTGTCTTCCTGGGTTGTGTTCTGGTATTCTTCTGGTATTCTTCTGATATTTCTTCCAAATATCCAATTCTCTTTTCAACTGTGTTCAGTCTGGAGTTTATATTATTATTTCAGCTTTTTAAATCATTATACTCTTCATTTCCAATATATTGTAATTATTCTTTTAAAATCTTTACTTGTTTTCTTCCCTATTTGTTACATAATTTATTTTTATTTTTAATGGAAGGCTTGTTTTCATTTACCTCTTTGAATATATTCAATAACTTGATTGTATAACCATCTGTTCAAGAAATACATCATTTTTAATGAATTAATTTTTACTTGATTTTGTAGCCTGTTTTCTTAACATTAAGTCTCTTCATATTTTTGAATTTTGGTTTACAAGCTCAATTTGAATGATAAGGGGTTTTTTTTCATTTGTTTTATTTTTTCCCTTTTCCTATGTGTTTACCTTTTCATATCTAGTGGTTTTGCAAATGCATCCCCTCCCACCAAATTCCAGGGTTTATTATCTGGTCCTATAATAATTGGTTTACTGCTCCACTGTGATACTGGGTATATGGCAGATTTGGTTATAGAAGCCCTGGTAGCTTAGCTATGTTCCTGGTTTCCTGAATTTCTATGCCTGTAGCACCTGGGAATATAGACTTAGAATATTCAGCACACTTAAAATTATTTATTTCCTCTTCTTTCCCTCTAACCTTTTGTCTAACTAAAGAAAAGGTAAAACCAGTTTTATTTTGCTCTTAGTCTTGATTAGTAGTTTATTATTCAATATTACTTTTATGTTTTGACATCTGTTGTTCCTGAGAAGCCATGCTATCAAGATAATTGTTATTGCTTCATATGTAATCTGTTATTTTCCCTCTAATACTATTAAAGATTTTTCTCTTCATCATAAATGTTCTGCTGTGATGTCAAGATGTAGAGCATTATCTGTACCCTGTTTGGTTCTAGGAATTCACTTTCAGTCTGAGGATCTATATATTTATTTGATTCTGAAAATTAATTTTTATTAATATCTCTTCACATATTTATTATCTTTCATTCCCTCCATTAGATTATTTTGGACTCTTACCACATAAATCCTCCAGGACTCTAACTGCTATTTCACGATGTGTATATTAAGTTCTTTATTCCTATTTATAGTGTCCATTATTCAAAACCAGTCATGTTGGCCCTGCCTAATCACAAGAGAGTTAAGAATATAGAGGAACAAATAAAATTTTGGGAGGGCACCCTTGCCCTTGCCATGGCCCCCAATATGTATCTGTACTCTGACCTGCTTGCTCTACTTTTTCAACATCATCACATCAACCTTTACATCTTAGTTACCAGTCTCAACACCCTTTTTGTGCTATACCAAACCCTGCCTGGAGTGTAAGTTCTTGTGGGCCCATCATAGACCAGGAGCCTGAGTCAATTAATTGGTTGCATTGGTTCCATTTCATTACTCACACTTTCCTTTCCCTCCCTTCTCTTCAGAGGTCTGAGGAGCCTTTCTCCTCCATTTTGTTTGAAAGTATCAGTGCCCATGGCCTCTCAGTGTGCAAGGTCGTCTTCAGCATTTATCAACAACCCTAGAGTCCCCCTCTGGCAAATGGGACTTTGCCCTCAAAACCCATAGTTTTCCAAAAGGAGATATGCAGCCCTTGCACCCTTGTCGATAGCCTCTCAGCGATATTGTGGCCTTAGTGAAAAGTATTGGATTTACTTTCAGAGATATTTTCATCATGGCTTTGAATTTAACTATCATAATAAATGATTATTATAGCAACATCTATCATTTATTACTTGTCAAAAATATGATTATTTTTTTTCGAAGCACATTATTCATATTCCTCACAAAGATTCTATAAAGCAGTGTTATTTTCCCTATTGAACAGACAAGGCTTAGGGAGCTCTAAAACACAAACTATCTATGGTGAAAATAAAATTATTCTTCTTCCCTTCTAAAGCAGCAGTTCCCAGTGTTGTCTGGGGAGTCTGGGTCAAAACTATATTCATAATAATACTAAGATTTTACTTTCCATTTTTACTCTACTTCTCTCAGTAGTATAGAGTACAACACAGTGAGTTCAAAAGCAGATGTAAGAATCCAGCTATTTCTATTTAGCCAGACATTAAATAGAATGGAAAACAATGTTACTCTTCTCACTAGTTTTTTTTTTTATTTTGGGAAATTGTAGTTATTTTTCTACATAAACATGCTGTTTATGTTACCATATAATGGATTTATTGTTGCAATTTTAAATGAAATCATAGACTTATATACTGCTGGTGGGAATTTACGTTGGTACAGCCATTATGGAAAACAGTATGGAGGTTCCTCATAAAACTAAAAATAGAACTACTTTATGATCCAGCAATCCCACTGCTGGGTATATATCCAAAGGAAAGGACATCGGTATGTCAAAGAGCTATCTGCACTCCCATGTTTATTGCAGCATTATTCACAACAACCAAGATATGGAATCAACCTAAGTGTCCATCAAGAGATGAATGGATAAAGAAACTGTGGTACATATATATACAAGGGAATACTATTTAGCCATAAAAAGAATAAAATTCTGTCATTCATGGCAACATGGATAAGCTTGGAAGACATTATGTTAAGTGAAGTAAGCCAGGCACAGAAAGATAAACACCAAAAGTGGATCTCACAGAAGTAGATTATACAATAGTGGTTACTAGAGGCTGGGAAGGGCAAGGGGAGAGGGGAATAGCTAGAGGTTGGTTAATGGATACAAAAGCACAGGTCAGTAGGAGGAATAAGTTCTAGTGTTCTATAGCAGTGGTGGTCTCCAACCTTTTTGGCACCAGGGACTGGTTTTATGGAAGACAATTTTTCCATGGATGTGGGAAGGGGGAGGCAGAGCTTAGGCAGTCATGTGAGCTATCGGTAGGTAGTGTAGCCGTTGTAAATAAAGATGAAGCTTCCCTTGCTGACCCATCACTCACCTTCTGCTGTGCAGAACCTCCCACCCCCACCCCTGTTTCCTAAATTTCATGGAAGACAATTTTTCCACAGTGGAGCGAGGATGGTGGAGCTCTGCGGCCGGTTCCTAACAGGCCATGGACCGGTACTGGTCTGCCACCCAGGGGTTGGGGATTGAAGTTCTATAGCATTATAGGGTGACTATAACAAAAACCAATTTATTATATATTTTCAAATATCTAGAAGAGTAGATTTTGAATGTTCTCAAAACAAATGATAAATGTTTGAAGTGATAATATGCTAATCACCCCAATTTGATCATTATGCATTATATACATGTATTGAAATGTCACACTGTACCCTATATATACAATTATTGTGTCAATTAAAAATAATAATTTTTTCAATATCATAGATAAATGTGTTTTAAAGTTCTCAGTTTTTATTTCTGATATAATAAGCATTAACATCTATTCATCTAATGCATTCAAACAAAGCTCCTTGGAGTCTTCACTAATTTTTAAGGGTATAAAGAAGTCCTCAGACAAAAACAAATTAGAGTAATCCTAGTCTCCAGAGATAGATATATTTGTGATTTCCCTGGTATCTTCCCTTTTCCCCTTATGCTTATATAGGCTAATATATATATATATATACACACACATACTTGTATATTTATATTTTTCCTCACAAACAGAATCATACTATATAGCTAATTTTAAATATTTATTTTACATTTATTGTTACATATGTTTCATATGTTTTATATCAGTTCCTCAAAAAGCCCAGAAGCTAGTATGAGAGGTAAGCAGGCGGGCAAGAATCACAGACAGGAAGAGGGGAGCCAGCAGCAGAGCAGCCACAGAAAGGGCCACGTACAAAATGGTATCTTGAGCTCGTTGTGTCTTATGACTTAAATCTTGAAAAGAATATCGTAAATGCAAATATCTGAATAATTTTCATCTTGGTATTTGATAATTTGATTTTACTAAATGTTTATTCATTTATTCTTCTGGAATTCATTTTGGTGAGAGGGATAAATTTAGCGTGTGGTGGATTTAAATTACTGTTTTCTCATTTTATTACCCAGGTATCAAGTTGCCATTTAATGAATGGTCTTTCCTTTTCAATTCTTTCATGATGTTGTCTCATCCTACAGTGTTTAGGCTTCCATTCTATTCCAATGATCTCTTTATTCTATGGCAGACTCACAGCCAAGCATTTTAGCATTGCGCATGTTTCAACACTTGGTAGAATGGGCCCCCACTGCCGCTTCGTAGGTTCTTTGATTGTGTGACCTGTTCATTTCATTTTTCATATGAAATTTAGAAGCATTTTATTGCTTTCCAAGATAAAATCTTGTTGGAGAATTAATCAGAGTTGTAACTTCTATATTAGCTGCTGGAAAATTATTATTGAATTAGTTTGGCATTTGTACACCTCTGGCTGTGACCTCTGACTACATATGAAAGAGGATTTGAATCAATATCTATGGGAAACTCTTCAGGCTCTAACCAGCAGACATGCGCTCCCTCCCTCCTCCAGTCTCTTCCCTTGCTTGTTTGAATTCTCTTCAAGGTAGACCTTTGGCTTTGAACTTTGTTCTCTTTTCTTTATTGTCCTTTTTATCATTGGCCGCATCCTTCTGATAATTTCCTTTGTTCCTAGCATGTGTTCCCTGTTAGGTGCTGTTTTTTGCCTATTGCTCTAATTCTATTATCTTGGACTGTTTGCAAGCCTCTCTTGTTTCCCTCTTCCAGCTCTAGGTCGTATAGCTCCAGTCAGAATTATCAGATGTTTATTCTCCCATCTATTAATGTACCTTTATATTTTCTCAAAATTTTTATTTATATTTATTAAGGTCTTATTATTTTCATTACAAAGCTATGTGTAATTTCATCCCAATGCCTCTGTGTGTGTGCGCACGTGTGTGTTATATGGAAGGGAGACCTTTTCTGTTTAGACTCTATATTCATTATTAATACGTTAGAATATTACTGATTTGTTTGTCTTGCAATTGACATATCTTCTTTATTAAAAAAATAACACTATTAGTTCTTGCCAATTCTTTGGGATTTTCTAACTATACAGGTATTTTCTACAGATAATAAAATATTATTTCAATCTTTCTTGTATTTATTGCCCTCATCTATGGCCAGCACCACTGGCCAGACATCCTGTCCACGAGAGCGAGCACTGGTGCCATTGATGATGACAAAGCACCTTCATCAGCGATGTGGGCTGCAGAGATGTGTGCAATCAGCAGACCTGACAGACTTTTAATACACACATGTGGGACACTCCCTGGAAACTTCTAGAAACAACCGAAAAAGCATTTGCAGAGTGGGAAATATCTAAGGACAACAGCCAGAAAAATCTAGTTTATTTATTGATCCTGTTTATTACTCTTGATGTGCCACTCAGCCTTTGTGAACAAAGGAACATGGAATAGACAACATCAACTACAAAACTGAACAGTTTGGATAAAAATAAAAAGTGAAGAATTATAAATGTTACTGGAAATAGCAAAGAGGAATGCAAAAAGAGTCAGTAACTCAAAAGATAAAGTTAAATCTCAAATGTCAATCCTAAAGAAATGATACAAATGGAGTCATAAACGAGTAACAGGCCAGCCTAGACATTACCATAGAAAACAATGACAAAGATTAGTGTTCCCAGACTTTTGAATTTCAGAAAAAATTTTTTTCTCTTTTTTAAAATTTTGAGGCCTGACTTAGTGTTATCTTTCTTTAAGCCAAGTAAGAATGTTAAAGAAAAAAACCAAACTACCATTATCATTTTTTCCATAAGAGTAAGAACAATTTGTAACCAAAAATTTAGGAATGACATAGACTCAGAATAAAGAATAGTTTTGTAAGTTGAATACATGTATCTATATTACAGACTCATTTTATTGTCCCAATATTTCTCAATTAGCCAAAGATAACTATAAACTTCAGAAGCGACTTGCACTGGCTCATAGACTACTGTCAGGTTATCACACCAGGGAGATATTTAGGATATTTTACAACTGAATGGAATGGGTACTAACCAGCCAGAACAAGTGCCACAGCTAGAGTAGATGGCAACCACACACAACCAGCTGAAAATGCAACCTGAAGAGTATCACAGATAAAAATCCAATCTGTTCACAGTTGTGGTGGCAGAGGAGATGTGAAAAAGAAAAAGCTAAAACATAAACCACAATTATGAAACTAGGAAACTAACTTAAAGTGATTTTTTTCTGAATTGATAAAAAGCATGTATCTTAAAGTTTGAGAGAGATGTAACATGTCTTCCATCATTAGCATCAAAGGAAGACAGAGAGTTGCCAATGTGTTATTTAATTTCTCAGATTACAAATTCAAAGAACTTGAACTTCATGTAGATAGAATGAGAGGAGACCTAACATCCAAAGGTGGGGAAAAAAGCCACATCTTCACTTTCATAAGTTAGAGGGCAGAAGAGTCTGGGAAAATACGTATAGAGCACTTATAGAATGTGTTTTCTCACCACAGATCAATGTTCTTGCTAAGTTGCTGTTCTCTCTGAAGGAAGAAGAAAAACATTTCCAAAACCACAATAATAACAGAAAATTCCCTGCCTCTGACAAATACTATGATGATTGATTGAACAGGTTTTACAGAGAAGTACACATTGAAAAGATAAGTGACCAACATCTTAACATGCATGGGTGGGCTAACGAGAGACAATTGTGAAGTAGAAAATACCTTGTAAACTTCAATAACTATAGAGTCTCACAAAAGGGACACTAAAAAGATTTTAAGATTATCAAGAAATTACAATGAGGATTAGATGCAGATGGGTAGTGAAGGAAAAAGGATTAAACAGTAAAACAAAATAAAACAAAACTCTAGTTCTCCAGATGGTTATACAAAGATATTTTAAACAGTAACTTATAAACAGGCATTCAGATTGAATGGAAGTCATTAGGTAGTAAGTTTAGATGTTTCTAAAAATTGGTTAACTTCTTATAGAGAAGATGGAAGAAATACGCATTTGTCCTTTGAATGAACAATCTGAGTTCTAGGATTTATCCTAAAGATACATCTCTACAAATACAATATAATATGTGCACAAGGTTATTCATTGCAGCATAATTTTATAATAGTAATATCTACTGAAATGTTGGACTACACAAATTCCTATCAGTAGGAGGTTAAATAAACCACATCCACCTAATGAAATACTATGGCAGCTATAAAAATAATTAAGAAGATTTCTATGAATTTTCACTTTAAATGCCATAGTTAAGTAGGAAAAAAGGTGCAAAAGAGTATGTAGAGAATGCTTCCTTTTGTGTAAGAAATAATATACATATATGCTCATTTTTGCAAAAAGAAACACAAAAAGGCTGAATCAGAAACAAATGACAGTGATTATCTAAACTGGGTGGTTGCTTCATATGGTGACCAAAAGTGTGTGGGAATAGGGTGGAGGGAATAAGATAAGAAGCAAAAATCCAAATATACCTCTATCTGGCTTTTATCATAGTTTACCTTTATCTGAGTATACATTTTCATATTTTTGAGTGATGCTTATATAGCCAAAACACAAAACAGTTTATATATTCAAAATATAAAATTAAATAACAAAGATTTAAAAATAAAACATCTAAAATTTAATATAGAGAAATAAATCTAACTACAGGTACATACTAAATTGATGGCATAACATAAGAAAATAGAATTATTTTAAATAACACTATGTCTTTACATCTTTAGTAGCATCTATTCTGAGGACAAAATGAACTTCAAAGAAATCTTGAACTATTTATTATAGTTTATTGTTAGTAGCAATATTAGTATTATAATTCTAAAACACTTTTATGTGAATTGTACAATAAGGCAAATATGGGTACCAAGATTTTCACTGTAAGAAAAAGAGACAAAAATATGATATAGTGTATATAATAAAATGTCTAATATGGTAAATCTTAATTGAAACTATTAGTATGAATTTATAATTTCATATATTAAATATGTTTATACATATGTATTTTTTTTCTAGCTCTGTCTCTTAAAAGTGCTGAGAAGCAATACTACTCCAAATTGCAATGAACAGATTCCTAATGCACAGATTCTGGTTTCCAAATACCAATGCCCACTATGAGGAACAAAGGCTCCTGGGAGAGATGGATGATCCAAGTCTAGTACAGGAAAAATACAGGTGGATATGGGATATCTCATAATATAAGAAAACAAAAAAGTGCTCAATGACTAATGGAGTCATGTCAAAAGGACACAGGAGCCAATTTGAAGGGACTTCCACTGTCCACATTTTAGAAAGTTTGAACATACAAAATAAATAATGTAAATGTTAAAAATTATTTTTAATAAATAAATATTCAAATAAATTCTGTGTACACACACATACAGCTAAGGTAAAAAGGGAAAGCTCTTCTTTAGGGAAAAATGCTACTGAGTAAATGTAAAATGATTGACAGAATTAGAAAATTACCATTTTGCAACCACAACTTCATAATTCACAAACAGGCAAGGATTGTGAATTGATTCTAAAATGACTAGGTAGGAAGTGACTGGGGAACATGAGATTCACATCATCTAAAAATATCACCCCACAGATCAACTACTAATTCAAAGGAAAATTGTAGGCTTATAACAGATCTAGCGTTCATTGTTTTAATCATACCATTAAACTTGGCACTAAGACTAAGACAGCATGACTTTATGTGCCTCCTGATGTGTGTGATGCAGTAAGGAGAATATAACATCATCTACAAAGCACTCTGGCCAATAAGGTTTAACATGAATCAAATCAAGCCTCAGACTTGCCTTTCGGTTTGCAGGGTACTTTGAGAATGAAAGAATTTTAATGACACCATGAGGAAATAATCACCCTAATACAGAACGTGGACCTCCTCCAACATCAAAACTTTATCCAGGCTGTTTTAGATTTCAAATGACTGAAAAGGCATGGCATCCAAATGCAATATGTTGTCTTTGACTAGATCCTGTATCTAAACAAACAAAGATAGATATAAAAAACATTTGGTGACTGTTGGGAATATTTTAATCTGGACTGGATATTAGATGATGTTATGGGTTATTTTTAATTTTTTAAGTGTAAGAATGATATTGTGCTTATGTAGGAATACTTTATTCTTCATGGATTTAAGGTTATGTATATATATTTTGGAGTATAGTTCACGGTAACTGCAACTTACTTTCAAACGGGTCAGTAAAAATAGATCATTATTTTATATTTTTACTCATTGTTTGGATGCTCAAACTGTCCAAAATTTAGCCAGAGAGAAAGAGAGACAGATAGACAGAAAGAGAGAGAAAGCAATTATGTATATTTGAAGTGTTTCAAAATAAAGAGTTGGAAGCCCATATCAACTAGGACTTCCTAGTGGCACATTGCCTAAATGCACCTAGGGCCCTTTGTTCCATGCCTCTCCCCCAATTGTGGAAGAGGAATAAAATTCTCCAGGAGAAAGAGTGAGGCATTGGAGGTAACAGCAATAAAATTTGGGGTGTTGGAAAACACACAAATGTAAACGATTTTGCCAATCAGAAAAAGAACTGCAACTAAGCCAGAAATGGAAGAGTCCTGTAGGTAGACTGACACCCTCACAAACTTCAGAAAGGATCTAGAATTGGAGGTACATTGGTGATGTTTAATAGGGCCTTGAAAAATAAGGACTGAGAAAAAAATCCACAAAAGAAGCAATTAATGTCCACATCCCCTCCGTGATCTTCTGTAGATGATTTCCTGATCCTACACCTCAGCAGAAGATTGAAAGGTTAACTGAGTGGAGAGGATAAACTAGAGGGATTTGGTATGGAGACAACAGGTACATATAAGAGCTGGTATAAGGCAGTGAAAACTAGAGGATGAAATTAAATAATAAAACCCTTTTAACCTCTTTTGTCCCTTCAGCTTCTAAATTGGTGGCAATCAGACAATTATGTTACCCCCCACCCACTGCCTTCCTACACATACATACACAAGAGATTGGGGGATTCTTTTAATGGGAAAACACCTGACCAAGAGAAAACACCCAGGTGGGCTTCAAATGAAATAGATTTGCAATTTCCTGTTCACTCAATGGAAGAGGCCAACTGAACACTCCTATGCACACAAAGCTTCCAAACAGCATTGCAGTGTCTCACTTGAAATATAAATGGACAGCGAGGCATCACCAAATACCTAAAGAAACCTTCTAATAGGAATGGCATAAACCAAAATAAAACGGGAACTCCAATAAGATTTTTAAATGCAGCATCAGAAGGGATTTTTAAAAATAATAAATATCCTTATATACCTGAGAGAATTTATATTCATTAAACAAGAACATGGAATGTACAACTCTCTAAATTTACTCTTGTTTAGAGAACGTAAAGAATGCTTGGAAAATATGATTAATAAAAGTCTCAGAAAGAGAAAACAGAGAAAATAGAGGGAAATAAGCTAGCAAGAAATTAATTCAAGAAAGTTTCCATGAACTGAAAGGCAGATCAAAAAAGCCCACCAAATGCATAATACAATAGAAGAAAGAAGTTTCAAATCAAGGAACACTGTTGTAAAATATAAGAATACTGACAACAAAGAAAACATACTAAAACCTTCTTGGAAAAAAAGAGGTCACATCAGATATCAGAGCGGCATCAGATTTTGAGCAGCTGATGTCACATGTTTGACACAAATTCTACAAAATAATGCTTGAAAGCCTCGGGTAAAGTTTTTGTGCCACATTCTGTCCAACCAAGGTTTTCACATATGATAGGAAAGTTATCAGTAGTCTAGATTGGAAATATCCCTTTTCAATAATGGACATCCGGTGTTTCTTGAAGTTCATTAACACACTTACTAATGGCTCATGTCCTATTTCCTGTTCCAACAGTCCTGTTTTCTCACTTCCTCAAAAGTAAAGAGGGGATCTTCTTGTTAAAGGTGGTTGTTCAACCACAAGTATTTATCTTCTCTCCTTCCTAAGATCTTATTAAAATGACAGTGAAGGAATAAAAAAGCTTTTAATCCTTATACCTTTTTTCAAGCCTTTTTTCCTTTAATATAATTGTCTGCAATGTTGTTTCTGTACCCTGTTGCTTCTAAACCCATTCTACATTTGCTTTTAAGTCTATTTTAAAATAGGGAATGACATTTTTTATTTATTTAGATGTTCTCTAGCTTTTCCAGCTACTTATCTTCTGGAGTTTTAGGATCTCTTTGAGTCTTGACTATTATAGAACTTGTAATGTCTCTAGTTTTCTTTAACAAACAAAATAGTTGTTTTCCAAAATTTTTGTCTACTTTCTGGGGTAAATTTTCATATGTTTCTTTACATCTACAATTTTGCATGTGATGTTTATTAATTCTTTATTTGTAGCCAAATTTTATACTGATCTTAATTTTTTTTTCTGTTCACACCTCCCGTTTGTCTAATAATGCTCTCCTCCTTCATTGCCTGTGCTCTGCCTTTAGACTTTGCGTTGGGATGACAGATAATATATTATATTAGTCAGTCAGCTGCCTAGGGCCATGGAAAAAGAAAAGGAGGGGCATCGTGGACAGCTTATTATTTGAGAAATCCTTACTTTGCGTTCCGGTCTCTGTGAAAAGGCTCACCACAGTTCTATTTGCATATCCTATATTCTCACTGTCCCTACAACATAACGGTTTAAATGCTTGATGAAATAAAACTCCAAGCTATGAGACGTTATTAACTGTACATAGAAACAGCTTGAAGGAGGCTTGAAGGAGTTTGGTTAGGCCATAAAAAATGCCTTTCAGAAACTCATTGGAAGTGGAGCTTGGGGTCTGCAGCCAGTGGGCGGCGATGAACAGGAGGCAGTCGCAGTGGTGAAGAGGCTGCAGCAGCGGTAGGGAGCCTGGAAACGCGAGCCAGGACCATAGGTGGTTTGGACTTGCCGGGCCACCGTCGTTTCCAGAAAGCGTCTGACTGGAGGCATTTCTGGAGCAGCTGTTGGCTATTTCCTCTGGCTGATGGCAAGTTGAGGTACATAGGCTAGTGGCAGCGAGGGCACCCGATCCAGAGGGGGCCACCCTAGAGGCTGAGTCCCCAGCACCACGGGCCATTGTGTCACCAAGTGCACGAATCCCTCATCGACCCTCCAGCAAGAATGGAGACCATAACTTCAGCAGCAAGTCACAAAGCAGGCGGGATGCAGGCCACCATGAGGAGCAGGTGCCACCCTGTGGCAAGCCAGATGAGGAAGGATATCCTCCTCAATGGGACCAAGAAGGCGGAGGCTGCCACTGAGGCCTGCCAGCTGCCAACGGCCTGGGGTGATGCTGGGAGGGAGTCCAAGTGCAATGCTGAGGAGTCTTCCTTGCAGAGATTGGAAGGACTGTTAGGCGCTACAAGGATGAGCTGGAGGATGCAATTTTGGAGGAAGGCATGGAGCGCTTTTGCAATGACCTGTGTGTTGACCCCGCAGAATTTCAAGTGCTGCTCTTGGCTTGGAAGTTCGAGGCTGCAACCATGTGCAAATTCACCAGGAAGGAGTTTTTTGATGGCTGCAAAGCAATAAGTACATACAGCATTGACGGAATCTGTGCACGGTCCCCTAGCCTCTTAACGGAAGCCAAACAAGAGGATAAATTCAAAGATCTCTACCAGTTTACATTTCAGTTTGGCCTGGATTCTGAAGAAGGCCCGCAATCGCTGCATCGGGAAATAGCCATTGCCCTGTGGAAACTAGTTTTACCCCGAACAATTCTCCAGTATTGGACCAGTGGCTCAGTTTCCTAACGGAGACCCCCTTGGGGATCCAGGGCATCATCCAGGATGCTTGGAACATGTTCCTAAACTTCACTCAGGTGATTGACCTGGTCCTCAGCAACTACAGTGAGGATGAGGCCTGGCCAAGTCTCTTCCATACCTTCGTGGAGTGGGAAATGGAGCGAAGAAAAAGAGAAGGGAAAGGGAGAGGTGCACTCAGCTCAGGGCCCGAGGGCTTGTGTGCTGAGGAGCAGACTTAGTGGCTCTGTCCCAGGCAGCAGCAAGCATCTGCCCACCGCCCTGCAGCCAACCAAGGAATTGGACCTTTGTGGAAATTACTGAAGATCCGGATATTTTCTAATTTACACCTTTCTCTGCCTTGTATCTGAAAGGGCTCTAAAAGACTGTATCATGTTTTAGGCACTTTGTTCATTTTTTGGTTATTTTGGTTATTTCTTTTTGGGGAGGGATCTCCCAAAATATTTTTGAACCTGGCTCCATGTTGTTTATCTTTCTTCGAAGGCTTCAGATAGAATAAGCCTGCCATTTCTTGCACAAGTTAGATATTTTTGTTGGGAGGGTGTCAAGCAGGCTGGGGGATAGGACTGTTAGTTGAATTAACATTACAAAATGATACAGTGCCAGATCTCAGTTTTGCATATTGTTTTTCAGGGTAGGTCTGTACTGTGTATAGTGCTGTTTACATGGTTTAATTTAGGTTGTAATAATTATCTTTAAACATTTACACAGATGTGAATAGGAGTGTTAACTGTTAACCACATTGCATTAATTCCCAGGCGATTCAGAGCTCTTGGAGAGCCAAGGGCAGCCAAGAGCATTTGTAGTCTGGTGACAACCCCTTTTAAAATTTATCCCAAATCTTTGTTTTCTTTATTTCTTACTCATTCCTCCTTTGACCTACTGCATTTCATGTTGAGTTTATCCACCAACATGCTGCACCTATCAGTCAAGTGAGCATTTTTTTTAAAGAACACATTGTACTGAGAACCACTTAAGCACTGAATGCAGAGAAAATAGTGCTACCTTAGTTTTACTGGAAATAGATTTCTTCTATAGTTTTCTTTCTTTGATGAAGTTTCTGTATTTTCATGTTGTAAGTGGAAATACTGTTTTTTTTTTTTTTACATTTGCCTTGAAGCTGAAGTTTCTGTTCCTGGTCAGGAAACACTAAGGAGACTATGCCTGCTGGCCAACTGACTTGAAGGAAAACTGTGGTATGGAGTTCTGCTTGAATTTTTTCTTTTTAATTTTTTTCTTTGAGTATCATCAGCTTACCTGTCTGGCAAGTGCAGAAGCCTGGGGTTGGCCTGAACTCTGCCAAACAAATATCAAAGTGCATTCAATAGTTAAATGTGTGCCCTTTCCCTTCTTGCTGCACCCATGTTGTCACTTAACTTCCAGGAGTTATTTATTATCTTTTTGTTAATATCAGGCTTATTTGGGGTAATGTGATGACTGTTTAGGTTTACATGGCCCTCCTCCCCACAAATGTGTATATATACATACCTAAAATATGAATATATTTTACCTATATATTATTTATGTACATATACACATACACACATAAATGTATCTATATTCCTTTGTTTTTTTGCCTGCTAAAAATGGCCATAAAAGAGGGAGCTGCCTTCCGTACATAAAGTATAAGAAGAGTGCCAGGGAACATCGTAATTGAGATTTTCAAATCTGAATTTGGACCAGTCTAAAGAGAACATGACTTTGCTTAGCCATCTAAGAGGGAGGGCCCCATCCCCAGACTCCCCTGCCAGCTTGCTCCAGAAGGCCAGCTTTGGCCACACTGCCACAGGGGCCTGAGGAACTGACTCTGGTCCTACCTGGTTTCAGTAGAGGGTCCTCTTGTTATTTTTCCATTTTAAAAAACGTGTCCTCAAAAAACTGTCCTGGAAGGGTGGGTGGCAGGAACTTGTATAATTCAGCTTCCAACACTTTAGAACAGATTAAAAAGGAAATCTTTTAAATAAAAACTTATTTAAAAAAAAGAAAAAGAAACTCACTGGAATTAATGCTTGTTAGTGTGCCAATTTTTGCCTGCGATTCTGTTGTTTTTTGGAGCTGCCTATGAATAACAATTGCAGACGTCTCTCTTCCTTGCTGCATGGAGGAAATAAAGATTTGAGTTTATTTTAACAATTGTTTTTACTGACAGCCAAATGTTAGGTAAATCAGCCAGCTATAGAATCCTTGTTCATTCATTCATTTATCCATTCATTCATTCAACCAACATCCATTGAGCAGCTACTTGATGCCAGGCACAAAGGTAGATATTGAGTATACAATGATGACTGACACGACATCATTGCCTCCCTGTAGTTTATGGCCTTTGGGGACAGTAAACAGGTAAACTAGTAACTCCAGTGCAATATTACTATAACTGAAGTAGACAGGACCCTAAGGGATTACAGAGGATAATACATTTAAGCCCAACTAGAAGGCAAGAGAAAGAAGCTATTTGAGAAGGGATGACATTGTCATGGGTCTTGAAAGATAACATGACAGTTTACAAAATTGACAAGGCCATGCTAGAAAGAGAGAATATCTTGAGTAAGTTCTTAGATTTAAGAAAATGACATGTAAGAAAAAGATCATATATAGTTTGGCTTGTGTATGATTCACAAAACATGTTGAGGAAAGGCAGAAAATGAGTGTGAAAAGATATTCATGGCAAAGACTTTAATGAATTTCATATGTCAAGAAAACAAGTTTGGAATTTTTCCCACAGATCACAAAGATGCAAAAAGGATTTTTTACAAATAAAAGATGACATCAAGTGGGCATACAGGCTAATATCCTTTAATCACTTCAAAAGATGGCCTTAAACAATCTATGTCTGAAACAAGCCAATTAAATTATTGATCTTCATTCTCCTGAGGTTTAGGTTTATTTAATTGGTACTTTATCAAATATGAATATGTTCTGCATCATCAACAGTTGATATATTGATAAAGACACTCTCTTAACCAAATTTTAGTTAGGCTCCTCTGATCCCTCTTCTTGACAAGGCCTCTACCTTGGCCTCCATCCTTGCTGCGCCTACATAGCCCAGTTTTAGCAAAAATCCTGCTAATTCAGTTTAGAGAGAGTCCCCACCCTTGAAATCTGATCCCCCACTGATATAAGATGAAATTACTTACTCCCACCCTTAATATCTGAGCCCCCTGGCCTATCTTCAGCAAGAATCTTGTTAGGTTGGTTTAGCAAGAATCCACATATTCTTGATGTCTCCTTAGTAATTTTCCATCCACTGACCTTGTCATTGTGCTCATTGACTATAAATCTGCAGCTGTCTTTATTGTATTTGGAATTGAGCCCAGTTCTGTACTGATATCTTTATTCCCATATTGCAATAGTTCCTGAATAAAATCTGTTTTCACAGCTTTAACTACTGCCCAGTTCTGTTTCACTTTGACAGCTACATACAAGACTATTTGCTTTAAAAAAAAAAAAGACAAGTATCACTTTATTTTGAACAGGACCATTGCCTATGCCAGCTATTTTTGGATTGATAGATATGATTAATTTCTCTATTTTTAATTTTTTCCTCTTGTGGCCATAGAGGTAAACAGATGAGTAGACAAGTATCTCCATAGACTATAAGGCAAGACCTTCCATGATAATCATGCAACTAAAGTTTAGAGGGAAGGAATTACTATCTATTTTAATAATCCTAAAAATAAATAATAATAACCTGAACTAAGGCAGGAGTACTGTGTGTAGCAGGAATTGAGATGAAGTGACAGGTTTGAGAGTTATTTAACAAAGAGAATTGATAAGATTTACTAATTGTAGAGATACGAAGTTGAGGGGAAAAACTAGGATAATTTCCAAATTTTTTACTAGCCTTAATAGATGGATGATAATGTTATGAACAGAGTTAGAAATATAAACTGAAATGCAAAAATGGTTTGGGATAGTCGAGCTTAAGATACTGTAGTAGATTAATGTGGAAAATGTCAAGGAAACACTGAAATATATTTAAACTCAAGAAAGGCATCACAGCTGAAGATTTGTTTGGGAGTTGACAGGTTATTATATAGTAATTGAAGGTTTAAGTATGAGTGAGGTCATTCAAGTTGTGTTTAGAATAAAAATAAATCCAAAACCAAGATGTTGGTTAATATACAGCTACATGGAGTAAAAGCTAGCAAAGAACTAACAGAGGCAAGAGAAGAAAGGGAAAGTAGTTTAGAGAAGCCAAACACAGAGAGCATCTCAAGGCAGAAAAACTGGTCAACAGAAAGTACAAGTATGGAAAAGACTGAAATGGGTTTATTGGATTTGGCCATTCAACAGTGGTTTATGAAGTCAGAAACAGTTATTTCAGTGGACTAAATATTGTGGATAACAGATTCTTGTGATTTGTATTATAAATGGGAGATGAAGACGTAGAAGATCAATTTAAACATCCATCAATGGATAAATAAATTGTGATACATATACACAATGGAATATTATATAACCACAAAAAGAATGAAACTGCCATTTGCAACAACATGTGTGGAACTGGAGAACATTATGTTAAATGAAA
Source organism: Cheirogaleus medius (assembly GCA_008086735.1). Classification (NCBI taxonomy): domain Eukaryota; kingdom Metazoa; phylum Chordata; class Mammalia; order Primates; family Cheirogaleidae; genus Cheirogaleus; species Cheirogaleus medius. The sequence continues at coordinate 32,665,511 of VBSM01001265.1, forward strand.
TAAGCTAAGCACACAAAGACAAATCTCATGCATTCTCACTCGTGTGGGTGCTAAATATTAAAAACAATTTATCTCAAGGGAAAGTAGACAACTACTTTTTTAAGAAATTTGGTTATGAAGGGATAGAACAAAATAGGATGCAACTACACAAGGAAATGATAGTCAAAAAAATCTTGGTTTTAAGATAAAAAATAACTTAAGCATGATTAAAGGCTATGTGAAAGATAAAGTTTCAATACATTAATAATTAAATAACAAGAGTCAATATATCTTAGTAAAGACAATTCATTAAATAAAAATATGAGGCTCAGATGGTGGATTTAGCCTTGATTATGAAAGGGAATCTTCTGTTAAAGAAAAATTATTCATGACACTTGTTAAAACAGCATGGCAGACTCCATTCATGGATATTACAATAGGTATAGGGACTACTGTGATGGGGTTCTGCAGCAGGGAAAAGAAATCAACTCAACACAAAAAAATAAGAAACAGTGGGAATTTGTGGCCAAAGAGCAGGGTTGCAGGGATCAGTGGATAGAAAAATATTAAGGAGAGACATCAGAGGTCAGGGAGGATTCTGGCTAAACTGACCTAACAGGATTCTTGCTAAAGGCAGGCCAGGGTGATCAGACATCACCTGGAGGATAGTGAAGAATGAGAAACCCAAACAGATATTAAGGGTGGGGGATTCTATCTAAACCAGCTTAATAAGATTTCTGCTAAAATTGGGTGATGCAAAGTCCTAGGCCTAGTTGGCAACCAAGGCCTAGTTGGCAAGAGAATTTAGAGGAGCCTGACTAAAGTTTGTCAAAGAGAGACTCTTTGTCACTTTTTTCCCTGCCTCAGACAAAAAGAATAGTGGCGAAAGAGAGCAGATAATTTTCCACGTTCCTCAGGGAAAAATCCAGTTTGCTTACCATGGCCTCCAAGGTCCTAAAAGATACGCACTTCTTGTTCCACAACCCCCACCCCATACCTCCAACCTCAGTGCCAAACGATCTCCCGCTCACTCACTGTGCTCTAGCCTCCTCACTATTGCTAGAACACAGCAAGCCTCTCCTGCCTCAGAAACCTGGATCTTGATGTTCTCCTCCCTAGAATGCACCTGTGTCAGCCTCCATGCTACCTACCTCTGCCCATCCCAACTTGTCACTTAGCTTAGAAAACAGTAGCAATTTCATGGCGGAAGACTGCCATTAAATCTGGAAGAAATACTGCAATATGTCCAATCTGCAGTAAGGGGGACTCCGTTCTTATAAATTACTGAATTTGAATGAGCCAGCCTCTGTATATATAATATATGTAAATTACATGCTAAAGATATGGAAATGTGAAGTAGAAAGACTTCCCAGTTGGAGGCAGGCTCCTTTGGAGAAGTACTGCAGAATATCTTTCTACAAATCTCTATTAACTGACCTGAAAAATTAAGCAAGTCAGCAGGGATTTCTTCTTTTAAAATATGCTTCTTTAATAAGAAGTAATAAGATATAATGTAGAAATGCAGATAAGAATAAGAGGAAAGAGAAGAGGTGGTTGGCACCTGAGAAATACAAGTCTTTGCTGAGGCACAGACTTAGGAGACAAAGGAGACTATTCCAGGCAAAGCAGCCTAAAAGACCAACTATAGACAACTGGAAAATGAATTATTAGCACAGGTAAACTTTTTCTAGCCAAGAATCAAGTTAGAGAAAGATAGAGACTTGGCACCTGTTTCAGCAGCAGGTAAAAGGAAGCAACATTTTATGATACTAGAAAAGGTGTAAAGTTACTCTTGTAAAAATTGGGCCATTACGGTTATAAATGAGTAGTTTTATCCATTAATCTTATGCAAGATCCTATTCAGCTAGACGCAGTGTTAGAAAGGGCATCCCAGCATTAAGAAATGCTACCCCAAAGCCAGTAGGCCACACAATCAAAATGGGTAATTTGGCACAAGGGACTGAAGATCCTGATCCAATTAGCTCAGTCATTGGAGTCTACAGTTATCTGACACAGCTGTCGGTGAGCAGCAACATGCTCCAGTGAAAGATGCAAAAATGTAAGAAGACTGAGAGATGTTTAAAAACTAAGTATATAGTATGGAATTATTAGTAGCATCCATGAAGGAATAAATTTTTCTGGAGTCCTTCACTTTTTAGCAACAAAATAATTCTGGAAACGGAAAAAGAGACTCAAAACAAGTTATGGGTGTTCTATTCATAGATTTATATTAGAAATGGGGCCAGGCACGGTGGCTCAGCCTGTAATCCTAGCACTCTGGAAGGCTGAGGCGGGAGGATTGCTTGAGCTCAGGAGTTCGAGACCATCCTGAGCAACAGCGAGACCCTGTCTCTACTATAAATAGAAAGAAATTAACCAAACAACTAAAAATAGAAAAAATTAGCCGGGCATGGTGGCGCGTGCTTGTAGTCACAACTACCCAAGAGGCTGAGGCAGGAGGATCGCTTGAGCCCAGGAGTTTGAGGTTGCTGTGAGCTAGACTGACGCCACGGCACTCTAGCCTGGGCAACAGAGTGAGACTCTGTCTCAAAAAAAAATGGGAGTTTTGTATAGGAAAGCACAAAGAAAGAAGTGGTCAAATGGCTAATCACACCACGTGCCTGTATGAATCCAGGAATAAGAGGTATACATGAGATGAGACCTCCTTGGATTTCTTCAGAGAGTGGTGGATTTCAACAGCAGAGAATGAGAAGGCACAATGAGCTGGAGGATTGGCTGGTGCACCCCTCTATATATGTGTGAAAGGTGTCTCAGGTCTGCCTAAAGATTCAGACTTAAAAAGGCTTCTCTACTAATTAAAGCACTTTCCCCACTTCTGTTCGGCAACGGTTCAGTATTGTTACTAAGCAGACTGAGCATAGATTCTTCTCTAAGTTACAGAACTCTAAACTCATGTCATTCAAAGCTTAATTACTGCTGCTTCTTTCCTCCTTCCATTGCCTTAGTAGTTACTTGCTCTTGGCTTTTTGGGTGGAAAACTTCTAGTTAGGTCATAAATTTGCTACAGAGGCAAGGAAGCCTATCTTGTTTGCCTTTTTGGCTTTCTGACTCCTCCTCGTCTTGCATACTTCCCTGGACTCTAGAAGCCTTCCTGATCTTGGATTCATCCTAGTACTCCTTTCTTGACATCCAGATTCCTCTGGATATAGCTGTTGGCTCAGTTTATCTCTTACATCTGTGTGATCCAGTTACCATTTGTGGTGGACCCAGTGATGAACTTGCTGCACCAGCTGCTTGGAGTGTTGTTAGTGACAGTCTTCAGACACTAGCCCCTCTAGAGATTGCAGAGAGACGCCTTGCCCAATGTTTCACCCTTTTCTGGGCTGGCCCACATCCAGTGTCTCGCTGATGCAGAAGTATAAAGTCCTGGCCATCTAGGCCCAACTTGGGACAACTCTAAAGGGCCATTCTAGCTCTTGAGCCCCATTGACACTGGACCTACATTGCAGCTTGCCTTTTCCATTCACATATTCCTGCTTCCTTCCTTTGCCTCTCTTCCATGGGCATTGATTCCAAGGACACTTCTTAATATACATCCTGCTTGGTAAATTCCATTTCAGCATCTACTCTCTAGTGAATGCAACCTGCAACATACCACATGTATATATGAATGTGTATATATGAATACACATCATAAATGCACATACATGCTGTATAAATATGTATGTACATATGTATATGTATTTATGTATATGTCTATATTTTAAAATTTCATTTTCCTTTACAAAGCATAATGAAAATTTTCACAAAATAAATAGAATATTATAATGAGCTCCCATATACCCATCATTCACATTCAACAATTACCAATATTTGCTACCCTTGCTTCATCTATCTCTTTTTAGGTGGTTGTTGAAAATGCATTAACAACAAAAATACATTTCACATGAGTTTTCTATTTGCTTGCAGCCCAACGCATTCTAGCTGTCTCTGGATCTTTGCCCTTGCTGTTCCTTCTGATTGGAGGGCTCTTACACCAGAGCTTCATATAACTGACTGATTCTTAACCATTCAGGTCTCAGTAGAAATGCTCCCTCTCTTCCATTTGAGCTAATGTAGGCTTACTCCCACCTGAACTACTCTCTATCATGTTATTCTATGTAATTTTCTTCAAAGAATTTTGTTTGTGAAATTTTCTGATTTGCTTATTTTATAATAATTTCCACTTTCAGTCTTCCTCGTCGGTAGGGACTCCATCTATCTTGTTCATTGCTGTATCCTGGTGCAAATAACACTGCCTGGTGCCTGGTACATGATGGCTTTGGATATTTGTTGACTAATTGTACCTTCAATTTCATTTCCTGAAACTTCTCCACATAAAGCTATCCTTCAATATCCTGGGTTTTAACAATTCACAGAATATAACCTATTTTCTCTTGATTCTGTGCCTTTGAATTTTCAGTTCCTTGTGCCTACATATCTTTTTCCTCTTCCTCAGTCCTAAGATTTAAGGTAGCCACTATGTATCAGACATTGTGCTAGGTACTGGGAATATAAAGTCAAGTAAAGCAAAGTTTCTACCACAATGAGTTACCAACTCACACCCACTATGATGGTGATATTTAAAAGACAGACAATAACAAAAGTGTCAAGGATTTGGAGAAACTGAAACCTCATACACTGCTTGTCAAAATGTAAAATGATGCAGCTGCTTTCAGAAAGTCTGGCAGTTCCTCAAACAGTTAAACATAGAGTTTCCATATGATTCAGAAATTCTACTCCTAGATATCTACCCAAGAGAATGAAAAACATGTCCACAGAAAAACCTGTACATGGATATTCATATCACATTTGTTCATAATAGCCATAAAGTAGAAAAACTCAAATTTCCATTAAACTATGAATTGACAAGTATAATGTGTGATATCCATACAATAGAACATTACTTGGCAATAAAATGAAATGAAGTACTAATTTATACTACGATACGAATAAACCTTGAAAACATTATGGTAAGTGAAAGAAGCCAGTGACAAAGTACCATATATTATATGATTCTATTTATATTAAATGTTTAGAATAGGTAAATATATATATATGTGTGTGTATATATATATATATGGATAAAGCAGATTAGTGGTTGTCTTGAACTGAGGAGGGATGGGGGGTTGGGATAATGGCTAAGGGTTATGGACTTTTTTTCTGGGTAACTAAATGTTCTAAAATTTAATGTTCTGAATTTAATTCATACAAATATATAAATATACCAATGATCACTGAATTGCACACTTTAAATGGGTGAACTGAATGGTATGTAAATTATATCTCAATAAAGCTGTCAAAAATGGATAAATCACCAAAAAATGCAAAAACAAAATCTCTTCCGTCTACATGTCTTCCAAGATTCAAGTCTGCTTTTTTCTCCTCAGTGGAGTCCTGGTTCTTGTCTCTGTTCAGTCTGCTACAAAATTGTGCAGTTGTTTATATTAGAGCTTGAATTGCCTGCTATTGTAAGTTTCACTCCTTTGCTTCTTCCATCACACTGAATGTTCTTTGGGAGCAATGTTCCTTCTGTTATGAATCCCAAGTGCCTATACACACATAGAAGATACTTTAGTAAATGTTGGCTGAAAGAATGTGCACAAATAATTGGATTAATAAAAAGATAAAGAGAAGAGTTTTGTTTTGTTTTAGAATAGGAAAAAATTGTAAGACATGAAGAAAGGTATAGTGTGATGGGACAAATCCAAAGATGCGGTATGAAAAAAGGATATCAAGTTCTCTAAGGTAGAGCAGTCTGAAGGGGAGTGTGCCAGGGAGACTGATGGCCTTTCCTAACGTGTAGGTTCCTAACGTAAAGAGAAGGTCAAGGTTGCTGGACAACAGTGGCCCATGTTGCTGTTATATACACTGGCCATTGGATAGAGCTGAAACTTGTCGAAGTTTTTCTGAGTGTTGGAAGGAGAGTTTTTGGAATATACAACAAAAAATCATGTCCAAAAGATCTCAAGAAATGTAGGAGAGGGACAAAGATGGGAAGAGGACTATACAAATGGATAGTATAAATTTAAAAAGAAAATATGGACATAGCCTTTTTAGTGCAGGGAATATTTTCATGGAAGTGCAAGTTCACTAAATAAGCTTTAGAGTTGTCTGTAGCAGAGTCTCTATGCCACTGTCCATAGTTCCTTCCAGGTTAATCAAACAATAACTCTTAAAATGTCAAAAGATTTCCAACAATTTCTAATGATATACACCTTCTGTTGCCTTGCCTATTATATTCAATGCCTTGAACCATCATAAACTTCGCATTTTAACAACCAGTATAAAAATTTTCTTTGACAATTTTGTGGCATTATAAGCATTCTCTTTGTCATATCCTTTTTTTCTTTTTCTTTTTTTTGAGACAGTCTTGTGCTGTCTCCCCAGGTAGAGTGCAGTGGCATCATCATAGCTCACTGCAACCTCAAACTCCTGGGTTTAAGTGATTCTCCTGCCTCAGCCTCCCAAGTATCTGGAGCTACAGGCACACACCATGGCGCCTGGCTAATTTTTCTATTTTTTTAGTAGAGACGGGGTCTCGCTCTTGCTCAGGATGGTCTTGAACTCCTACACTCAAGCAATCCTCCCACCTCGGCCTTCCAGAGTGCTAGGATTACAGGCATGAGCCACCAAGCCTGGTGCTAGGCATATCTTTTGGTAGCCAAAAAGGATTGAAATTGTTCATGAAAACAAATTAATAATGGCATAAAGAAATGCCACAGAACAGCAAAGAAAATCAATTTTTGAGAGTCATTCCAACTGCAAGGAGCACAGGACAGCACACTAGCACTCACTGGCATAGAGCACAACCATAAGAATAATGACTTACCAAAACATTTATTGAGGGTTTCCTGCATGTCTATTATGTTCTCAGAATTTTACATGTATTAATTCTAATCTTCAAAACATTCTTCTGTGTGGGGGGATACCATTATTATCCCATTTTTACAGAGAATGAAATGGAGAGGTTAAGCAACATCAAAGCAGTCTGACTCCTGAGCCCATCCTAACCACCCTACTATACTACTCCTTGATATCTCTCTACTGGTTGGCTGAACATGGGAAAGATACATATTAATTATACTCATATATTTATTCTATGTGTATAGGTACATATACATACATTACTTATGATATGAAAAGCACTATGAAGAATAATGAATTGGCACTCTATGCAGTAACACTGAGGTATAACTGTATTATTAAAATAATGTAATAAAAAGTGGCCTGGAAATGGCAGTAGAAATTCAATAGTCTGCTTATAGTTCCCTAACACTTTCATTAACACCTTTGTGCCTCTATACCAGTTCTTTTCAATGCCTAGACTGCCCTTCCCACCCTTAGCTGCCTATCAAATAATAATCACTACTCATACTTTAAGATACATGATACTATCACTTCCTCATAGAAACTTCTCCAGCTCCCCCCAGAAGAATTAGTCACACACTTGGCTAGAGTCTCATCATTTTGTTTATACAGTTTTTATACCATCTGTAAATGTTCAGTGCAGGAAACAGAAACCACTCTAAGTACTTTAAGCAGAAAATTTAATACAAGGAGTTAGATGCTTACAAAATTGTTGCAAGGGTTCTAGGCTAAGTCTCCTGAAATGACTCTCAGAACACTTCAGAACTGACCTTACAAGACCACACACAATAACTGTGATCTATGGATAAGAAAGTCAGAGTCAGAAAATTGATGATATAAGAGCTGAAATTGTCTCTTGACACTCATAAAGTTGGTAAATGGGATTTCAGATGCTGCAGCAGAATAACCACAGTCCCCAGGACATTGCTTGCCAACAAAAACAACCAAAGGGGTGGAAATCATGTTCCAAATCATGTGTGAGTGCATCTAATTGGTAGAACCCTAGCTGAAAGGGAGTCCAGGAAATTCAGGTTTTAGCTTTTCAGCCTTTGCAAACTGCAAGGCTCACCAGAAGGGAGAAAACTGAAGCTGAGTGAGCCAATCCATATTACTCACTGTGGTACCTTGCAGGCTATGTTTTGAGGTGTCTGCTTTCATTAGTAAATCAGAAGAGGGAGCAACAATGTCTTACTTGACTTTTCTAATCACAATGCTTAGCTCAGACAAGATAGGTATTTGAGGAATGAAGAATAATTCTTTACCATCTCCTATTTGTTTTGCCAGTAAGTTCAAAGGAGAATGTGGGGCACTACTGGGCCCATGCTGAGTTGCCATGCTCCGTGTATACTGAGCAGCAAGCAAGTGAGTCTGAAAAGCTGGACTATGGGCTGGGAGAGCAACAGGAACTTTTATACTAATTCAGATATTTCTCAAATGAGAAGTGTGCTAACATACCACTTTCTGTACTGGAATATACCCAAGCCCCAGATCCACATGTTTGGGGATTTTCCTAGTATTTTCTTACACCAAATTTGATCACAAAAGTTCAGAAAAAAAGCAGACCAGATATCTGGAGAATAGACTCTCAGCTTCAGGAGAAAAATCTCAGTGTTGCTGCCAGGAAGAAGACTTTGACACAGGTTGGTTTTTCACCCAGTTAATGTCATGTTCTTATTAAAAATCTTCCATGGCTCTCATTTACACAAAATAAAATTAAACATCCTTATTCTGGTGTTCAAGACCAATTACTGTAAGGTCTGTAACCACCTTTCCCAAACCATGCCTCACCCCTTACATTTGCTGCTTCAAAGTACCCACTCCTGCTCCAGATGAGCCATATGCTTGCCTCCTTGCTTTGCTCTTGCCATTTTTTCTTTCTGAAATGCCCTCTCTCTTCCTTTGTATTTAAATGGAACCCAATTTTCTATGAGTTTTATGCATTCCCTATTTTTTACAATCTCATGCCTATGCTGCCTCTTCTGTGAAGCTCTCCTGAGGGACCCAGTTCTTTAATATTCTTTCCTTCTCCCACCTGGTATTCCACTGCCTGTTCTGCTTATTATATATGCCTTGAACTGGTATCTTGTTTTTGCCCATGTGCCCTGTATTTCACTTAGAGTATTAGCTGCGTCGTAGCAGTAACTCATCTCAAAATATTTTTTGCCTACATAACACTGGTCTGGTAACTTACATCTTTGTTAAATGTCTGATTGTGATATGATGACATAATTGTAGTTGTTCTTTGGTTTTATTTAGTGTATATTTGATAACTAAAGGTGTTAAGCACCTACTATGTGCTCCCCCTCTAACCATTCATTCTGGAAACTTCCACTCATAAAATATTAAGGTCAAATATCACCTCCAGAGATTTTTCCTGGCTGACCTCTGCCCCCAGCAGACTGAGTTTTATTATATCTATCACAACACTCAAATTCCACTGTACTAGTTAGTTCTTGTTGCATAAAAAACCATTCCAAAACCTCAGTGGCTTAAAATAATAATCATTTATTTTTCAGCATTCAGTGGCTCAGCAATTTGGATTGAATTCAGCAGGGATGTCTCTGCTCTGTTCCACATGGTTGGCTGGGTTCACTCATACAGAGAGATGGCTGGGAAGGCTGGGCTTCCTTTTCTCCACATGGTTTCTCATCCTCAATAAGGCTGGTGTTGACTTGTTTTCAGGGCCAAAGCACCCTAAGGGAATGAGAAAAGATGCTGCAAAAAGTCATGCAATGTCACTTCTGCTACATGCCACTGGAAAAGCACATCACAAGACCATTCGGATTCCAGGGACAGGGGAATAGACTTCACCTTTTGATGAAATGAATTGCAAAGAATACAAGGCCATTTTTATTTACTACTCCAGTATACTCCACCTATGTATTGTCTGTATCCATAATTAGGTTGAGGAATCCTCATAAGCCTTGTTTTGATATTTATTTTATTGTATGGAATGCCTGGCACAAGGTAAACTGCTCAATATGAGGTTGAATAAATATCACATTGCATGTTAGGCAGTGGTTGGAATGCAAAGCTATGTGGGATGCAAGACATAGTCCCTGTTCTTGAAGATCTCACAGTCCCTGTTACCATCTGGTAAAAGAGAAAAAAATGGCAAGGTAAGATTAGAAAGGCCTTTTTGTTTTGGGGGCACAGAGTCTCACTCTGTTGCCCAGGCTAGAGTGCCGTGGCATCAGCCTAGCTCACAGCAACCTTAAACTCCTGGGCTCAAGCGATCCTCCTGCCTCAGCCTCCCGAGTAGCTGGGACTACAGGCATGCGCCACCATACCTGGTTAATTTTTCTATATATTTTTAGTTGGTCAATTTATTTCTTTCTATTTTTAGTAGAGATGGGGTCTCACTCTTGCTCAGGCTGGTTTTGAACTCCTGACCTTGAGCCATCCGCCCGCCTCGGCCTCCTAGAGTGCTAGGATTACAGGCATGAGTCACTACACCCAGCCTAGAAGGACCTTTTTAAACAATAGCAAAACTACTGTTTTGACAGGAAAATGCAAAACTAATTACCACATTGGGTAATGGGACACATAGGTCAGATGAGGAAGCACACCTTGAATCCAGTGTTTGGGAAAAGTAAGATTTACACTATGGTTTGAGGATGAGATTAGCATTCTTAAATAATAGTTGGGCATAATTAGTATATGGAACATGTGAGAAATATCCCAGAATTTTACAAGAAGGTAAAATTGTATGTTCAAAGAAGTAGTGGCTGCCCACTTTGCCTGGAGCAGGAGCTGGTCTCATGGTACATGGGAAGATTGGAGAAGAAGCTTGGTATAAGGATGCTTGGATTTTAGAACAGAGAGCACTGGGATAAACGTTATATTTAGGGAGAGAACAATGGCAGCATATGTAAAACAAACTGAAGTGGGAGAGACAGGAAGTAGGAAAAAGCAAGTATGACGAGAGCCTAAACCTCATGGCAGCTGAAAGGATAAGAGGAAGCAGGGAGATTGACAGTTGTACAGCCCCTGCCATTCTTTGAGATGCATTGTTTCATTTAATCCCCCAATAATCCTGTGCTATAGATGTCAAAAACCACCATTTTACAGATGAGGACAGTAAAATTCAGATAATTTAAGTAACTAGCCCAAGATCATATATTAGTTAATGGAAGGACTAGTTGTTTTAACTTTGAGTTAAAAGTCGTATTATGCTCTTCTCAGGATATAAAAGTATTTTATTATCAAACTTTTATTTTACCACAAGTTTTTGCAAGGTCCTTAACAAGCGATAAGTGGGTCTCTAACATAGTAAGATGTTGCCCCTGCTTTCTCTATTTCTGCTCGTACAGTGGAGAAGGAAACAGACACTTCAAACAAAATGCAAAGAGGATGAGACAGAAAAGAATGACTGAACATACAGGTATTTGTCCACTAAGTTCCAACCTAAGTATTAAGCATTCATTCAATATCTATTTAGCACTTAATAGGCGCAAGCCCCAAGCAGGGTGCTGGGAAGAAAAGATATCTCAAACACTATTCCTATCTTTCAAAATAATAGAGGAAGTTATCATGGAACAAATAAATGCAGTAATTATTGCAAGGGAATTTATGAAATTCTGTACACAGTAAACCAGGAACCAAATAGGATGGGACTATTTCTTGCTGAAACACTGAAGAAAAGATTCACAGAGGAGATAGATACTGATCTTCATATAGATAGATGAGAAGATGGCCAAGTAGTAAAAAGAGATAAGGAAGCTGTGACAGGTGTGGAGGGTTCAGAGTAGGGGACAGTGAGTGCAGTAAACCAAGCAAGACAGGAATCACAAGGTAGAGGGAGACTAGATCATGGGGGACAGGGCATTTTAACAGGAGGCAGCATAAAGCAGCAGGTAAGAAGGTAAATGCTAGGGCCAGACTGACACGCTTCAAATCCCAGTTTGCACTTCCCCCCTGTTTGGCTTTAGACTAGTTGCTCAACCTCATTAAGCTGAAATTTCCTCAACTATAAAGTGGAAATGATAACAACACCTTGTTCTTCACTCTTCTGACTTCTAAACCAATTGAGTAATAAATAGGCGTCAAATAGAAATCAAAATACCAGCTTTAATCTAATAAACCTGGATTGGAGGATCTAGCTTGGATTTGCAGTGAAATTGGGCTTCCTAACACTTGCAGTCAAGCCTGTATGTTGGGCCCTACAGGTGAGGAGAGCTGGAGCTTCTGAGATGGCGCTTAGCATGGAGCGCCGAAGTCTGCTCACAACCCAGAGTCTTGTTACTGAGAGTATGGTCCACAGATCAGCAGCCTCAGCATTACCTGGGAACTTAACAGAAATGCAGAATCTCGGGTCCCAGCCAAGACCTGCTGGATGAGAGTCTGCACTTGAACAAAACCCTCCAGCTGACCCCTATGCCCACTCAAGTTTGACAAGCGCTGCCAGAGAGCACTAGAGAAACTGGACCAACAGATGAAAGACTCATCTGGCCTTTTAGATCCATCACTTCTTCTCCCATGTGGAGAAGCCAATAAGAAGTGGACAAGAGGCAGAAGGTTCTACCTGATACCTCTGTGAAGGCGTAAGTTCCTGCTTAGGGCTGGCAGGAATTTGGGATGGGTGAAAGGGTGCCTGTCCCTTCCTTACAAATATTGGAATGGGGGAGAAACATAGCTCCATGCATATGACTCTAGTGATGGGGTGCAACATTTCCTGGGATTTCAAATGCAAGACAAGGGGCAAATTTGAAGAGAAAGATAATTAGTTTGTGATATATTTAATAATTTCATTTTTTATGTTAAAATCTTAGCTCTATCTAGAACTTCTTCTAAATCTCTGCTCAAATGTCACCTAACATGGTGTGCCCTGAGAACCCTGTATAAACCCCTACCACTGCCACCACCACCTCTAATGCTCAGTACTGCTCCTCCTTCTTTGCTTTGCTTTGTCTCCTCCACATCCGCCTAGAACATAAGTTCCACAAGGAACTATATCTACTTTGTTCACTATTGTTTCCCTGGTGCCTAGAATAAAATGGCGCTGGGGACATATGGCAGGTACTTGATAAATATTTGTTAAATGAATTAATATGAGTTTGAGGTCCCATGGGACATCAGGTGGGTTTTCCAATAATAACTGTAGTATTTATAAGTCTGGAGCTCAGGGGAAAGTCTGGGTTTGAGTAAAGATTGGGAGTCATCAGCTATTGGTACAAACTGAAGCTAGGAGGCTGGATGAGATCACTTGGAGAGAGTTCTGCATTTATGGGAAAGCTCATTTGCTTGTTTAGTTGAGGTGATGTGGTATTCCAGAAGAAAAGGTGGTGTCATCCCCAGCCAGGCCTGGCCACAGAGCACAAGCAAGTCACTACAAATTCCATTAAATGTAGCCACCTCCTCCTATTTTCCTTGGACAAAGCTAGCAATTTCTTGGAAAGTTTTATGATGTCACAAAGGGTAAAACAGCCAACAACAGCATTTATCATTTATGGAAAAACACTTTAATAATTCACTGCTTCAATTAACATTTGCCGTTAATCAAGATTTCATGTCTGAAAGCCTCATACCCAAGCCCAGCAGGTCGGTTTAGAATCAAGCTCCATCTGTCTGTCATGAAGCCCACAGAGACAAATGCCATACCTACTTAAAGCTAGAGGGGGGTAACTTTCCAAAGCAGGCTGCTCCTGGGAGCCTGGCACCCCATGAAGTTCAGAAAAGCAAACTTCTTCCTCCAAAAGGGGCTGGATTTCCCAAAGGAAACAGCAGAATGTTTTCCCTACATGAAAGAGATTACAAATTAGTTTGCCACTGGGTCTCTTATGTATCGTTTAATAAAAAGTTATGTCACTCTTTCATTTCTTCCTTTCCCACAAGCTGAAAAGGCATTCCATATCTTATATATATGCACTCTGGAGCACATAGAGCCTTGTTCCCATATTCGATCATTAATAATCTGGTCATTTGCTGATAACTGTTTCTGCCAAAAGCCAGCATGTCCTCCTGTACAGGAAAAGAGCAAGAAAGGATGCTTTTAACAATTTGTTGATACTACTGTTTCTATTGTTCTAAGATGTAAAATATCTCACTTAGAAAAATTGTAACTGCAATAAATACACTTTACTGGGATGAAACAATATTAACAGTTTACTAGATAGCATCAAATGATCACAGATTCTGCTCTTTGATTTAAATAGCAGTTACTTAATCCCTTTGAGCCTCAGTTTCTCCATCTGTAAAATGGAAAAATATAGTACGAAACTCAGAAGTTTGTTGTATTAAAGGAAACATTGAAAAAGCATTTTGTTCATTAGTTGTATTCTGGGAGACACTAAAACATTTTAACTATTTATGTGTAACAGGTGAGATTCACTTCATGCGCTTAGGAAACACATGTTAGCACATCTGCTTTATTGTTCCAATTATTCACTTCAGCCCTTTCATTCATTCAACAAATGCTTATTGAATGACTACTATGTAATAGGCATTGCTCCAAAAGCTGATTATTCATTCAAAATCCCTGCTCCCATGGAACTTGTAGTCTCATCCTGGAAGAAATACTAAATGAATGAATTCATAGCTAGCCACTCATTCAATTATTCATCTTTCACCACTCTCTTCCCACTCCCAAAACTAGACCACATACTAATAGCTACCTTAGAGATATAATAGGTACATAGATAAAAATAACTAAAAAAAATAGGCATAGTTAATGTTAACTTGAAAATAACAGAGTGATGAGAGAGAGGGCTACTTTAAGCCAGGTATCTGAGAAAGGCCTCTCAGAAGGTGTGCCATAGAAACTGAGTCAGAGGAAATGCAATTCAGGCAAAAGGAATACTTGGCGCAGAGGCCCTATGGTAGGAATAAAATGTCCTGTTCCAGAAACAGAAAGAAAGTCTCCTGTCTGGAGGGCAGTGGGGAAAGGGAAGAGTGCTAAGAGAAGGGACTGGAGAGGAGGGCCAAGCTTGTAGGGCCTTGTAGGCCAGTGCAGGGAGATCTGGTTTTATTATGAGCAAGATGTTAAGCCACTGGAGTGTTTAAGCAGGTGAGTGGCAAGATTGGTTTATATATTTTAAAAAGTTAACTCTAATTGTGCAGAGAGTGAATTCTATAAGGGTAGGAGATGAAACAGGAGTTGGGAGCCCAGTAACCTGGAAAAGCAATGCCAGTGGTCAAATTAGCATCACAGAAGCAGGAATAAACAAGAGCGGATGGATTCATTTAGGTTTTGGAAGTAGAGTCATTAGAGATTATTGAAAGATTGAAACCAGGAAAAGAGAAAACAGAAATTCAAGTTTTCTGGCTTGCACAACTTTGAGAAATCTAGTCTCTCTCCCTGGAGGCCCCCACTGTGCCCAAATGTGCAAGAACACTAGAGGTCACTAGATTTGAGGGGATCCATCCTGCTTCCAAAAATAGATGAAAAAGGAAAACCAAAAGTATGTTCATCCCATAACTTCCATTCTTCCCACTACTACCTCCTGATATTTCATCACTAGTTTCATAAGACCAGAGGAGTGCTTGCTTACCATGGCTGTGGCAATAATCTCCATAAAGATCTTTCGCTACCACCACAATGCCTTGTCCTTGGATTCCAGGATTATGACTCAGTCAGGTCAAAAACATATGTTTAGCCTTTCTTCCCAAAGTTCCACACCCTACTGGGGTGGCTGAGCCTGCTACATTTGCCAACCTTAGCCTCATACTGCAGCAGAGCCCCTCACCCACACTCAAGGCCCTGCATGTTACACTCTGGGCCACAGCCCAGACTCTCTCTGAAGAGCTCCTGTTTCAGGCCCTTTGTGTTATTTCTAGCCCAGAGCCTCATGTTTGCCAGCTAGATAGACTCCAGTAGGTTTTCCTGTCATCAAATCTCCTATACAAACCATTTTATGTCCTCTCCCTGAGCTCAGCATACCATGAGGACAGGACCATGAGGATAGATAGCTTTTGCTTACATAAAGGAAAGACAAATATCCTTTTAAATCTAGTCTCAGGGCCAGGTGGGCCTATTAGTCATACATTTAAATAAATAGAAGCAGGCCATTCCAATGTTTTGCTCACAATGAGCAAAATCTTCCCAACTGCTATCTCCATCAGTAGAAATAGAAAATCGCCATGAAACCCAATTCTCTACCTCAAAAGTTACCCACTTATATAAGCAAAATCTGACTTATATTTCTTTTCTAAATTGAAAACAATGTATGTGTATGTGTAGGTGAAAACTTATGCTGAAAAATACTAGTAGATGAGCCAAAGCAAATATGGAGACTGAGAGCCCTCCGAGAATGTAATTTATCTTGGTGGCAGGTGGAGAAAATGCCATTTGAGGTGAGATGAATTGACTCTCAGATTAATTGGAGCAGGCAGCATCCATCCTGCATAGCAAGGAAAGGGCCTTTCATAGCTAGTATGGGCCAGACTCAGAAGGAGCCAAATGCTCCTTCACACAATACAGTTAAGAGTGAGGATTATTGTTCCAGCAAGGTCCAGAATCATGCTGACACACATGATCTCTCTCTTGGCATATATTAAACTGTATTGTCTATAACAAAAATAATACCTTGATGAGATATGTTAGTTTTTTTTAAAGCCAGTTTTCGGTTTCCTCTTTAGGAGAGACTAAATAAAGTCAAGCTGCATCCCTACCTCACACCTCCCAACCTAGTAATGAACTGAACTGCGATGAGCACATTGGAGAAGCTTGAGACACTATTGGAGTCTGCAAGACGCAAAGGATGAAACTCTTAATCCTAAAAAGTAAAAGGTGTTTGCTGAGTAAAGAGGGATGGAGGAGAAATGGTACTGAATGGCTTAATGAGAGAGGGTTGCAGGAGGAAAGGGGGAAGTTGACGTGGGGAGAGAGGGAGAGAGAGTAGAGTTAATCAGGACACGCTCACTGGGGCACCATTTTGCAGAGGAAGAAGTAAGGTTTTCATGGCAGGGAACTACATTGAGTTCTGAGCTCATTCCTCCCACACTATGCTTCTATGTTGAAATGACCTCACCCTTCCCTTCTATTATAGCTCTGCCTGCTTTGTTCTGATAGAGAATAGTGAGACTGTGGTAGAGTTGCCAGAGGAAGGCTTTGTTGTCCCTTGTCCCATCATAGAGCTTTGGAAGAAATATTTTTTAAGAATTTTAGCCCACATGGATTTTTAAATCACAACTGGCTATCAGCAGTGACTATCCTGACGGAGATTACCTCTGCCAGATATGAGACTCAACTGCCCCTCACAGATGAGCAGAGCTACGAAAGAAGGGCCCTGCCACACCCAAATTACAACATGAGTGAAGCCAGGGGCTCCCCTGACATCATGGCCACACAGTGCACTGGCTAATCTCTTTTTTGCTCTTACTTCTTGCTTTATGGCACATATGTGCTCTACTAAACTCAGTTTTGTGGTTAATTTATGTAAGCTGAATATAAACATCCCTTTTATTCCTGTTATCAATGTAGACATTATAAATTCACTGGAAGAATTTTCAAAAGAAGACATTGTTACAGGAGATAGAAGGTTTCTGTGTATCAAAAATTAATCCAAAACTGAAAGGAAAATGATAAACTGGGAGAAACATTTGCAATAACATAACAGATCAAATGTTAATGGAGTTAGAATAAAAATTCAAATGAAAACAATGCTGGTAATATTTCATCCATCACATTAGCAAAGATTTTAAAGTGAGAATGCTGAATGCTGGCAAGGGTACAGTACAATGTTTTCTTGATAGCAATTTAGTAATAGGTTTCCAGGGCTTTCAGTATCTCCATATCCTCTAATCCATGAATTCTACTTCTGGATTAGATTATAAGGAAACAATGTATTAATAACATAGGATCAGACATTTAAGTACACAGCTGTCTTCTGAAGCATAATTTACAAGAACAAGCCAAATGTCCAATATTTGGAGAATGATTAAGGAAATTATAGTAAGTCTATATAGGAGGACATGATACCACTATTAAAATCATGCTCATGAAAACTTTGTAATGATATAGGAAAGTTGTTACCAATGTTCCTTTTTATGTGAAAATGTAAGATATTAATTTATATACAATGTGATTTCAACTATGTAGCATTTCATTGAAAAAGATCTGGAAAGGAATATATTACAATGTTATTAGTAGTGCTTCAAAATGGTAGAATTATTTTCTACATCTTTACAATATGATGCTATTTTCACATTTATGCATTGATGATATGCTTTTATAATTAGAAAAAATAGCAAAAATATAGTACAAATTCATATTAAAAGCAATCAAGACTCTTTGAAGAAATGGCTGAATTCAAGTTTTGAGGATGAAATTTATAAGCTATGCTGGGAGTATTTTGTTGGTATCCGCAAGAAAGGAAGCTGTCAAAGACTGTTGAGGTAGTTCATGCCAAAAGAACACAGGAACCAACTTGAAGGCTAAACATGAGAAAATTTGGGGACCAAAAAGAAAGCAAATAACTACAAGTAATTGAAACATATTAGACATCTTTAAAAATGCTTGCATTCACAATGTTACTAAAATAAGAATCACTGGTCACCTCTGGTTGTTACTAGGGGACTGAATTATTAGTCAGAAAAATGAAAAATAAAGAGAAATAATCAAGCATGTATTCAGGTTTCTTTAATACAAGATATACCTTAGGGCAGTGCTTCTCAAAATATGGTCTCTGGACCAGCAGCATCACCTGAGAACTTGCTTAAAATGTAAATCCCAGACCTTACTTTTGACCTACTGAATCAAAATTCTGGGGATGGGCCTGAACCTGAAAGAGTTAAAAGTAGGCTCTCCAGGCATTTGATCAAATTATGACTTTTTTGGGTTTTGTTCTGTTATTTTTTCACCAACTAGAAGGCTCAGGTGTGGCATTTCCTTATCAAAGAAACATAAAATCCCACATTTATATGTGAGCTTAAGGGGAGGAGGCTCAGGTGGCATTTCAGCTTGCTTTCTACAAAGGACATCCAGGTCAATCTGGCCTAGCTGAGAATTCTCCAAGTGCTCCAGCATAGCTCAAGTGGGGATTACATTGGAGTTTGGGGCCAAAGTCCTAGCTGGTATATTAATGCTCCTCTTTTGGCCATTGTATCAGCACATATAACATCCCACAAATAATACCAAGACTATAAAATTTCACAGGCCAATTCTTCCAAACCATTAACTAAATAGTTCCAATCCCTTTTGAACTATTCCAGAGCTCAGAGAAAGGTTATAAAGCGAATATAACACTGTTATCAAAATATGACAAAGGCAGCATTAAATAGGACATGACCAACTAGTATTGCATATGCATAATGATTCAAAAGCCCTACAGTGGGAAAAACTGGTAAAATCTGAATAAAGTATGGAGTTTAATTAATAGTAATTTACCAATGTTAGTTCCTTTGTTGTGACAAATGTAGCATAGTAATATAAGATATTAACCACGGGGGAAACTGAATGAGGGGTATATGGAAACTCTCTATAGTATCTTTATAACTTTTCTGAAAATTTTAAATTATTATAAAATAAAAAGTTTAAACATTTTTTTAAAAACCTACTTAAAAATTAATTGTGCCACACTTGCCTGGGCAGGGCCCAAGTTCATGTTTAGACATATAGACAGATGGAACACATTAAAAGGACTCTGGGAGAGTGGTTCTCACTGTATCCATCAGGCCTGCTCACATTCCTGCTTGACCATGGCTAAAACTGAGGGACACATACCTCTGCCATTTCCTTCCAAACTGCTTCTTTCCCACAAACCGCCACTGAAAACTTCAAAACTTCACATCTTAAGTCAAGGAAAAAAAAAAAAAAAAACACTATGGGTCAGAACTGTTGACAGTTTTAACACTTTGGAGGTATGGAGATACAGCGCCAAGGATCACACACCTCCTGATGACAAATTCTGACTACCAAATTTCTGAAAACAATTGAGACATATCAGAAAGTTTCCCCAAAGAGGTTCAAATTCTACCTTCCAGGTAGTCAGATCTACAAAGCAGATGCCAGGTCCCACAAGCCTAGAAACTGGGACACCAGTGGCCATCTTTACTGATTATCCAGCCCAACAAATTTGTAGCCCCCAGCCTCATGTGACTGACCAAGCTGATCAGGAAAGAATGATAAGACTATACCCTGCAGCGTTACTTCAACATCCAGACATCTTGGGGACACTGGTAGGCCTCTTGCTCCAAGCAGCAGGAGAATCTTCTATTTATATACTGTCATTCTGCTATAACATCATGCTACAGACCACTTCAGATAATATAAAATGCTAGGGTGTTCTGTGGCTATATATGTGGTCTGGTACCCTACAATTCACTGGTTTCTATGACACCTATCCTTGAGTCAAAAACAGACCTGAAAGGCACCTAAGGTTTCTAGGACACAAATTCAATGGATTACATAATGGACTTGCTCTTCTACCATCCATGGGGTTGGGGAGTACTAATGCAGTTTTAAAAGTTTTTTCCTCATTGATTATAGACACCAAGACCAATGCCATAATCCTCTTTCATCATTGAATCCTCAGTGTCAGGCAAGGTTTTTGACACATAATGTATGTTTAATAAATGTTGTTGAATATATTTGTTTAATTACTTAGTTTCCTATGTTGGCTTCCCTGGACAGAAAATAATTAAGACCAATTTTACAATAAACCTGTATCCTCAGGCCATATAATTTCTCTTGGTAAATAACATATTAACATACTGGAATTATCACAGTTGAGTGAGCTAGTCTTCCCAAAGCCTTGACCTCCTTAAATCTGACCTACATGGCTTAAAAGCCTTGTCCACCCAGGGGCCCCTTTTAGTGTAACTTCTATGAGTCTTGGCCTAAAATTAACAAAATTCCAATCTGCATATCATGTGTTTAAAGTAAGTTAGAACAAGTGTGAATTCCCCCACTCATCCACTTCTTCAGATAATTGGTGACCCTGGGGAAATGTTCCCATGCAGGAACATTCAGAAAGAGATCAAAGGAGAAAAAAAGCAGGCTACCGAATAGGACTAAGATCCCGGAGACATCAAAAGACTATGAAGTGGTCTAATTGGTTCCTCGCGAAGACAGCAGTTGGATCAGACATTGGCCCCCTAAACCACCCACCACTGTGTTGGTTCACAGAGGCACCAATGATGTGAGCAGGAAACTTCCTTCAAACAGCCCCTGCAGCCAGTGTGAGGGCAATTCACCCTCATTGCTCCATCAGGTGCGGGCTGCATTTATTCTGGGACTGTTCTTTAATCTGTGAGCCATCCACATGGGTAAGGCCTCTGGTCTATTATCGGAGTGTAATCTTTTCACTTTTCAAAATAGCTTCTCTCTGGAGCCAGAAAGCTTAAATAGGGCACTGGAGTGCTAATCAGCTCCTGTTCATTGGTGGGAATTGCAAGGCATCTGTGTAACAGCCAAAATAGAGAAGCAAAGCTGGATTCCCTTGGCCTGACCCAGGGATGCAGTAATGCCACCCTCAGCTCCTATTCCAGAGACACTAGCCTGAGTTCCAATTAGCGTAAAGGGGAGACAGCAGTGGTAGGGCAGATGACATGCACTGCAACTGTGGAAAAACAGAACAGACACCAGCACTTAGTTTCTGTTGCAGCCATTAAACTACTGGTAGAATAAGTTAGACGTTTCTGGGCTAAATTCATTACCATGAAATGGAGGAAAAGACTTCTGAATCATTTGTCTTTTTGAATTGATACAGAAACAGGGGTTCATTTTCCTGGAACCTTCTCCTCCTTAGTCAGGATTTGTGTGCCCATTTTCGTTTTATGATCACTAAACACTGATTCCTAAACATTGGTTACTTAATCTAGAAGAAAAATAAATAAAATGCTACATTTTTCTAAATGGTTAATCTCCTTTCCCTTAGATGAATATACATTTTCAGGACACAATGGAAATACAGTTGTTTTTATTTTAATTACAGGGAAGAAAATCCCTGTCTAATTCTCTTCCAAGGGGCTAGAGCAAGCCTAGCCAGGGCACCCGCAAGGGAGGCCAATGCCAGAGTTGAGCCCCAGGGTTTGCAATGGAAGTAGGAAGAGTGGGCCTCCAAAATGTCTGGAAGTGGGTAATATCAGAAGGTGAGGATAAACAATATCTTAGAGGGCACTAATGGCCAAAGCCAGGAATGTTCCATCCATTCACATACCACATTTTCTAATCTAAGAGCAAACCCTTTCAGCTATCCCTTCAAAATCTACTCAGAATTTCATCACTTCTTCCTGCCTCTTCTATTATATTCCTGCCTCTACTATTATATTACAACCCAGTCTAAGGCATCAGCAACTCTTTCCCAGGTGATTCTGATAGACTACTAACTGCTCTCTCTTCTAATTTTATCTCGCCCCAATCCTATTCTTTATATGACAGTCCAAGTTATGCTTTTAAAACATATTAGGTGACGGTACTTCCCTGCTCAAAACCCTTTAAGAGTTCACAGTCTCATATTACAATCAAAGTCCTTATTTACTATGGCTTAAAAGGTCCTATGTCTTCTTCTCCCCTTGCTTTCACTACCACCAGCACCCCTTACTAGTCACCCCATTCAGTCTGTTCCAGCCTTTACACTGGCATTTCCCTCTACTGAGTTGTTCTACCACAAGCATGACTCTCACTCTCAAATCCTTTCCATGTCTGTTCAAGTATTACCTTATTTGAGAACCCTCTCTGATCACATACATAAAAAACCTCCAGTACTCCTTGTCTCTCTTATGATGATTTATTTTTTCTTCTTAGCACTACTGTATACCATATATGAATATATTCAGTCATGTAATACCATTCTCATTATATTAACAAGGGCTGGATACTTTCCAGCCTTTTTATATATATAAATATAACATGCACACACACGTTTATGTTTTGTCTTCACCACCACGACCAGTACCAAAAGGTAAGTTCCATTAAGACAGGGACTTTGTTTTACTGACTGGTGTATCCCCAGCATCTAGAGTCCGGCATATGACAGACATTCAGTCAGTATTTGTTGAGTAAATGAATGAATGAAATTCAATTCACCATTTTATTCAAAGAGCAAGGACAGAATTACAACCAAGAGACAAAGCTAAGGACTAGAATCTAGGAGAATATAGCAACAGAAGAAGAACTAGGGGCTGGAGTAGAATTGAAGTAAGTCGAGTCCACGATTCAGAAGCCTGAATCTTACCCTTATTGCCTACCAGATGTTTGACATAGAATGTGTCAACTTGGTTGGAAGGCTTGTTAGGGACTAGCCTTCCACCAGCCCACCCTGCAGAGGAACAGAGACACT
>VBSM01001265.1:32694754-32725831 GCA_008086735.1 Cheirogaleus medius
TGTTTCCATGACCGTGCAATGGTGAATTGTGCTGCTATACACATACGGGTGCAGCATAAGTCACTCTGGTCACATTCTTGATAAACTCATTCCCACTGTATTGGAGTTAATTCTCTAAATGAATCCCCAAACTGGGACCCTATCTCTGTCACTAGACCTTCCAAATGTCAAAAACTTGCCCAGATACTTCCAAATATCATTAACATTATATTCTTCATCACTATACTTTGTCTGCATGTTAAGATACCATGTTATGCTCTTGTATTTCTTCATAACTGGCTGTTCACATGAAATACACCTTTTGGGGGGGCAATATTATGGCACTGAAAGATATAAAATCAAATTTTTAAATTATGCCTTTGATATTTGCAATATTTTATATATAGAAAGGATAAATCATATCCAGTCCAGCCATGTACAGCACCACCCTCTCAGAAACTTGAAATACAAAAATTGCAATCATTATTTTATAAACCTTGATCTGAAACAAGATAAGCAGAGCTAGTTAAGAACTTGGATAGCTGCGAAGAGTTTCTTTTCCAGAACTGCCTTTCTCTGTAGTTTATGGAGGAGGAGAGTTCTTTTAGTTTAAGAACCATACTTTCTTTTTCTGTGTTCAATGGTTCCTTGTGATATAGTCATCTATGGGAAGGAGTATCTTGTAGCCCAGGGAGATCAGGGATACTTCTGGCAGGGTAAAGATGAATGGTTCTTTATTTCTCATCATACTTTCTCCACTAGCCCTGGTAGTAGGGATTGTTCCCTCCAGCCCTATTTGGTATAGCTCTATCAAGGAAGGCTAGGATGAGGTCTGCATCACCAGATTATTCCCAACTGAGTTCCACTAAATGACACTGGACAGGAAGAAATCATTATTCCAGAGGACTAGGGTTCCATAAAATACTTGTGATTTTTTTAGGGGCTGTGGGAAAGTTTGGAGAGGATGGAAAGATAACATGGAGAGAGGATAGTAAAAACAGAAGATGAGGGATTATTTATCATTTTATGAGGCTAATATTACCCTGATACCAAAATAAGACAAAGACAGTATACTGAAAAATAAAGCTAAAGAACAATATCCCTCATGAATATAAATGGAAAAAAATCCTTAAGAAAATATCACCAAATACAATTCAGCAATATGTAAAAATACATACAGCATGACCAAGTTGGAATTATTCCAGGGATGCAAGGCTAATTCAATATTCAAAAATCAATCAATATAATCCACTATATTAGCAGACTAAAGAAGAAAAATCACATGGAGAAAGCAATCAATGCAGATAAGACACTTGAGACAACTCATCATTCATTCGTGGTCAAAACTCTCAGAAGTATAAGAAGAGAGGGAAATGTCCTGAATTAATGCTTCTCCATTAATATTGAACCAAGCAGTCACCAATCTTATTCAACACAGTGCTGGAAGTTCTATCCAATGCAAGATTGCAAGAAAAAGAAATGAATGAAAGGCATACAGATAGAAAAGAAAGAAATAAAACTATATCCCTATTTGAAAATGAAATGATTGTCTAGGTAGAAAATATCAACGAATCTACAAAAAAAACCCCTCCTAGAACTAATAAGCACGTTCAGCAAAGTAACAGGATGTAAGATAAACAAATAAATATTATGCACTAGTAATGATCACATGAACAGTGAAACTAAAAATATAATATCATATACGATCACTCAAAAATGACACATTTAAGTGTTAATTTAACAAAATTTGTACAAGATTTGTATGCTGAAAACTACAAAATATTGATGAAAGAAATCAAAGATCAGAAGAAAGAAAGACATACTGGGTTCCTGGATTGGAAGACTCAACACAGTAAAAATATCAATTCTCCCTAATTTCATATGCATGGGGATTTTTATTTTGTTTTGTTTTGTTTTGTGGGGGCTTTTTTTTGTTTGTTTGTCTTCAGGTTTTGTTTTTTTTTTGAGACAAGATTTCACTCTGTTGCCTAGGTGGAGTGTAGTGGCATCATCTCAGCTGACTTGCAGGCTCCAATTCCTTGGCTCACGCGATCCCCCTGCCTCAGCCTCCCTGCCCCTGGTAGCTGGGATTATAGGTGTATGCCACCATGTCCAGCTAATTTTTTGTAGAGACAGGATCCTGCTATTGCCCATGCTGGTCTCAAACTCCTGGGCTCAAGAGATCCTCCTGCCTCAGCCTCCCAAAGTGCTAGGATTACAGGCATGAGCCACTGTGTCTGGTCCATATGCATATTTAACACAGCTGCTATTGAATTCCCAGAAAGATTTTTTGTAGATAGAGATGAGATAAGACTATTCTAAAATTTATATGGAAATGCAAAGGAACTAGAAAAGCTAAAACAATTTTGAAAAATAAAAATTAGGAGGAATCAGTGTATATTATTTCAAGACTTATTGTACAGTTATAGTAAACAGTTGTAGTACACAAGACTGCAGAGGAATAAAGAGAACAATGGGACACACTAGAAAATTCAGAAATTGACTCAAATATGCTCAATAGATTTTTGACAAAAGTTCAAAGGTACTAAAGGCAATTTAATGATGGAAAAATTGCCTTTTCAATCAATGGTGCTGGAACAATTTGACATTCATAGATCAAAACAAAAACAAAAACAAAACCTAAGTTTCACACTTTATAAAAAATTAATTCAAAATGGATCATGGACTTAAATGTAAAATGTAACACTTATGATAATTTTAGAAAAACATTAGAGAAAATCTGAGTGAACCATAGCTAGGCAAAGATTTCTTAGACTTGATACTATTATTCACAAAAGAAAAAGTAGATAAATTGGACTTCCTCAAAATTAAAACTTTTACTTTGTGAAAGACATTTGAGAGAATGAAAAGGCAAGCTACAGAGTGGGAGAAAATATTTGCAAACTACATATCTGACAAATTACTAGAATATATAAAGAACTCTCAAAACTCACCAGCAATAAAACAAACAATCCAATTAGAAAATGGGCAAAGGATACAAAGAGACATTTCACCAGAGGATATGCAGATGGTAAATAGGCACATGAAAAGATGTTCAACATCATTAGACTTTTGGGAAATGCAAATTAAAACCTCAAATGTGCTATCATTACGCACCTATCAGAATGACTAAAATTAAAAATAGTGAAAACACCAAATGCTGGCAAACTTTTGGAGAAACTGAATCACTCTTACATTGCTGGTGTAAATGTAAAATGGTACAGCCTCTATGGAAAACAATTTGACAGTGTTTTTAAAATCTATACATGCAACTACTATATGATCCAGCAATCACACTCCTAGGCATTTATCCCAGAGAAATGAAGACTTATGTTCACACAAAACCCTGTGAAAAAATATTTATAGCTGATTTATTCATGATAGCCAAAACCTGAAAAAAATTCAGAAGCCCTTCAATGGGTGAATGGTTAAACAAACGGATACATCCATACTTTGCAATAACACTTTGCAATAAAAAGGTATAAACTATTGAAACATGCAAAAATCTGGATGAATCTCCAGAGAATTTTGTTGAGTCAAAAAAAAACCCAGCCAATCTCAAAAAATTATATACTGTTTGCTTCTTTTTATATAACATTCTTAAAAATACAAAATTATAGCAATGGAGAACAGATTACTGCTTGCCAGAGGTTAATGAGGAGGCACTCTAAACTGAGTCAACCAAGTCAAGGTACTCTTCACTAGGATCTCTCTGTGTTATTTTTTACAACTGCATGTGTATTTATAATTGTCTCAAGATAAAAAGAAAACAAAACAACCACACGAATATTAACTTAATCTTCAAAGATGAGTAGAAACTTTTTCTCCCAAATTTTGTCTTCCTTTTGTTGCTGCTTTATGCCTCCTGTTAGAATAAGAACAATAATAAATGTTTGCTGAACACATATAACAGGCATTTTAATATTACCCCATTTAATGCTACATAACACCTTGAGGCAAGTAATATCCCCATTTTCTATTTGAGGGATCTAAGTCTTAGAGAGGTTATATGGCTTATTCAAGATTATACAGTTGGCTATCATGTGACAAAGTCAAGGGTCACATTTAGACCTGCCTGGATCTAAAACCAGTGCTCTTGACTGCCATCGTATCCTTCAAAGACAATCTATGTTGAACCTCACTTGGGCAGGACTTCATTTTGGACTGAGAGCTAGGAGCATGAGATTTTAATTGTGTTTTCCCTCATCCAGTTGTTTTCTTTTATTTCCTTTCCTAAGCTGCTCCTCTATGCTCTAGAGCAGATATATTTCTTGTATTCTAGGAGCATCACAGGCAAGCTGAGCTTTTTCTGCTTCACTGACTGACCTGATAAAATCCAATACTTCTTAAAATAAGCTTTCAAATAGCTCATGGAAACACTGTCAGGCATAGCCTGCAGTACCCTGCAGTATCCAGGGTTTGTTCTGTTTTTCTGAGTCTCACCCTTCACCCCATTCGCCCCCTATTCTCCCCATTGTCTGATAATTCTAGGTAGTGGTGGCAATGGTTTTTAAGTATGTTAATAAGAAAATCCACTCATTATTATTATATAATCTAAATTCTCACATGGGGTGATTCCTCAGTCTGCCACACCAAACATCTTACATTTTCATGGCTTGGAGATAATAAAGCAATTCATTATTGCATGGATATGGGAGTTTCTTTAGGATTGTTAGCCACTCAGGGCCCCACAGAGATTCCAGTAAACAAAGTGCTACACAAACCAGCTTTTCTCCAACAGTAATCTTTCTTAGTAAGTCCTCTGGAAATTTTTGTATATACCTTAATTATTTACCATGAGTTGGGCACTGTGCTAAGTATTTTAAATGTATTAAATGATTTAATCCTCCCCAAACAGTCATGAAGTGAGCATTTTTATCATTACCATTTTACAGACTAGAAAACAGACATGGAGAGGTTATGTGATTTGCCTTAAAACCACACATGGATTAGAATTTTGAATTCAGTTAGTTTGACTCAAGACCCCAGAAGCGTAGCCATCATATTTAACTATTTCTTCATTTAATGAATTTATTTCTATATTTTACAAATTTATTTCCATATGCATTTGTGGATCATTAGGAGGCAGCTGAAGTCAGGAAAGAAAATAGAAGCTGAAAAAGTAGCAGAGAAATAGTGATTTAAAAAATAAAATCTTTTTATTTTATAATAATGTCAAAGTTACAGAAAGTTGAAAGAAGAGTAAAAAGAGCTCCAGAATGCCTTAAAACAGGTTTTCTAATTGTTAACATTCATTTGACACAATTTATTATTCTCTCTCCCCTCCCCACCCCACCTCTATCTACAGAAACACACACACTCTCTCTCTCTTACTTTTTTCCCCACCAAACCAGGTGAAAATAAGTTGTAGGCATGACGACTCATTATGCCTAGTTCTGGTTCAAGATCCGTCTGAAATTAAATGTTACATTTCATTGTCATTTCTGTTTATTTTTACCAGCCTGAAACAGTTCCTCAGTCTTTCCTTGTCTGTGATCTTGACATTTTTAAAGAGTACAAGCTAGTTATTTCATAAGATTCCCCTCAATTTAAGTTTACTTGTGTTTCCTCAATATTAGATTCAGGAGCCAGGTGCAGTGGCTTGTGCCTATAATCCCAGCTACCCAGGAGGCTGAGGTAGAAGGATTGCTTAAGACCAGGAGTTCTAGACCAGCTCAGGCAACATAGTAAGATCCCGTCTCAGTAAAAAACCAATTAGATCCAGGTTATACATTTTGGCAGGAATGCCACAGAAGTGATGCTCTGTTCTTCTCAGGGGAGCATATGAAGAACACATGTTGATTTGTACCATTCCAAGTGATGTTAACTTTCCTCACTGGGTTAACGTGGTACTTGCCAAATTTCTTCACTATAAATATACAATCTTCCATTTGTAATTAATAAGTATCTTGTGGACAGATCCTCTGAGATTAAACTAATATGTTATTTCTTATCAAACTTTTACCCAGTAGTTTTGTACTCCATTGATGATTTTTGCCTAAATAATTACTGTGATGTTTGCTAATGATGACTTCCTAACTTCCTATCATTCCTTCCACATTCATTAGTTAGTATTGTACTATAGGAAAGAGCTTCTCTTTCTCCCATATTTACGTCTTTGTTATCTCATTATTGACTCATTGATCCTTATTTTAATCAATAGGTTATAATTTATTACTGTCATTTATTTTGATGGTCAAACTGTCCCAGTTGTTCTTCAAGCTCTTAATTGTGTCCTTTTGACAAGTTCTCAACAATAACTTTCTTGTTTTATGAAAAATCAAGATATTCTGGTCTCATTTTATAATTTCCTTGCCCTAGCCCTGAAATTAAAAATTTCTCTAAAAAGCCCCAGTTTCTCTTATCAGAAAAAGACATATATAAACCAAGATCTGGGCACTAGGTGTGCTCTTTGCTTACTGGGTCTCCATTGCTGTTAGGCTTTCTTAGTAGATTGAGCTAGAGAATGTAGAAAATGTGTATACATACACATACATGTATATAGATATATATTCATCTACACATGCACACACAGGGCTATGTTCATTTGTTTCTTTATTTCTATCTCTAAAATCAGTGAGTTCATCATATTGATACTGCTAATTCCAATCTAACACCATTGTGTTCATTCTAACTTCACCCTTTAAATGACTGAATATCCTTTTTCTTATAGTGAAAGGATGGGCCCCCTTTCTACATAGCTCCCCTTACTCTTGTCCATTTCCCCTATTTACATACAATGTCACTTTAACCCCAGCCCCACAGGATCCATTATCTCATGCCATCTCCTAGGCCCTGAATGCCTCCCCTGCCCAGGCCTTGCAGTCCCCATAGGAATATTTTGCAATGAAGCATCGGAAGGGTAAGTATAATAATGTAAATAGACGAGGGCCTTAGAACTTCATGTTGGTGGAATATATAATGACCCAAAACTGCACAAGGTTCAGTGTGCATACAAAAGATGGCTGAAGTGGTCAGGAAAGATTTTATGTGCAAGATGACCACTGATCAGCCCTCAAAATTGTAGCTGGCGGAGAGAGGAGACAGGGAGGGGGCAGGTAGAGTGCATAGCATGAGCAAAGTTATGGAGGTATGAAATAGTTTTTTTATTCAGGAAATATTAAGCAGAAGACAATATCTACAGTGAGAGTTGCAAGTACAGGTAGATAGGACACAGATTTTTTGCATGACTTACAAAGAAGTTTAAAAACTATTCAATGGGGTATATGGAGCTATTGTCTAATTTTAACATTGGAGATACCCTAGTTCTAAATGTTAATATTTTAGAAATGCCATGCTGTCTGCAGCACTGAGGTTAAAATTGAAATAGGTCTAGATCAAAGATAGGAGATAAGAGACTATTGTAACATTTCAGGGAAGAGACCTAGAAGGCACTGACCCAAGGCAGGAGCCATGTGACTAGAAAGGAGAAGATGGATGTAAGGAGTATTAAGGAGACAGAATCAATGTTTTCATGGTAACTGCAGGTGGGGAGTGTGAAAAAGTTGGAATGTAGAGGGACATCTGTGATCCTTGCATAGGGGACTGATTGCATGGTAGTGACATTCACTGAAAATAGAGAATGGAGAGAGTATTTTAGGGAGAAGATGATGAATTCAGTTTGTGGCTTCATGAGTCTGTGTCTTAGCCAGTTCAGGCTGCTATAATAAATTATCATAGTCTGGGTAGCTTAA
Organism: Cheirogaleus medius; assembly: GCA_008086735.1. Lineage (NCBI taxonomy): Eukaryota > Metazoa > Chordata > Mammalia > Primates > Cheirogaleidae > Cheirogaleus > Cheirogaleus medius. The sequence continues at coordinate 32,702,428 of VBSM01001265.1, forward strand.
ACAACAAATGTTCATTTCTCACAGTCCTGGGGACTGGAAGTCCAAGATCAGGGTGCCAGCATAGTTAAGTTCTGGTGAAGGCCCTGATCCTGGTTTACAAACAGCCATCTTCTTGTGTGTTTGCACAGCAGAGAGAGAAGTCATCTCCTTTGTGTGTCTTCTCATAAGGGCACTAATCCCATTCGTGCGGGCCCCACCTTCATGACCTAATTTCCTCCCAAAGGCCCCACCCCCTAATATCACTGCATGTGAAGTTAATATTTCAACATATGAATTGGGGGGAACACAAACATTCAGCCTGTAATAGTCTGAGTTACCTGTTGGATATCCAGTAAGACATGTGAACTAAGCAGGCCTGGGGCTCTGGGGATTGAACAAGACTAAAGATAAATCTCTGAGAGACACCAGTGTATTGGTGATAGTGGAATCCACAATAACAGATGATACAACCAGAGAATTTTGTTCTGTGAAAAGACAGAAGAAGAAATGACCAAGGATAGAGCCCAGAAACAAAAACATCCAAGGGATGCTTAGAAGACTTACAAAAGAGCCTATGAAGGAATGGCTGGAGAATGAGACTGAAAAGCAAGAATGTTTAGAAGGCAAGCTGATGGGAGTGATTCTTGCTTTAAATCATTTCTGGACAGCTCCCTATAATACAGCTTCCCCAACTGAAATAACCAAACAGACAAAAAGAAAACAAAAATGTACATTCAGTGAAAAAGAACCAAATTAAAACCTAATAATATCAGAATCTTTTAGGACTCTCCAACAACTTCATTCCTTAAGCTCCCAGGCTTTGTCTCATACCACCAGGGCTCTGAAAGCCTGAGTGGAGACTAATATACAATTCACAATCAGCTCAACTACTCACAGGCTACTCTACCTCCCTTCTGGCAGATTTTTGGATACGGATAAGCATCTCCATCTTACCCATCAGACTGCTCCCTTCCACCACCCATATGCATGTTTTTCTCACCACCCCATCTATGGTGCTTCCTTCTAAAAGTTTGTGTATTCAAATCATCTGTGGGGATCTTGTTAGACTACAGATTTTAATTATAGATGGAGTCTGAGATGTTGCATTTCTAACAAGTTCCAGGTGATAATGTTGCTGATTTGAGGACCACACTTTTGGGTAGCAAAGCGCTTCTCTCATTTTCCACCTGTATATAACACATCTTCCTATACTTTCCCTCAAACTCTACCCCTTTATTTCCCTATCATGCCTCTTTGAACCTCGTTATGCTGTCTCCTCCTTTATTTTGACAGAGTGTGCATCCATAACTTTTATTCTGGCATTCAATAAGGCCATTATCCTTTCTCACGTTATTCTTATCTAGCACCTTAACTCAATAAAATTCCCACTGCTCCTTCAGTTGGGCTCAACTGGGCATTAGGAAAGCAAGCTAATTAAATCAAGCCACAGCAGGGTGTTAGTTCCTGAGAGCCAATTTATGTCTTTCTGAGTGTTTGTCCATTGAATGTCTCAGGAAAGAAGTTTGGATGCAGGGAGGTTTTTCCTTAACTCACACCAAGTAGCATCACTTGGCAAAAACTTCAGGCCTGTGGACTGAAGGGAAGATATAAGAAGAGTAGGGCCTTCCAAAACCTCAGAATTTTCCCTGAAACAGGAGTGGCTCCTTTTCTCAAATTCCTCCTTCTCTAATCACTTTCTGGGGCTTGAGTCTTGAAAATGCCAGTCATTCATAAAATGGATGGGCAGTGAGTATTATGGAGATTATAGTCTATAGACCCCAAATTGGAACACAGTGTTATAATGACACAGACCATCTGAAAATGTGACTCCCTCAGAAAATTCTATAACTCTGTTTGCAATGTAAAAAATTGAATAAAGATTGATTTTCAGCGATGGTATTACCTATGGATTCTTTTAAAAGTTATTCATAACCTTTAGTTTTCTTATCACCAAACAGGCCTAATAAAATCTATTTCAAAGGGTGATTACAGAATTAAATTCCTAAATTTCCATAGAATGTGAAAATTCAGAAACAGCTCTCCCACCCTTTATAAGTAGTATTGAATCAAATTTTCACAACAATCTATGTGTGTACTATTTTTTACTACAAATTTATAGGTAAGAAAACAGAGAGAGAGAAAGTTTAAATAACTTATCCAGTCACACAGCTATTAAATTGCAGAGCTGATGTGAACTCAGGCAGTCTAACTCCAGATTCTGCAATTATTCTATTTCAGGCAAAGTATAATACAACATTCTTTTTGAAACAAATACAAATGACCATCAGTTTTCAGCATAGTAGCAAGAGCATTTTGAGACCAGACCCTACATCTGATTTATCTTTGCATCTCTCCTCCACCCCTTGTGTTTTGGTAGTTGCTCAGTATATTTTAGTTCAGCAAATAAGAAAACAAGAACTCTGTAGTAAGTGGCAAATAGTTTTGAATGGAGAAATGTGAACCTTAGTCACTACATGAATCATTAAAGGCACAAAATTTTATTCAATAAATGATCAAGATTTCCAAGCAAATTCTTCTATTCACCTTGTCTATTAAAAGCTCAGAATTTGTCAATCTTAAAATCCCTGGTAATACAGAATTTCAAACTAAGGAAGTTTATGATTTGCTCTAATTATTCCTTAAAAGCATATAGCCTAATTATAATAAAATTTTGCTCTTGGCCTTATTCTGTCTTATTACTCCAGAAAAAATAGAAAATGATATGAAGAAATTTGACACTTTCTTTTTACACAGTTCTAAAAATATCCTAAGGTAACATAATGCAAAGGCAGCAAAGAAAGTGTCCTGTCATCAAATCCTGTCTTGGGCCTGGAGAGCCTATATGTACTTTCTCAAGAACAATACACAGCACCAATACTGTGGTGTTTCTTACAAGAATGAAATTTGGCATTCTGTCAGCCACCTGAGCACTCTGTGGTAGTGTGGTGACATTTATCTTATTCTACATACAGTATGGAGAAAAAGAGTCAAAGGTAACCAGTCCATGAACATATGGATACAACAGGATTTTGTGATGTGAATTACCCTCTCAAATAAATATCTAAAAATTTCCTATAAGCCTAGAAGGCCAATAAGGACACTACTTTCTGACCTTCCAAAACTCAGTGTAGGAACTCATAAATAGTTGTTAGCCTTGGAAAGGAGATTACTACATGTGATACACTTAAACTCACCTTCTGTTTCCAGAACTATCTCCATTTCCCAAAGGATCAGTTTTTCAGTATATCCACTTTAGTCCTGCTGTGGGCATTCTTTAAATATCTGGTGATTCATAATTGCCCATTCCTATTAAGAATAAGGGAGTAAGACTGACAAGAAGCACTGTGTGTATGGGTGGAATTTAGCGACTGGCAGGCTTCACATCTGTTCAGATATATAAAATCATTTGGCTCATGAGCCTAATCAGGACTTGCATAGTGATTTAAACTTTATAAATTATATTGTAAGTAATCTAAAATTGGAAGATTTCACATAAAATTTATATTTCCAGCTTCTTTCAAAAAAAATTAACAAACCCAGAGACTATCTAGCCACACTAGCCCCACATTCACAAATGCCAGTGGGCCAAGAGTTGGTGGCTATTCTGCTTGGAGCCCATTTTACACATGTGTATATGTGTGACCCATCCAGTTCCTACTGACATTAAAACTGAAAATGTCTACTTGAGAGTGAGTAGGCAGGAGACTGAACTTATGCTGGAGAATCCTTACACATTAGGATGAAGAGGACTTTATTCTGGAGTGCAGTGCCAGACTAGTTGCCTTTGCTCTCTCTGTACAGATCATTTGTTTGTTTCCTTTTCTGAATAAAAAAAAATAAACCCCATGTGCAGGGAATTGAGTTGATCATGTTTCACAGGTCATTACCAGTTTGTGCAAGGCATTTCTCTCATTATGGTTTATTCTATTATTTTTTTTCTCTTAATTCCCTATCCACTCTCAGGGAATTTTCCCTCATGGGCGCCCAGTTAAACATATTCCATAAGGTCTTTATTGTTTGTTTATTCATAAAAAACATAAATATCTTACATATACTTCAGTGTTGTTTTGCAATGTGTTTTACATTTACTTAAAGAATATTTTGTTGTAGATCTTACTCTCTTTTTTATTTTTTCAATCAATATTGTTTTAATTATCTGTCCATGTTGCTCTATGTATAACACATTTGTTGATTCTGAAGAGTAGGAGGATGAACAGATTGGTGACACATTATTTGCTGGCAGCACTAAGAATCTACTTGTGATACATGACCGAAAATTTGAAGTGATACCAGCCAACAGAGTTTTGAGATTTTTTTCTCTAGCCATATTGAACTCTTTTGGTGCAGCTGAGAAGTATGCAGAGTTAGTTCTAACGGGGTTGGGGTTTAGCCAGATGAAAATGTTGGAGCAAGAAAGATACAAGGGAGTTAAGGGAGTGGTTAAGTATTGAACCATGAAATCTAAGCTTGGTGGGAAGGAAATGAGGACATGAAGAAAATAAGGCCTTTACAAAAAATAGTAAATTCAAATGGATTTCTGGTTGTGATAAGGAAGAAGAATCAATAGATCCTAAAAGGATGAAGCATAAGGTGGTAGTTTGTTGTCTGAGAGCAAGAGGTAGGAACTGAGGTAATGGAGGAACTGAATTTAAAGGCAATGACTAGACTTAAGGTATAACGATAGGCTTATAGTTTAATATCCCCAAAAATGCAGTGATGGATATTCTTGCACATATCTCCTTATTAGACCCATGGGGGGGTGGTCTTCATTTTAGTCCCAGGGTTAGAATTGTTGAATCACAGAGTATAAGCTTTTTTAATTTCCCCAAATGCTGCCAGATTTCTTTCCAGAATGACTGTACTATTTTATACTCCCACCAGCAAAGCATAAAGTTTCCCCCTTTTACCGCATTCAGCCTTCTAAATTTTGTTAGTGTGATAAGGTGAAGGTATCTCACAGTTTTCATTTGTATTTCTCTATTAGTGAAATCAAGCAACTCATCATATACATGTTATCTGTTCAGTGTTCCCCTTCTATAAATAGTTCTCCTTCTTTTTTTTTTTCTTTTTTTTTGGAGATGGGGTCTTGCTCTGTCCCCCAGGCTGGAGTACAGTGAGTGATGCAATCATAGCTCATTGCAGCCTCAAACTCCTGGGCTCAAGCGATTCTCCCACCTCAGTCTCCTGAGTAGGTGGGATGACAGGCATATGCCACCATGCTCAGCTAATTTTGTTGTTATTGTTTTGTAGAGAAGGGTTTCGCTATGTTTACAAGGCTGGTCTCAAACTCCTGGCCTCAAGCAATTCTCCCACCTCAGTCTCCCAAAGCAATGGGATTACAGGCATGAGACAAGGCTCCTGGCCAACTCTCCTTTGTCTACTTTCCTATTTAGTTTGATTTATATTGAATTCTACATATATTATAGATAATTCCTTGCCCATTAACTTTATAATTTAACTATTTACATGTTGATCTTCAATTTATCCAGTCTTAAATTTACCTTTGTTTATTAAGGTAGTAATCTAATTCTATTTTTCTCAATATTATGAACCAGTTTCCCCAACAACATCTACTGAAATCCTTTCCCCCACTGCTAACTGTATTATATATGAAGTTACATACACATAAATCTATACCTATATCTGGGCTTTCTACTCTTTTCCATTGTTCTTTTGCCATTCTCACCTTAATTGACTATGTAATAGGTCTTATGGTCTGGCAGGGTGGGCCTCCTCTTTTGTTCTTTTCCTTATGATCTCACATATATTTTACTAGGAGAAGATCTCTAAAATTTTGAGGTGAAAAATATATTTTTTTAATCAGACAATAAAGCACTGATGGTTTTGACTACAAGGTACACTTTTTAAAGCCCAGACTTCATTCATCACTATACATCAATATAACAAAAACCACTTGTATACCCTAAATCTATTGAATTTTTTAAAAAATTAAGGATTACTTTTTAGTAAAGATTGTCATGGGCAAAAGGAACAGATGAATTGTCTGTGAAAATTTAGATATGTGTAACATCTAAAACTGAGAAGAAAAACTGTATATATTGAGTTCCTAAAAAATTCTGCTAAAATTTTTGCTGAAATTTTATCTTATTTATATATTATCTTGAAAAGAATTTGAACCTCCACAATGTTAAGGCCTTTAAACACAGCATATGAAGTTTTCTTTAGATCCTCATATAGCTTTTAGCATCTTTCCTACTTAAAGGTCTTTTGAAGACTTTGTTAGGATAGTTTCCATATAATTTATCCCTTTGGTCATTAATGTAATGTTATATTATTTTATGTGTCCTAGATATAGTAATTGCCCATGGAGAAGAATGGTATTTATTTATTTTTTTTTTAGAGATAGGCTCTCGCTCTGCTACCCAGGCTGGAGTGCAGTGGCAAGATAGCTCATTGCAGCCTTGAACTCCTGGGCTCAGTCTCCCAAGTAGGTGGGACTACAGGCATGAACTACCTTGCCTGGCTAGTTTTTCCTATTTTTTTGTCTTTTGTTAGAGATGGGGTCTCACTATGTTGCCCAGACTGGTCTCAAACTCCTGGCCTCAAGCAATCCTTCCACTTTGGCCTCCCAAACTGCTGGGATTACAGGTATGAGCAACGCACCTGGCTGGTAATTATTTTTGTAAGTTAATATCCAGTAATCTTGTTTAATTTTCTTAGTAGTTCTAATACTATAGCTTGTCAATTTTTTGAGGTATTGTATGGAAATTATATCATCTGCTAGTAATGTGCAGACTTAGAGCAGAATAGTAGCGTTATAACAGGTTAACCTCACCTTAACACCTAAATTAGAAAAGAAAAAAAATAAACACAAACTACTGACTGGTCTCACTAAGAACATAAATGAAAAAATTATAAATCAACATTAGAAAACTGAATCCAGCAGTGCATTAAAAAATATACATCATGACTCCGTAGAGTTTATCTGAAGACATTTCTACATGGTCAGTTTAAAGGAAAACATATGACCTCATTGACAGATATTTCATAAGCAATTGTTAATGTTACACAACCATTTCTGGTTAAAACAAACAAACAAAAACCCCACTACTTTTAGAAAACTAGGAATAAAGTAAAATTCCCTTAACAAACCCCATAGCTAATACCATGCCTCATGTTAAGTATTAGAAGCAATCTCACTAGCCAACTGCAATAGAGTTAATGAGGATTCTCATTATCACTGCTACTAGTAAAAATTTTATTGAGGTGTACCCATTTCAATAAAATAAGAAAACAGAAACAGAGATACCAATATAGGAAAAAAGAGACACAAAGTACTTTTTTACAAACCATATGATTGTCTCCCTAGAATATACAATAGAATCAACTGAAAAACTATTAGAAATTACAAGTGTTGAGTAAATAGGTACTATCTGAGAGATGTCTACAAAGATCAATAGTCTTGTTTAGCAACCAGCAATTATTAGAAAAGCCTGAGAGGGAAAAGCATTACCTACAGGAAGGAAAATTAAACACCTTTTAATTGCAATAAACCAATAAGAAATGTGCAAACTCTACATGAAGAAAATAATTCAGTTTTACCTAAGGACATGAAAACATATTAATTAAATAGAGAAACAAACTGTATTCTTAGATGAGAAAATTCAATATTTTTAAAATACCAATTCACACTAAACTTATCTATAATTCTGGTGTATTCTCAATCAAAACCTAAAATAGTTTTTTAAGGAACTTGAAAAGTTGATTTCCAATTTTATAATGTAGGGAAGAACTTGACAAGACTTAAAAGATAAGAAAATGGAGAGGGGGAGGGTCACAGGGTGATAGCTAGAGAGGGTTTGAGGGTCAAGAGAGTTTTTAAGAGACCTGAGCATATTTATATGCTGATGGGGAAAAGCCAGGATAGGCAGAGAAGTTGAAATTGAAAAAAAAAATTAATAGCACAAGTTCCCCAAATACCTGAGGGACATAGTACATTCACCCCCCCAAAATTATAACAAAAATAAACAGTTACTGAAAAACACTGTTTCAGAATTTAAAAAAAAAAACCAAACACAATTCTTTCTCAGGGTAGCATCATGAATATAACAGTTTAACACCTATATTCAATCCCTTCCAAGTTGTCATTGAAAGGACCAAGGATATAGTGAAGGGAGGAAAATTGTATCAGTGAGGGAACTATGGAAGGTTGTATTTTACCTGTCAGTTACACTGAGAATATATTGAAAGATACAACAAATACAAGGTAGTAAAAAGGAATACCAAACTGTAATAACTCACAAGAGGCAGGAAAGCTTGTCTGGGAATAAGTGGAAATCAATGTCAAGATAACTCCTAACTAATCAAAGCTGGTTCCCTAATCATCTTTGCTGTGCCTTTATTTGATGTTGAAGGGAAGATGAACTGGGGCATTTGCTGAAAAAGAGGCTCATTTCAATCCTACCAGAACTTAAAGGGAAATGACATTCTCCAGAAAGTGTAGGCTTAAGGATTTTGGGACCAACCCAATCTGCTTTGGAGACATTAAAAAAGAAACTAAAAAATTTGGACAAAATATGTAACAAAAATAAATCTTAAATGCATCAAAGATATGCCAAAAACAGTAAGAAATTATCAGGCCAATATGTAAGTGAAGGAACTCTTGCTGGGAGAGTATTTGCCAAATCCTCTGAACTTTAACAGAAATTTCTAAGGCTTGCTGTGACTTGGGAGATAAGACGAAATCCAAGGTACAACTAGGTGAGGATTTTAAAAAGAGACTCTCCCTCTGTAGATCTGAGACTCCAAAGAGCTGTACATTCAGTGTAAGAGCAAGACAGACATAAACTGCCTCCTCTACCTCACATACCCAGAAGATCGCTTTGGCACTGAGCTGAACACCAACTAATGGATCAGTAAATGATTATGCAATGATATCGAGTTGGAAAGGAGGTAAAACAACAGGTTCACCAACATAGCCAGATGAACTATACACTGAAGCTACCACATTTGGAAAGTAGTTTGGCATTATTTAAAGTACTAGGTACATCTGTTCCTTTTGATCTTGTGGAGAAAAAAAAAAAGTACTAGGTACAGAGATACAAGGATGTACAGAGTGACATTGTTCAAAACTATCCCAAAATGGAAATGATGCTACTATGTACCACCATAAAACTGGATAATAAATTATGATATATTCATACAATGGGATACTAGACAGCAATGAAAATTCATAAACTAAAACCTCATTCAAAAACATCAATCAATCACACAAATATAACTGATGGAAAGAAAAGTCAGCAAAGCATACATGCAGTATATACAGTATAATTCCTTTCATACAAAATTTTAAAACCCATAAAAATTATATCATATTATTTAAGAATATAATTAGGTTATTAAATATAAAGAAAAGCAAGAACATAATTTTACAAAAGTCAATAGAGTGGTTACCTCCAGGAGAGGGAGAGGATTACCTTTGGGGAGAGGTAACGGAGGACTTCTTGTGTGTTGGCTTGATCTAGTTAGTGATTACATACATGTTCACTTTAAAGTTTTTCTTTAAAGTGTACAAATAATTTTATACTCTTTTCTGCAGGTGTGACACATTTTTCAATTAAAAATTAAAGATAAAACTAAGACAAAACAAATACTATTTGGAATATTTAGGGAGAATGACAGTGGAGAAGGAGGAAGAAAAGGAGGAGAGATGAAGACACAGAATTCTCTAGCTTGAATTTTCACAATAATTATGGAAACCTAGCTTGAGCACCAAGACAATGCTCCCTGCTTTGGCTTGCCCTCAGCTCTAGTTTTGATTTTCCTTATAGTTGTCTAGATTTCTAAAATGGCAGTGTAAAACTTGAGAAAATCTAAAATGTTTCCTACCATCAGTGTTTCAAATATTTGAAAGGAACCAACACGGTCTCTGACAAAAGCCACCTTGCTTCCCTACTGATAAAACAGAGACATCCCTCAGTAGATATAATGAAAAATAAAAAAGATAATTGTACTATAAAAAAACTCAGCAGTGAAAAAAAGGAATCAAGCTGACAAGTCTGAGCAATGTCCCACCCTATGGCCACTCCAAGTAAACTGGTTTGCTGCCCTAAAAGAAAAAAGTCATTAGAAAATCTATAATTTATACATTCAACAAGATTTGAGGGAATAACATTATTTGTAAAACTAGAAAAGAAAATTATGAAAATAGCATAATATGAGATCAGGAAATATTTTTCAATGTTTAAAAAGCATGATTGCTGAGTTTTTTAAATGGAGTCAACAAACAAGAAATTTGTCATGAGAAAAAATTGAGATAATGAATTAAGTATATTCTAAAGAGAAACTAAATCTCAAAATAAATGGCTCAATATAGCCCAATATAGATAGAACTGATGAGAGAAAATATTAGAGACATGGAAGACAAATCAAGAACAACACATATGCATGTAAAAAGCATCCCCAAAAGAGAAACCAACAGAAGAAAATAAATCAAAGCAACAAAAGACAAATATGCCTGGGACTAGAGAAATCCTTGAATTTTCTGGGCGAAATGCCTCACTTTACTCACAAGCAAATATAACTTTAAGAGGGCATATCTTCATAAAACTTAAGGATTAAAAATAAATTCTACCAGCATCTGAGTAGGAAAAAAAGGTGAACTACAACGGAAAAAAGAGTCCTGCTGGCCTCAGATTCCTACTCCATAACAACAATTTAGCATTGGCTACAGAGTCTTGAAAATGACAGATATACAATGCCAACATTTTCTGTCTGGTCAAGCATGCATTCATTTGTGAGTCCACTGAAAGATATTACTGACCATATAGGAACTCAGAAAATCTACCAACTACATTTCCACTCTTAAAAGTTATTACAGGTTTTACTTTAGCTGACCACAAAATTAATTTAAAAAAATTTTTAAACTTAATAAAAGGATGATGGTACAAAAAATTGGCAGTAAGTACTGAAAACAAAACTTAGTCTACATAATTTTAAAATATCCTAATGGAACTGAACGCAATTGTCACTAATTATTTTTGACAGAGCAACTACAAAGTACAAAACAATAAATTATAAAAGATTAAAATCTCAATGATTTCATTCAAAACTGCAAAGGGAGATGGGAGGAAACTAGGGAGTAGAAACATTCTAATTTTCTCTTTTTGAAAAATGAGGGGAGTCATAAATACTGTTTCATTCTTGACATTGAAAACATAAGTCCCTCCTGACTTTTAAGCTATTGTAAATAATGTAAATAATCATGTTGTCAGGAAATAATTATATTTTACCTCCTCCTTTAATTCCTTTTTAACTTGCCTTTTTTCATTTGCAAACATCCTAGACCAATATTAAATAACTGTCTTATGTCTTGCTTTAATCAGATTCTTTCTGTTTTACTATTAAGAATGCTGTCAGCTGATATCTTGAGATAAATACATTTTGCCATGTTCTATATTTGGTTTACTAAGAGTTTATATCAAAAGTGGATGGTGTATTTTTTATTAATGCTTCCTTGGAGTCTCTGGAGATGCTCATGGACTTTTTTATTTTGGTCCACTGACATAAAAGCTTATATTAATAGATTTTATAAAACTACATTCCCATTTGTTCATGGTATATTATTCTTTATGTTATGTGGCTCAATTTACTATTATTGTGAGTGTATTTTTATCTATATTTATAGGTGAAAAGCGTTCATAATTTTCATGCTTTTGTATCTTTGTCAGGTTTTGGTAGCAAGTTTACACTGGCTTGCAAAATGAACTTAAACATTGTCTGTCTTTTAAAATATTCTTTAATGATTTATATAGCATGAGAATTATTTCTTTCTTTATTACAATCCTATCAAAACAAATGTGCTTTTAGAGATTCTTTCACAGATTTAAAATTGCTTCCATGGTTATTATCCTATTTATATATCCTATTTATTCTTGAATATATTTCTATAATTTATGTTTCTATTAAAATATCTATTTTATGGAAAGCAGAGAGGAGGATATAGGCAGAGGATGGACAAGGCCCTTAGTTGAGGATACAGAAACAATAGTTGAGAGGGGGAAAAGGCTGTTATCATATGCAGCCCAGAGTAACAGAGAGAAGGGGCTGTACTAAGAGAGAACTCCAGATACCCGCAGAGGATCCACTTAGTATTCAGCCAACTACTAATCCATGTGGATGTGTGAGCAAACTATCTGAGGCTGGGGAAAGAGCCATCCAAAATGATTAGGAGGGAACAGCACTTGGCCCTCACACAGGGCCAGGAATAGTGCTTGTTGCCATAGTACTCATTAACCCTAGACTAAGCACTGTTCCATTGCTATTTTTAATTCTGAAGTTATTGCTCTGGTTAGCCAGCGGTTATACTTTAAGGAGGTGAGGCCTGATTAATTCCATCTCTCCTGGGTATTTAGAAATATGTGTAAAATCAGATGAGTGTTTCAACAAAGCACAACCCTCCCCCAAGGTTCATAAATCTAGCTTTGTTGCTAATCCCTCCCAAAACAAATGAAGCACAGAAGAGTTAATCCAAATATATTAGATACACGTGGAATGTTTACTGGAAATAATAAAAGTAAATAAAGCAGTGATATTACTGAGGTCATAAAATACATCTGGTGAAACCCAATCTTAGTTTGCAATTTTATAGTATATCAAAAATGTTCATAATATTTATGACTTCCTTACATGAGAGAAACTGTGTTTCTTTAATGCTTCTAAAAAGCAATTTTTCAATTCACTGTTATATATTTTTGCAGTTTTAGTGTCAAAAATATTTCACTGGACATAAAAGAGGAAATACACAGCAGTTTTGTCCAGATCCCACTTCACTTTTGCCTTCTTTTTAGGTTCACTTCTAGTCTCCAATTTTCCTTCTATTCCAAAGTATTTCTGCTGCCAGGATGAAGCATTTTCGTTTGTACGCATATGCGAGTTGGACTGCAATTGCTAGTGTTTTTCCCCCCACTGGACAGAGAAATAAATACTCAGAGATAGAGACTCACGTGTCTCACATTTGCATTTCCACCTTCCAAAACTATGCTCAGCCAGTATTAAGTGTTGAATTAATCTGTACTAGATGGAGAGAACAGAAGGCTGAGGACAAGCCCAAGCACATACTGGTTCCCTGCCACAAGCCCCATGCCCCTTCGTTCCTCCTCAGTGGACTGGACATTTTCTTGGAAACCACTGAACAACTGAAAAGCGGAATTGCATTTCCAGGCTGTCTAAATGCCCAGAGTGATTATTACTATTCCAAGAACATTTCCTCCTAATTGACAATATAAAAATGGTTCATTTCTCCAGGTTTCTGATTTTGGTTATCATTGTATCAACTGTAGGTTTAGAATATCACCCAAATAAAGAATAAGGCCTGGAAAAAAAGGCTTATCACAATTAAATTTCCAGACTGAATATAAGGCTAAAACCACACACTGTCTATGGAGGGCCTCGATAATGAAATAAAACACAAATGAAAATAAGAATGTTGTAATAATTGAGTTCCCTGGCACAAATTCGATACTCCAGGTGTACAGTGTCTTGGTATAATTTAAAAAAATAAGATAGATGACTGTTACAAGAGCAGTGTCATCATGTAATAGCAAAATTAGGACATCACTTAGTTTATTTACAATCCCACATCAGATAGAAATCAATGAATTGCTGCCTGTGAGTAAGTTGGAGGATTCAGGTGACAGCTGATAGAACTAATGAACGGAACACTGAGAGGGGTTCAACCTCAAGTTACACCCAGAGACAGTGCCACTAGAAAGCAGCCATTTTAAAGGTAGAGTGGCCCCTTCACAAGCCCTTTCACAATGTGACAGTTTGTGAAAGAAAGTAGCCATTATGAAGATTCTGACAAAGTTGAGTTTAATCCTGGTTTTGATACCAAAAAACACTATAGATTTTTTTAAACCATACATATCAGTTCTAATTCAAAATTCACTGCGAGATTTCTTAGTTCAAAATAACTGTCATGGTTGAAAGATAAGATACTAACTGTGAAGAAGTCAATGATAAAAAATAATTAAGAATAGGTAGTACCCAGCAAAACAATGCCACCCAAGATGCCCTCATGCCCTATCCATATATCTTTTCCATGGAGTAAGTGTGAAGTGTGAGCTATAAAAAGATATTAATGTTGGGTAAAACTAGGTATTGTGTGGCTTTATCTTTGTTAAATAATCTACATACTAATTTTTAATGTATTTCTGCTTCTCATTAAATATTTTTCTGTGATTATAAAATATAAATGCTTATTAAATAGGAGGTAAACACCCCCTATTTAGTAATTTTTCCTGGAACTTCAGTGTGAGAACTGAGCCACTTGGATTGACATAATAAAATAGGGACTTGGGCTCTTACGCTCCTGCTTGCCTGGCACAGGTAACTTTCAAGCAGTATAACTTAGTAAATAAAATCTTGGGCTGCAGAGGCCAATTAATTAGATTAAAATTATTACTCTACCAAATTTCCATCTCTGTAACCTTGGACAAATTACTTACCTTCTCTAGGCCTCAGTTTCTTCATCTGTAATATGGGTATAAAAATGACATCTACTTCAAAGAGTCCTTGTGAAAACTAAATGAGGTAAATTATCTCATTGCCTGCTCAGAGGAATCATTCAAAAATATCAGTTATTTCTATTTATATCATTAGAACCAGAAAGGAAACTTAGAGATTAGATAGGCCAAAATTATCTTAACCTCTCTCAGCTTCTTATTTTTGCATTTGATGAATATTAGGCTAAACAGACTAAATGCATAATTTCTAATAATATTATATTATTTATTCTAAGTATTAATATATGAACCTTTTTCATTGTGCAACCTTTTTATAACAGTAAATTTCAATGTGAATTTAAATTTTAAATTTATTTAAAAATAAAATACATTAAAATTGTAATCTATGCATCATATAAAAGCCTCACAAAATCCCTATTTTCATCCAGTGTTTTAGTATCATCTTAAAACTCACATTTCATGTTTTCTTCATGTGATAAATATGCCTTGGTTGGCCCTCTTTGATTAGGTTACATTATATTACATAACAAAGATGATTGTGTTGGTATGGTGTGGTACATAAGAGTCTGCAGTAGTAGACTGGAGAGACTCTCTTCTAGCAGGCTTTCAAGAACTAAACTCACATTATGAAAGGGCCACATGGCAAAGACTTGCAGGAAGTCCTTAGGAACTGATAGCAGCCCTTTGGCTGAAAGCCAGCAAGGCAAGGGACCTCATTCTTATACCCACATGAAGATGAATATATGATAAATTACATATATGTGATAAATTAATAAGCTTTAAGGCTTACTTAGATGGAAACAAAAAGTTTTAATCTTTATGTAATTAAGTGTATCAATATATAACTTTTGATATCCCCTTTGCTGTTTGGCTTATAAAAATCTTCCCAAACTCAAGATTATATAAAATATACCTGTATCTTCGCCTAAGCTTTTTGTTGTTTCTATTTTTTACATTTAAAAAGTTAATCAATAATTTTTCAAGATGAAAACAGTTCTATGAATGGATAGTGATGATGGTAGCACAACAATGCAAATGTAATTAATGCCGCTGAACTTGTACACTTAAAAGTGGTTAAGACAGCTAAATTCTGTCATGTGTATTTTACCACAATTTTTTAAAAGTTTGTTTTAAATCCTACCCAAAACAAGTTAATCCACCTGGAACTTATTTTGATGTATAATGATAAGAAAATATACGATGCTTTTTTCAAAAGTACAGCATCACTTATTGAATTATTCATCTTTCCCTACAAACTTGAATACTTGTATAGACTTGGATATACTTTTGGTCATTTCAACTGTACCCACTGCTCAGAATCTGATTAGATGAGGATTTCCAGTTGAAGGTATAAGTACCACCCAACCAGAAAATCTCAGGCCATGGAGCTCAAGAGCTAGGGGGCAGTACAAGGGAAGAAACATGAAACCACAATCCTTGAGCTTTTGGTGACATCTAGTGGACTACAATGATAGAATAACTTCTGTTCAACATCAGGAAGCACACTTTCCTCCACCCAGGTAACCAGCTTCTTAATCCACTAGGGCAATCTTAAATACAAAAAGTGTAAGCCTTATTATGAATAGGATGACCTTCTTCCTCCAACCTCTCTATCCCGTCCATCTTTCAGGTACCAGGAAAATAATAAGCAAGTGCGGTTTCAGATCACCACTCCTATCTTGAGAAGTTTTAATGGCTTCCAACTGACAATGGAAGAAAGTACATGAGAGTTATCAAATGTGGGAAATAAAATAAACAAAGATGAGGACAAGACTAAAATTAACTACAAATAGAAGTAAATGAATTTAGCTGTATTTAAAGTGGATAGCATACACACACTAAAAAGGAGCTTCCCTGTTTCAGGGAAAATCTTGAAATTCACAACCTCTGAAAAGCCTTCTCCTAATCAGGATTAATTCTTGACTTAACACATTGCCCATGCACATCTCACAGAATTTCCCTGTCTTTTTTGCATCTTAGGTAGTTTGATGCAGAACAATCTGTCACCCACACTGAACTGTGAGTGCCTTAAGGATAAAGACAGTGTCTGATTCACCTCAGATTCAAACAGCCCTGACACCTTCAACGAATGACGTTCTCTATAAAGTTGGCTCTGAGACTTTAAAGAGGTATCAACGTACACACATGTCATTCCAGGGCATTAATCCAGCCAATCTATAACTGTTTCCCAAATTCTACATTTTATCTGTTCATTTTTTTCCAATTTGACCTTGAACTGATTTCATATTCCCTGCCTTTCTTATTTGGTGGTTCACATTTTGGTGTTCCTCATTTCTATTCTCTTGGTAATCAACCTCAAGGTATGCCCTCTTAAGTTAAAATCGGTTAGTGATTCATCTGCATTCCTTCACCTTCATGTATATAACTTAAACTCTCAGCAAAAACTATTTTGATGTCAAAATAGAAGAGCAATAAGAAAACCTATCTCCATTCATTGAGAGTTTACACATTATCATATTTAATTTTCATAGCAATCACTTATTCATTCTTCACATCTTAGTTCAATAATCACTTCCTTAACCACTTCGGTACCAGCGTCCACTATAGTCGTCAGCCACAGATGAACGCGCACAGCCCAGCATCAACTTTAGCCGACAGCCGTGATATGAAGGTGCACAGCCGAGCGTCGACTTTAGTCGAAAGCCAAAAGCTTTTACTTTTACAGCTTTTCTCTCTGCAGTTGAAGTGTGTACGTTCAGCTAAAAAGTTACTACGAATCTGTGACCTTTTAACAAGTCCTTAGTAGGAGTTATTATAGTTATTTTCCTAAAGCTAGCTGTAAAGTAAAACAAGCTTTCAGTGCTTTAAAGCTTTCCTCATCACACAAGAGCAAAACAGATTCGTCGTCAATGCACAGCACAAACTATTGTGCGGATTATGAGTGCCGGCTGTGGGCAAGTTTTTGCGGCCAGTGAGCGCAGTACTGAAGTGGTTAAAGATGCATTCTCTGATGTCCTATACTACAACAAGCTTTTATTAATGTATCTCATAGCGCTATGTATCTCTCTTTCATAGTGTTTATCATAGGTAAAATGTTACTTTTTTGTATGGTAATTTAACCAAAATCTGTTTACCCTTTTGAACACTAATCTATTTGAGGATTAATGTCTACTTTTGTTCACTGATATGTCTCTATGCTTAGCTAGGAGATAAGTATTAACTTATCCAAAACTAATCCCCAGCATAGTGGCCTTCCAGAAAAGGGTGGCCTTCTGCAAAGTTCATTGAAAACTGGTTATGACCCATTTTTAATGCAATCAAGTATGGTTAGCTGCACACCTTGGACCACAGTTGCCTCCACAAGTATTATGTTAGTGCATTCCCAATCACAAATGCCGATGTAGCAATTCCTGCCACTAGTTTGCTATGTTATATAACTTCAAGTGCAAGACTTTGACCTCTGCCCTACAACATCTTAGAAAAGGTGTTATTCAGAGTAACACCTTTTTCACAGCCCCCATTTATATTCTACTGCCTTTCCCCTCTCCCACTCTTGACGGCTAGACTAGCCAAAAACCTCCCCAGGAGGCTCAGTGGCCCATTCTTAACTGGTCTGAAGTAAAGCAGACAGGTTTTATTAATCAAGGCCTCAAATCCTACAAATCCCTAGCCAGGAGCACTGAGTGGCAGGAGGGTTGGAACTAAAGTTCTGCCATGACATATTGCTATTATATCCAAATTCCTAATTATTTCAGGGTAGCGGTTGGCATTCCTTATATCAAGCAACCCCAAAGCCCCACAGCCCAAATATAGGAGTTCCTCTCGCAAAGTTGATATCCAATCCTGTTAAAAATCTCTGTGCATTTGCCCAGAATGCACCTGGGCAACCAGCAACTGCTACTGCTCTGTTCTGTGAATCTTCCTTAATAAACTGAATCTAGCAGCCAAGTATGTGTGTTGCTTAGCTATTTGCTTTGTCAATATGATATTAGCACAGTTCTTGACATTTGTTGAACACTACATAAATATTTGTTCAACATTCGATCCAATGATTAAACAGACAGATGGACAATCTCATGAGGTGAGCATTCTTGTTCCTAATTTATAAGTAAGGGAAACAAAGCAAAGAATGATTAAGTAACCTAAGATCACAGAGTTAGTGAATGGTGGATACAGAATTTGAATTCAGGTCTACCATATCCCATATTACTTATTCTTTTAATAAATCACTACATTCTACTGCAACTCAGGGACTTCTCTAGTGCACCAAGCCCTGGGTCAATTGTAAATAAAAATAATAACAATAACAATAGCCACATTTTTTTTAAAATCCAGGCACTATATTTGGTACTTTATTTATGGGGTAAAATAGAGTCTAAGCCAATTAAACCAGACAGTAATAATTCTAAACCCTACTTGATTTGAAGGAATCAAGGTCTTCATAATAACATATATCTTCCTCACCCTAGACTGATTAGGAATGGGGCACTGAGCCTGCTGGTAGAAGTTTTGGTCCCCCAAGCTGTCAAGAGGCAGAGCCAATGGAAAATAAATGGGGGATGTAAAAAGTCAAATATGTCTCTAAGATTTCAAGCTGGGTGAGTACAGCTTGAGTAAATACAATAAAACTCTCAAGTTGAACTTTTATGAAGACTTTGAATATGAAGTAATTTTACTTTGAATATGAAGTAATGTACATGGGTATGGATATGACAAATTCCAAAGGAAAATATGTGCCACTGCTTCATGTAGAATGCTATGGTACTATCATTTAATGAACCCCATTGCATTCCTAATTTAAAACTTTTACAGATGTTATGAAACAGTATTATCATCATCATTTGCACATAAAAAAACTGAAGGTTAAAATTTCTAAGAAAATTATCCAAGCCACATAAGTAACAGAATGAGGACTTATAACCAAAAGATTAATCATCTCTCTATTATAACAAGTAGCCTCTAAACATTACAGGGAAAGCTTTACTATTTTTCCTAATGTTTTCTCTAAAAATTTCATAATAGGTCCTTATATTTTTCATTCTCCTTAAGCATATTAATAAATATGATAGATAGCAAGATGCATTCAATAGGTCATCATTGCTATATAGTTCCTCTAGAGTTAAAGTTTTGCACTTGATAAACTTGTTCAATGTCATCCACAAAATATCTAGACTCACAATGATTTTTATGTTATTCTTAAATGTGCTAAACTGTAAGAGAAATTAGCTTCGGAATCAACTTCACCCCAAGTAGAACATGCAAGATTCTGAAAGGAATTCCCACTAGCACTGGATTCCATGTGTGCACAGCAAAAAAAATATAGCCTGATTCTGCTTGGTGAGTTCTCAAATATTCCCAAAAGAGGAAATATGGGAACACAGTAGCTGTCCCTCAAAAAGAAATTTCTGTGGAGGAAGGGAAGGGAAATCATATCACCTTTAAGGTAAAGGCTAAAAGGGAGGGATCGTGGAAACTGTATAAAGGCTGAGAAATTTTAGAGGCTCCAGTTAGAAGAAATACAGTGGGTAGAAAAGCCTTTTCCATCTCACGTGGTCTGAGGCAAGGGGGAAAAAGGGGAACTATTGCCCTATAGAAAAAAAGAATTCTACTTCTAGCACTCTTTAAGATATCTCCAGGAGCCACAGCAAGATTCAGTCTGTGATCAGAAATGAAAAATGTTTAGGCCTTTTGGCCTAACATTAGGCCTTCATTAGGCCTTTAGGCCAAATGAACAGTTTGAAGGCTTCTGGAACCATTTTGGAAAGAAAGAATGTGGAAGAGATGGGGGTCTCAGGAATAAACAGATAAAAGCTCAAAATATAAAATATAAAGGTTTTGGTTGAGATGCAAATTCTTTAAATTTTACTCAGTGGATGAGTCCTGGAAAACATCTCATATACTCTCTCTCATCATTGTAAAAGTGATTATAAAGACTAATTCTCAATTGACTAGATCCTACAAAGATAGCTGTAATACATTAATTTCTAGTAAAGATCTATTGGGGCTGTTATATTGTATATGTACATGAGAAATCTACAGCCTTTTTATGCTATTATCTCTTAACCTCATCTAAGCCCCAAATAAGTATTTATTTCCAAATGTTAATACTTCACTTATTTGGGTTTTTTTTAAGTTATTAACAATTTCAATATTCAGAAGATTACTCTGCAGAAATAGCATCTCTGTTAATTGAAAAAAGTTTTTCATCACTCTTATGCTTCAAAACTAACATCAAAGAGAAAGACTACACCTTCCTCTAAGATTTGGTTCTCAGAAATATAAGTTCTACCCTTGAGGTTATGGTGAGCTAGCTGTGGGCACAGTCTAGGATAGGAAGGTTCTACAAACTGAGTCAAATAGAATAATGCATCAACCATACTGATGTGAGAACAAAGCCAAGAGGGAGAATCATTCTCACAAGTGTTGCATCTGAGTTTCAGAATAACAATAAACATTCTTGAGTAGTTATCAGATGCTGAGAAATGTGCTAAGCTCTATTTTTTCATATTAAAATTTGTACTATGAAATATTTTGAACTTTAGAATAAAAGAGATGCCAATATATAGATCACAGAAATGTAAGATGTTAAACTTGTCAGTTTTGCTTAAGACCTGTCATTTTTAAAGAAATAAAACATTACGGTTTTAGCTACAGCCCACTCCTCATCCCATCGTTTTCCTTTCTTCCTCACACTAAATATCGCAATTTTTTGTGTATCAATCCAATTATATTTTTGGTCTTTTTTTTTTTTTACTATACTCTATATGCAATTTGCTTTTTTCACCAAATAAATATTTTTATATTTACCCATGTTGATACGTGTAGATCTGGTTGATTCACATTAGCTTCTACATTAAACTTCATTGTAAGAGTACATCTCTGGTGATCCACTCCAGGGAGACTGTTTCTACTTTTTTAACATTCAAAGAGTACTTTACAGACCAATTCTGTGCATATCTCCTTGTGAACATGTGCAAGTTTCTCTTAGTCCTTTCTTGAAATGGAATTTCTGGGTCCGTAAGGTAAGACCCATTTGGTATTGCCAAAATTATTTCCAAAGTGATTGTATCAATATTATACATCTACCAGAAAGATGAGATCTTTTGCCCACTTTTTTCTTGGTGTTTTTTCTTATCGATTTTTAAGCATTCTTTTGGAAGCTATTTCAATGCAAATACATTCTTCCAATTTATGATTTGACATTTCACTTTGGTAATAGTGTCTTTTACTATAAAAAATACCTTAATAATAATGTGGAAAATTTTACCAACATTTTCCTTACAGGTTTGTGATTTTTATGTTATGTCTTAAAAAAGAATTCTTTACCCCAGTGTGGTGAATGCATTTCTTCTTTATTTTCTTCTAAGTGTTTAAAAAATTTCCTCTTCACACTTACATCTTCAAACCATCTAGAATGTATTTTTGTGTATGCTTGTAAATTAAGGATTCTCATTTTATCTTTTACAGAGATTGTCTCTCTTTTTTTTTTTTTCTTAAGTTCATTCTGTCACCAATGACTTTTAAAGCTATCTCTGTCATATAACATGTTTTCATACAGAAGTGGGCCTGTTCCTAGGCTCACAATTTTGGTCTACTGGTCTGTCTATCCTTGTCTGTTGATGACATACAGCTTAAATTGCTAAAGCTTTGTAGTTAAGTCTTGGTATCTGTAGGGTGTGTCCTTCCTAACTATTATTTTTTAGAATTGATTTTGCTCTTCTTGCTCTTTATTCAACCATGTAAACTTTAGGATTAGCTACATCTCTCGTTAGTATCTCTTTTTAATACCTGTTTCTTAATAATTGTTGGTGGTGAAATGAAGCTATTGATGTTTTTTTTCAGTTTTGTGGTTTACCAAATCTTTCACTTAGTATTCCATCGTTGATCAACACAAATAAATGGTGTTATAAGGAAAGAGGGGAGGGGAGCTGTGTGAAAAAAAATCGTGTTTTGACTTCATTTAAAGTTGATTTTCCAATTTAATCTGATTTTCAAATTAATTAATTTCCAAATTTATCTGGTAAGACTGATAATAGTTATGATAAAGACTTCCCAACCACGAACATATGAATCTCCATTTAGTTCTTCTTTTATGTCCTTTAATAAAAGCTAACACTTTTTCCATAAAGATCTTACACAGTTTTGCTAGATTAATTCCTGCATCATTTCTTTTGAGCTATTTTTTGGATTTGATCTTCTGACACACTAGTGTGTGTCCTCTCTTTTAATTCACCTACTTTATTATTTTGTTGAAAAATCATGTTTTTAAGAGTTGTGTATGTGCGTGTGTTACATTCAGATCTCTTTAAGTAATTTTTGTTGTTGTTCAGGTGTTCGTTTGTTTTCTCCAGCAATTATTACATTGAACATGGGTCCTAATAGTTTAACCTGATCCTTCTTTCTCTGGTTGCTAGAGTCCCTTGACTGGACAATTACCTTTCTCTGAGATAAATTGGGGAATTCCACAGTTGCTGAATGGAAAAGGTGTTTCTTCCCCTAGGCTTAGGATAAAAAGAGGAAACTGTTATGTCCCTCCTGAAGCATCAAAGAGAAAGACTGACAGTTTTCTGCAGCCCTTCTCCCTACCCTCTACCTTTAGAGTAGGGAACACTCAACCCATCCAACCCCTTGCCTTTTGCAGACAGTTAAGACCCAGCCCCTTCATACCAGTTTGAGATCTTCAGAGATTGAAATGCCAAGCTCTTTCAGGTACTCTGATCTTTGCTCCTCAGCTCTGTCTGAAACTACTCACATTTGATTCCTCCAACCCTAAGGGAAGAAGCCCAACTCAATCCAGGAGTCGGTGGTTGGCCCTAGAGCCAAGGGCAAGTAGATTGAGTTAGGAATGGAAGCCATTATCATCTCCAAATCCACCACTGGTGTATTTTCTACTTATTTCTTAATAATTTGTTGGTGGTGAAAATGAATGCTATTAATTAATGGGGTTGGGGCTTTTTTTGCTTTTTTTTTTTTTTTTT
>VBSM01001265.1:32725931-32746049 GCA_008086735.1 Cheirogaleus medius
AAAAAAAAAAAAATTAACTGAAAAATAAGGAATAATTTAAAAGTTTTAAAATGCAGTTTGTGTGTAAAATTTAATAAAAGCTGATCTGGAATCACTGAGGAAATAGGTAGATCAATCAATGTAAAGACTGACAGAAGGGTCTGGGTCCCTTGGTTGGACCCCACTGTGGAGACGCGAAAGTCTTACCCACGGGAGCGAGTCACATGATCAGGGGGTGGAGGAGAGAGGTTTCTGAGACTTTCTGAAACGGAGCCGTGTGCGCTGTGGTACCAAAACCCATTGGTAAAGCCCTAACAGCTACACTTTGAGAAAACATAGAAAGATTAGGGTTAATAGGATTAAGGTAAAAGTTTGGATGAAAATTGGAATGTTTAAATAGACTTTATGTGAAGAGCTTGTGTCTCCTTTACTTGAATGTTTTATAGGAATAGCTACTTGGTTTGACTAGGGAATGTCTCCTCTGCCAGGTATTATAAACCAAAAGGCACTGGTGAAGCCCTACTGTGGGCTGCAATTAAATTGAAAGAAAATAAAAATGCAAGAGTTGACAGGATTAAGACAAAATTTTGTGAACGTTGGAATGTTTACACAGGCTTTATGTGAAGTGGTTGTGTCTCTGGTCCCTGAATGTATTATGAGAATAGATATATTGTCTGACTGGGGAAATGTTTCCCCTACCGAGTGTTGTGAAACACAAGGCATAAAAATTCGACCTTCAAACAGTATTAATTGGATATGCTAAATGGGAATGAATGAGATTGCCCAAGCCCACACAGTGTAGAATGTAGCGTGCTAGGACGGACAAATGAGCTGTACGGTAGACCTATGTGTACACATAGGTCTATGTGTCTACATGTGTAGGTCTATGTGTCTATGTGTAGTGTAGACTGGGGCTTATGGCAAAAGACTGTGAGGGCCCCCCCGGCCGGTGATGACTTTGGACTAGAGGATTTCCATTTGAGGCAATTACTAGCTTGCTCTTAGACATTAATTGAAACTGCCCTATGACTGAAGGACATAAAATAATCTTATCTCACACCCATTAGGAAGTGAAATGAAATTAAAGGAAATAAAAAATATTTTACCACAAAATATATTTCTTTGACATATTTTGAGATGGCTGTCAGAGGGCCGCAAACAGAAGTGGCCCTGCAAATCTGTTTTTTGTGGGACAAATTTGCATCTGTAGAGAATCTACATCAATGGGGCCAGGCCTTCCTTTGTTTAGATCTAGGAAAGATTAACCAAAAGTCTGACACTTTAAAGGACTGAAAAGAAACATTTACCATCTATTCTCTTTGACAGTTGCCACCTGTAAGGTTCACCTACATAACAGGACCACCTTTGCTAGACATGTCTCCTCTCTCTCTCTCTCATAGCCTGTCTTGCCACTGTAATCTGATTTACCACCATAACCTGTATTTGGCCATGCTTTTAGCCCATATTCTTTCTGTAACCCCAAGATGGTATATAAGCTTCTGTACCCCATTGTGGGGTTGGGTCTTCATTCTAAAAGTTCTTGTGTAACATAAAACTGTGATCAAATACATGTATATGCTTTTTCTCCCATTAATTTGCCTCTTGTCAGTGACTTTTCAGCAAACTTTCAGAGGAAGTTTTTCCCCTTCACCCCTAAACTATCAAAAAGACAAAAACCCAAAATAACAAGTGTTGGTGAGGCTGTGGAGAAATTGGAACTCTTGTGCACTGCTAGGGGAATGTAAAATGGTTCAGCCGCCATGGAAAACAGTATGGCAGTTCTTCAAAAAATTAGGAATAGAATTACAATAGGATCCAACAATACCATTTCTGAGTATAGAACCAAAAGAATTGAGATATTTGTACATCCACATTCATAGCAACAATATTCACAATAGCCAAGAAGTGGAAGCAACCCATGTGTCCACATTGTTGAACACAGGTTTTGCTACCTGCCACCCAAAAACCAAACAGGAGAGGTGAGTGTTGGTGAAGGAAAGATAGTTTATTCAAGTGCTGGCAGCCTCAGGAGATGGCTGACTATTGTCTCAAAGACCATCTCATCTTCCTCTGTTTACTGAGCAGCTTATAAAGGGAAAGGGTAAAGGGGATACATAGCAGAAAGCAAGCTTTGTGAACGTCATCATGACTTGCTTGATGCTTATCAGCAAACAATAGATCGTCTGGTGGATCTTGTTCTAAGCTGTCTGTGGTTGGCCTATTCCAGACTCTTGATATGTTTTTCCTCAAGGTTGTTTTCTAATCTTGTGCCCATCAGCTGTGAATCAAGCAGCAGGTTAATTCTAAACTTTTAAGACAGACCAAGCCAAAAGCATACTGGAAGCAAAATAGCTTCCCTTTAGCTAGCCTACAATATAGTCAGAATGGCCCTTAGGGTATGCTTATATCCAATGACAGAAGAATGAATAAAAAACTGTAATACAGTTGGCTCTTCATATTCCTGGGTTCCACATCTATGGATTCAACTACTGGAGGATCAAAAATATTTTTTTAAAAAGTAGGGTCTGTACTGAACATCTACATTTTTTCTTGTCATTATTCCTAACATAATACCTTATAAAAACTATTAACACATAGCGTTTATATTATATTAGGTATTATAAGTAATATAGAGATGATTTAAAGTGCAGGGGAGGATGTGTATACGTTACATGTGTCGTCCAAAAGACCACCAGCATAGCTAAATGATAGAAAGGAGAGCTTTATTGGCAATATCTGTTTGCAAATCAGAAAGCAGCAGTCTCCAGCCTCTGCTATCTTTTTGAAAAGGGGAAGGACAGGTTGGTTTTTATGTTTCACAGGGCCTGAGTCATACAAATTCTGCAGATTTGAGAGAAAAGCTATACATATTTATGAAGGGAGTCAAGCACATGCACAATGGGTAAACATATATGTAACATACATCCCATGTTCACATTGGGGCAGGGTTTTAGCATCAAGATGAGGTGGAATTTGGCTCTTTACATTCAAAGGTGAACTATAAGACACAAAGACATGTTGTGCACAGCCTCCATAAACTGGCTGTAACTGGCTTAAGGCGTGCAATTGATTATTAGAAATGATTGTAAGGCCTGTCCTTTGTCCACTCAGAGTTGTAGTGGTCTGGGTTATACATCAGAGTTAAGAGGAGTCTGATAGTTCCTATGGTTGAGGAATTTAGACCTATAGGAATTTAGATATTTGTCATGCCAGCTGGGCCCTAAACCCCTGACTGGTAGGTAACTTTGTTTGCTTAACCTTATGGTCTGTCTTAGTTGATAAAGGGCCTCTAATATTTTGGTATCTCAGATCACATATGCTAATACCACCACCATTTTATATCAGGGACTTGGGCATTCATGGATTTTGGTATCTGAAGGGGGTTCTGGAACCAATACCCCAAGTTTACCGAGGAAGTACACTATATACATACAAAGGAATATTATTCAGCCTTAAGGAGGAAAGAAATTCTGACATATGCTATAACATGGATGAAACTTAAGACATTATGCTAAGTGAAATAAACCAGTCAGAAAAAGACAAATACTGTATGATTTTACTTATATGAGGTATCTACAGAACCACAGAACAGAAAGTAGAATGTGGTTGCCAAGAGTTAGAGGGAAGGGAAAATGGGGAGCTGTTGTTCAATGAGTATAGAATTTCAGTTTTGAAAGATGAAAAAGTTCTAGTGATGGGTTGCACAACTATATGAATACATGTAATACTACTACACTTAATACTTAAAAATGATTAAGGTCAAGCACTGTGGCTCACACCTGTAATCCTAGCACTTTGGGAGGCTGAGGTGAGAGGATCACTTGAGGGCAGTAGTTCAAGACCAGCCTGGGCATCATGGTGACACCCTTTCTCTACAAATAAAAATAAATTAGTGGGGTGTGGTGGCACACGCCTGTAGTCCTAGCTACTTGGGAGGATGAGCCAGAAGGCTCACTTGAGCCCAGGAGTTTGAGGTTACAGTGAGCTATGATGATACCACCGTACTCTAGCCCAGGTGGCAGAGTGAGACCCTGCCTTAAAAAAAAAAGTTAAGATAAACTTCATGTTATGTGTATTTTACCACAGTTAAAAAAATTTTAAAATACAGGGTTTTTCCCACATCAACCAATTCTCCAACTCTCTAGACACCAGCTGGGTTTCCTACAATTCAATTATGACACTAACTACCTGAAATTAGTACAGACCTCAGCCTCATAGGTTAAGGGCTTATTTACATACGATTGCCCCCCACTTCATACTCCAATGGTAAGAATTAGGTCCCCAGATTAACCCACACCTCTTTTTCTTTTTCTTGTGGTGTCATCATAGCTTACTGCCACCCCAAACACCCCAAACACCTGTAACCCACACTTCTTGTCTGACTTGGCTACAAATTGGGGATTCCTACAACCCCCTTCTCAGGTTTTAAAATTTACTATGATGGCTCACAGAAATCTGGAAAACATTTATGTTTCCAGTTTATTACAGAATATGATAAAATATATGATAAAAAATACAGATGAACACCAGATGAAAAGATACATAGGTCGAGGTCCGGAAGGGTCCAAAGTATAGGAGCCTCTGTCTCTGTGGAGTTGGGGTGTGCCATCCTCCTGGCAAGTGGATGTGCTCACCAACCTGGAAGCTCTCCAAACCTCACCTCTTAGGGATTTTTATGAAGGCTTCATGACATAGACATAATTGATTACGTCAGTCTCTAGCCCGCTTTCCCCACCCTAGAAGATGGGGAGTAGGGCTGAAAATTCCAAGCTTCTAATCATGGCCTGGTCTTTCTGGTAACTGGTAACCATCTTTCATCCCAAAGCTATCCAGGAACCCAACAAGAGTCACCTCATTAAAACAAAGGACACTCCTGTCATCCAGGAAATTCCAAAGGATTTAGGAACACTGTGTCAGAAACTTGGGTCAAAGAAAGACCATATATTAGAATAAAAGATGCTTCCAGTACCCCTGTAACTCAGAATGTCACAAGGGTTTTAGGAGCTCTGTGTCAATAACTATCAGCAGAGAACAAATATATATTTATGTCAAAACAGGAATACACTTCTGGGGGAATGCAGAGAGTTACTCAGCAGATTCACAAGCACATCAACTATTTTCCCCTAAGACTGATTTTGGAATATTGTGAGGACCTATCAGATTCTATTCTATGGCTGTTGCCCTGTGAACAGTTCCCAAATGACCAGTAAAGAGATTCTTGGTTTATGGATAGTAGTTCCATGGTGAATGGACAGCATCCTTATTGAAAGGCCACCTCTGAGTTGGAAGAAGTTTGTAAAAACTTATCAGTCTGATGGGCTGAATTACATGCTGTTTTCTTACCAGTGATGGAAGTATTGAACAGTGATAAAAATCCCCCATGTTTGAGTTTTTACTGACTAGTGGATGGTGGCCAGTAGCCTGTCATATGGTCAGGCAGAGAGGCAGTGGAAAACTGGCCTATTAAAGGGATGCCCACATGGAAATCACTATGGGAATTTGAAGAGTGCATTAAAGTAGAGCATGTGATGCCCATCAGAAGAATCCACTAGTAGGTTCAGAAGGGGACTGGAATTGACTAGTGGATGTCTCAGTACAATTGCCTGGGGTGGCCAGCTGGATCTATGAAATTAGTGGACATTGGGGGCCTGCAGCAATGCAGAGATGGGTTGAATCTAGACATATTTCTCCTGCACCTCTGAGACACAAAATACCACTAAAAACTGTGTCTGGCAACAAAAGCAACAGAGGCTGCAAATGGCTATATGTCACATTACCTGGGAGAAGGCCCTGAACACAGATGGCCCTGAACAATGACTGATGCTGGTTACCAATGGGTCTTTTTTTTTTTATTTCAGAATATTATGGGGGTACAATCATTAAGGTTACATACATTGCCCTTGTCTCCCCTCCCCCCTAGAGGCAGAGCTTTAAGCGTGTCCATCCCCCAGACAGTGTGGTGTGCATCACACTCACTATGTATGTATATACCCATCCCCTCCTACCCCCCCAACCTGCCCCACATCCGACAAATGTTTGTTTTTCTTTTTTTCTTAACATTTTGGTTACATTTTATATATTTGCCTCTCCCTAGCAAGGGTTAGAGGTATGCCCTTCCCTGCCACAATGTTCACCACATCCCACAGATGCAGAACTACCCCTCCCACCCCTGAATCCCTGGTGAACACCACCACCCTTTGAGCACCATAGTGTTACTCAGTCAGTACCAATTTGATGGCGAGTATATATGGAGCCCATTGTTCTGATCTTGTGTTACCAGTGGGTCTTGACAGGAATAGACACTGACTGGTCTGGGCTTTGTTTACCCAGCGATAAATGCAAATGCTCAAGTGCCAAAAAAGAACCAGAAGAGATTTCATCAATTTGGACTACCAAGTCACATTTCCTCAGACCAAGTAATACCTTTTACAGTCTATAATTTCAGCAATGGGTGGAGAGATGTTCTCCTTAGAGTAATAGTTTGATAGACAATTAGAACAGGCAACTGAAACGTTGGTTGTTTAAAATGGGAGGACATAAAGGCATGAAGGGCTGGCTTACATGCCTTCATGAGTGTGTGCTCACACTCAACACAAGGGGGGATGAGAGAGTCTTCCCACTAGATAGATTCCTGTTTTTCTGGTAGATCAGCAGGAGAGGGACTGGGAGAAGATGCTGGTATGACTATGCAATTTTTCCCACAGGGAAGATGACTAACAACTACAATTTTTTTCTTTCTCCTCTTCATCACTTCAACTTTGTTTTTCCTACTTGATGGTCACAGGACCAGGGCTACAACTACAAGTGCTGGAAGCAGGGATGATTCCTAAGCAGGAAACTTTAGCTATATTTTAAAACTTATGTCAGAATTTCCAAGGGCCAGATGGGAAAAGATGTGTTTTCACCCCATCTGGCAAAACTGGGATTAGCAGTGAATGAAGCTATATTTCCTAATAGTAAAAACAGCCCACTACCACTGTAACTATGCATCCCTATTCTATATGAATGGGAATGGACTGACACGGAGGTACTTGCTAGACTAGCATTGCTGTCTGCAATTTAGACCAGTACAGTGGTTTAACCTAATATCCCTTCCAAAGGTGGAAAAGTTGTGTATAAATGGAGAGAAGGAGGAATAGTAGGGTAAAGGAATGACTAAATGGGTTCTTTAATGGAGGAAACACAGTAGTACATTAATACCTTCAAAGAGGGCCAGAGCAAAAGATGATATTGTCTTTTACTCAGTTATACCAGATGCCTGAGAAAGTGAAGCCATCTACTGCTGAAACCACTCCTTCTTTTGAAACCTAACAGGATCCAATGAAAGTCTGCAAACTGGAGTAACCTCATCCTGGGAGACATTTTCATACAATATGATGATGAGCTGGACTAATTATTAATGGCTAAGTAATGTGCTCTAGTAATGTGCCAGAATCTTTTGACTGAATGACTCCTCCAAATGTTGCTCAGACAGGTATCATCCTTTTACTATAAGGGATCTATGGTCAAGGACCAAGGGGTAGCCTATGATATAATAAAAAACATATATTTGGTCTTCGTCCTGGTTCCTGGCACAGAGCTTCTAAAACCCTTGGAGATTCCTGATAGATAGGACAGTCTTTTGTTATCCATAAAGAGTCCCTTTTGACCATACCTGAGTTTATGCTAATGAGATCACTTATGGTGGGTGCCCTAGATAGCTTTAGGATGGGGGCTGGTCACCAGAGGACCAACTCTGTCATGGGAGGGTGAGAACTTTAACTCCACTTTCTACCCTGACTTCCAGAGAGAAGAGAGACACTAGAGATTGAATTTAATCACCAATGGCCAATGATTTAGGCAATCATGCCTATATAACAAAACTCTGCATAAAAACCCTGAACAATGGGATTCATGGAATTTCAAAGTTGGTGAGTACATGGATATGCTGGGAGGGTGGCATGCCCTGAGAGAGCATGAGAACTGTGCACCCTTTCCTCCCTCCTTGCCCTATGTACCTCTTCATCTGCTATTCATTTTTATCCTTTATAATAAACTATAATCATAAGTATAGCACCTATATGGGTTCTGTGAATGGTTCTGGTGAGTTGCTGAACCTGAGGGGGGCATGGGAATTCCAAAATTTGTAGAAGGCCAGAAGGCTATTACAGTAATCAAGGAGAGATAGTATATCATCTTCCAACAACAATTCTCAATTCTCTGATACTAACCATGTGTCCTGAAATTCAATTCTGACACTAAGTACTAGGAGTTAGTGCAGACCCCACAGGTTAAGGACTCAGTCCCAATAAGACTGTCCTCACTTAAAATGCCAGCTGCAAATGGAACCCCCAGGCTACCTGAGCTGCTGCTAGGTCAACTGCAATGAAGATATTCTAACAAAAATGGTTTTCATGTATTCTAACACTCATGGTCAGGACCACTTATTTTGAAAAATCCTTAAGTAAGAATTACATTTATAATATGTGAAGCTGCAAAATAACATTAAATAGATGAGTATTTTATGTGCTTATACACTGTCCCCTATGTGACTATGACAAAGAACGACTCACTTTTTTCATTCCTTTTACAACTACTGGCAGCAAGCTGTAGCAGACCTGAATGAGGAATGAAGGTATGAATACTGGTGAAAAAGGAAGAGTACAACAAAGGAGCAAGAACCCAGCAGAGGGGGCCATTCCCTGTGGGGTCCCTCACTGGCTACATTGGCCCCAGTGTTCTTCAAGAGAGTAACTGAGACAGGGAATCCTAGATGTAGCTCTGGAGAACAGAGAAGCTCCGAGATGAAGAAAAGAAATGTATCTACTATTAAGGATAGAGGTCACATTTCAAGAAAGAAAAGGAGGAATTACCTTCTTCCCTCAAAAAAAAAAAAAATCTCAGTGTAGGGCTATGTCCTGACAAGGGAGAACTGGAGAATACAAATAATTGTCTTTCAGGTCCCTATCTCCTCAGGGTAGAAATCCCTAGGAAAATTGAACAAGACTCCTTCCTACTAGCAAGGTCAGGGGAATTTCCCTGGAAGCAGCACCAAAGTGCTTGTGGCCAGGGTCTGACTCAGGGATTGACTGTTAGTCCAACCATTCAGACACATGGAGGAATCTCATGGTTGCCACAAGTTTCTTGACAGTGAGAAGGAAGCTTCCTAGTCAGTCTGCAGCCTGGGCAGCCCCTGAATTTTTTTTTAATTTAATTTAATCTAATTTAAATTTTTAAATTATAGTAAAAATATACATAAAATTTACAATCTTAGCTATTTTTATGTGTACAGTTAAGTAGTGTTAAGTACATTCACACTGTTGTACAATCAATCTCTGCAACTATTTTGATTTTGTAAATCTGAACCTCCAAACCCATTAAACAACTCCCTATTCACCCCTACCTCCAGCCCCTGGCAACTACTATTCTACTTTCTGCCTCTATAAATTTGACTACTGGCACTCCCTCATTTATTCAAACAACATAGGCCAAAAGACTGGTTGATTTTTAATGTTTGTCTTAATTCACATATATTTATGTTATTTCAATTAATGATACGCATCCACTTTTTGGGAATCCATTTCTCCCTGTCTCTCCCCCCGGAGAGTGGCTTCAGAAGCCACTCTTCAGTGGAACCTCATCTTGGAGGGATGAAATTGCCCCTGTAGGCAAAGAACTAAACTATGGATAAAAGAAGGAATGCAATGCGAGTGATCCCAACCTCAAGTGCTGTCCAGGGTCCTGCTTTCTTTGGCGCTGGAGACCAGGGTTGGGGTCACCTCCTTTCAGCCGCGTCCACGCCCCTACCAGGCGCCCCACGCTCAGGGACACTGAAGCTCCGGGAGCCGATGGGCAGGCTTCGCCCGCACCTGCTGTGCTCCCCACTTGTCCCCGCTTCCCGCAGGCCGCCGGGGCAGCTGCGCTCCGACCTGCAGAAAGCCAGGCCCAGGAGCGGAGCCGCGCTCGCTTCCTCCTTTCCTTCCGCGCCAGAACTGCGAAGCCCCCAACTGCGGAACCCCCGAACGACTCCCCGGACCCCGGCCTCCCTTCCCAGCCTTGCCAGACAAACTGAGGGCCGATTCGCCCCGCCCAATTAGAATAATACATCTCAAAAGCCAACTAGAAACGCGGAATGCCGTCCTGTAACCACCGCGGGACTCCCTCCAGCCTGATGCGATCGCGAAGTCTCCTAGAGCTCAGCGTTTCCCACGGCGCATTCCTAGGCTGCAGGAGCGGGCGGTTTCCCGTGACAACGTGATCGCCTCCTTCACTGAATTGTTAGGAAGCTGGAAAGACAGACGTTCCCTGGAAGAGCAGGATATTTTTGCTGCCACTCACCCACTCACTCATTCGTTCATTCCGGAATAATAAATAGCCCACAGTGTGCAAGAAGACACTGCGCTGTGGGCTGGAAATGTAACAGTGACAGAAATAGCCGTGGTCTGCGCCCTCATAGGATTTACATCGTGATGAGGAAAATAAACAAATTAGAAATAATTATATCTGTGTGATAGTGGGAGGAAAGAAACAGAATGCTTTATTGGGCAGGAGGAGGAGGCGTTGTGATGGTATTTAAGATTGAGCGCTCAAACTCTCCCAGAAGGTGATATTTAAACTGCAGTCTAAGGCTCCCCACCGCGGAACCGGTACCCTCTCTCCACCACCCTCACTACTCAGTCCATGGAAACATTGTTTTCCATGAAACTTAGGAGCCAGGGTTGGGGGATAGCTCAGCAGGAGGAGAGCGGCGGACTAAGGGAGCTTCACGTGTATTTACAGCCTCTCCCCATCTTCCATCGCTTGCATCACCGCCTGAGCTCCGCTCGTCCCTAGCCCGGACAGTGGAAAACTTGTCTTCCATGAAAACGATCCCTGGTGCCAAAAAGGTTGGGGACTGCTGGTCTAAGGGATCATCCCGAGCCAGTTCTGTGAGGAGCAGGAAGAGCTGAGTGGATAGAGAGGATGCCAGCTGTGAAAAACTTGGGAGCATTGAAGGAACTGAGAAGTGAGAGGGGAGAGAGACATTTTGGAAAGCTAAAACAAATCATCCGGCCTTTTGAATAAAAATAACTTGGTCCAGCTCTAATGTCATCTATTTATGCTTTCATTCATTCAACAAATATTTATTGAACATCTGCTATGTGGAAGGCACTGTACTAAGTTTGGATAATCTGAAGTGAAGACATAAACTGATCACATCTGAAAGAGACAGAAGTACTATTAATATATATGAGTTCATAGTCTTTTTTCTTTCCCTCATTTGTTATAAAACAATCTGCCAGTTTTTATCTTTTTCTTTGCTCTTAAAGGCAATATTTATGCTGGGAGGGTATTCATGAGGATCTACAGGAAAAAAAAGGAATAAAGAATAAGACAGGAAGAGAGAAACATTACAGAATAATATGCGCAAAAGAAGGCAGGGACAAAACAATGGGCTGAACACAGTGGTATCCTATTTGAAAGTACTGTTACTTGTCAGTGGTTTACATCACATTTCAGGGGTCAAGAGATGAAGCTGAAATGTAAGCAGTAGAGGCAGAAGGAGGGGAAGAGAGACTTGAATATATATAGATTTTTGGTTTGTTTTTAAAGAAAACTACTTTGAAAGTGGTGTGGAGGACAGAGTAGAATGCAATAAGGGAGAAGCCAGAAGACTAGATAGGCAATGACTTACACTGTGGTAAGAAGACTGGAAAGAAAAAATCTTTTCAACTTAGTTTTCCCTTATAATTTGCTCTTTCATTCTAAAGAAGTGCATTGATGATAGAAGGATATAGATGGTTGCTCTGCCTTCTCCTTCCTCCTCCTTCACCCCTAAAGTTCATTTTCTCTCAGGCTAATAATCAAGGGATTTAGTGAGACATATTTTTTTAGCCTCCATTTGATAGATAAATGAGGTAAAAAAAATACTAAATATATTTCCCAGCATCACAGAGCTTATAACTAGTAGTAACAGGTTTAAATCCCACATCTTTTGATTCCAAATTCACGGGTTTATTTCTCTACTTCTTTCCATGGTCTCTTATTTTCTACCTGCTGTAATCCTACTTAGATAAGTAGGCATGTTCAAATCTCAACTCTTCCATAATAGGCTATGGAGAGAGCCATCTGTAATTCTGACCTCTCCAAGTTGGACTGATCATAAAAATCTCAACTCTATTGGCCACAGTGTTTAGTCTAAGATAAGTTTCTCAATCTTGGCATTGTCAAGGTTGGGCTAGGTATTTATTTGCTGTAGAGAGCTCCTAAGTGCACTGTAGGATATTTAGCAGCATCCTTGGCTTGATGTTAGTAGCAATCCTCAGTTGTGACAACCAAAGATGATCCCTATGAGTCACCAAAATGGGGTTTCGGCAACCAAATCCCCAACCCCAGTTGAGATCCACTGTTCTAAGAGGTAAGTATTGTTAAGAAAAATTATCTAAAACCTAAAAATATGGCAAAAGAGATTACTGGAGGATTTTTTTTTCAGTGCTAGGCATTGTCTAGCAGATTGAGGATTATCTGATTTACTAGGGATGTGTTTCTTTATACCTGACTCTCAGTTTGCTATTGATCAAGTACTTACAACTTGGTAAGGGTAAAGATTAATTTGTAGGAACCTGATAGCAATGCAAATAATTCTTTTCAGCTAGTAGTACAAATTGTTTGAAAAGATAATCCCAAAGGTTATCTGCTATTACCTTGAAAGACATTAACCAGTTTTGTATCTACCTAGAAATGTTATTCTAACTTTTTTTTAAATGCCTTTTCTGATGGATACATAAACCCTTGTTCCTCAAATGCTTTTTGAATTAGCATCTTACTGATTTCTTTACTGATAATAAGTTTTTAACAAGTGTTCATTTTGTATTTGTATAAGAGCCAAGTTTTAAAATCCTTGAAAATTACATTTTAACTGCATCATTGGATTTATACTGGACCAATTAGTGTCTTTGGAAGACATTTTAAACCAAAGAGGAATAAAAGTATATTCTCTCCTTGGTTCTAAGATGAAAGTATGTGAGTTGAGAGCTGCCATGACATGTTTCTCTCCACTACCAATACCCAGTACCATAGACTCAAAATATCTAAAGAACTACAGTAAAAAACAGGCTGCCAAGTGAATGAAGTGCCATTGCTTTGCTGCATACTTTCTTTTCTGTGTTTGTTGTGACATCTCCAGGTTAGCTTTCTCTAACTAGCAATTATCCTCACTGGGAATCAACTTCAGTAATGCTCCCCTCCCCACCATGTATCACCTATGCCAGATGCCAACAGTATTATTTTGTGCAGATATCAGTACCAGTAACATTACCTGTAAATCTGCACAAGATTGTCATTTGTGCCTTTCAGACTTTCATGGTCTACTCTTATCTCCAGCCCTACCACACTGACCCAGGGTCTATTATACCAGTATGATACTGTGTCCTGTTTCAAGGCACACAGCTCGAAAAACCTGTGGAATCTCTAAAGTGGTGTCTTTGTATGCTAA
Source organism: Cheirogaleus medius (assembly GCA_008086735.1). Classification (NCBI taxonomy): domain Eukaryota; kingdom Metazoa; phylum Chordata; class Mammalia; order Primates; family Cheirogaleidae; genus Cheirogaleus; species Cheirogaleus medius. The sequence continues at coordinate 32,739,364 of VBSM01001265.1, forward strand.
TGAGATGACTGATAGCTGAGGAACCAACCACCATGGAACCAACTCTGTGACTAAAAGGTTGGAACTTTCAACTTCCCCGCCTCGCCCCCAACTCCGGGGAGGCAAGGGCTGAGAGGCCTAAAGGTTGAGTTGATCACCAACGGCCAATGACTTAATTAAGCATGCCTACCTAATTAAGCCTTCATAGAAACTCAAAAAGATGGGGTTTCGGAGAGCTTCCTAGTTGCTGAACATACCCACGTGCTGAGAGGGTGGTGTACCCCAAATCCACAGGGAAAGAATCCTTCCTAATTTCACCCTATGTATCTATTTCATCTGGCTGTTCATTTGTATCCTTTGTAATGTCCTTTATAATGGGTTAATGTATTCCCCTGAGTTCTGTGAGCTATCCTAGCAAATTATCAAACCCAAGGAAGGAGTTGTGGGAACCCCAATTTATAGCCATTTGGTTGGAAGTACAGGTCACAACCTGGGATTTGCAATTGGTACCTGAAGGGGGGGCAGTCTTGTGGGACTGAGCTCTTAGGCTGTGGGATCTGATACTATCTCCAGCTAAATAGTGTCAGAATTGAATTAAATTATAGGACACCCAACTGGTGCTGGAAAATTTCTCGATGTGGTAAAAACCCACGCATTTGGTGACCAGAAGTGTGTGGGTGTTGACTGTGAAAGAGAAGAAAAAGTGTTTCTTTCCCTTACAATTAGTTAAGAACTTTATCACTTACATAGAAAAACTAAAAAGATGACTAAAGTAGTAGACTAAAGGCGGCCACAAATTCTTTGATGTTACTTTCATCAAGAATTGATTGTCCTTGAATCGGGGCTGGCCTGGACTGTTATCACCAATGAAGAACGACAGAAGTGACTTTATTATGCCATTTCTGGGCCTAGCTTTTAAGAGAACAGGCAACTTCTACTTGGCCCTTTCAATCCCTGAATCCTCATCCTGGAGAGATCATGTGGAGAGGCTCATAAAGGGAGGAGGGGCCCTGCTAAACCCAGCTTTTCAGCCATCCTTGCTAAAGTACCAGACAGGTGAGTAAAAGTTATCTTGGGGCCTCCAGAGCAACTTGGGGTCCAATGATACCATGGTGGAATATAAGAAATGCTAAGATGAGCTCTTCCTGATTTCTAATCCACCAACAAGTCTCAAAGTTTAATTAAATAGTTATTGTTTTTAAACCACTAAATTTTGGGATGGTTACACAGCAATAAATAACCAGAACAATCTTTCACAGACAATTTTATTGTGCCATATTTCTGCCAAATGGAAGAAACTGTTTTTAGCTCTAACCCAAATAACCTTACATTCCCTTAAAGGGAATTAAGCCTCCTTTTCTTTCATTATAGGCTACAGAAAGCATTCAATATAGACATTGACTCCTATTTCTTTTGAAACTAGTGATTCTCAAATACTAAGTATACCTAAGAATTTGCCTGGGAAATTACAAAAAATGCTGGTTGCTAAGGAGCCTCACCCAAACATTCTGATTTGCTAAGTCTGGTGTGGGGCTCAGGAATCTGCATTTTAAGATAGCCAAGTGATCTTGACACTGGTGGTCCCAAGAACACACAAGGAGATGCATTCCAATAAAAGGGGTCAGAGATAGCAAGGGTGTGAACTAAGCCATGGCAGTGGGAATGGGGAAAGAAAACAAGATACTTTAACTGATCTTCCCTGGAGCCATCTTCCAGTCTCATGTCTAGACTTCTCTTACCGAAGTTCTTAAGCTCTGTATCCAATTAAAAACATCATGTTATATTTTTCAGAGAGCTTTATGTTTTTCATTTTGTTTTAGCATCTCAACCCCCCATGTGAAGCTGAACAGACATTTTACAGAAAAGGGACTAACCCGTATCTAACAGAGGTCAAGTGCATATCTCTAGGCAAAACATCTAAAGTTAAGAACCGAAGTCCTCATCCTTCTGAGGTTTTATTTATTTTTATTTATTTTTTAAGGAATGTCAGGGTCTTCAAATTAGAAACACCACCACCAGGACCCATCTTCTTCATTATCATCATTACAATCTGGCTTTATGGTTAAGTGTGGATTGCTAACTCCCACAGCTTCCAGCAGCTTCTGGGCTTCCGCATCAAACGCCTCTTTGCACAACCTGAGAAGACAAGGAAACATCTCTCTCCTTGAATTCAATTTGCCTACAGCCCTCCACTTTCCCTGTGAAGGATTTCAGGAGAAAACAAAACTGCTGTATTAAAGTAGAAAGAGAATATTATAACATGGATGGGGAGTGGGGAAGGGAACTGAGAGAGATACAGTGAGGGAGATACAGCAGTTGAAAGAAAATGGAATATAGAAGAGAAAAATAGGTAAAACATAAAAGGATCCTTCAAGAGCCTTTTGCAATCCAAGCAAAATACTACTACTAATGATAATGATAAAAACAGCTGACATATTCACTGTTTATTATGCTAGGCACTGTTTTAAGTACTTGCCTATATTGACTCAGATCCTCACAATAACCCTATAGGGAGATGTTATCATTTCACCCATTTTGTGGATAAGGAAACCAAAACAAAGAGGGATTGGGGGGGCTAGCCTAAATTAAACATTTATTAAGTGGTAGAGCCAAAATTCAAACTCAGGTAGTCTGGTTCAAAGTGCTCAACTCCTAACTACTATGCTATATTATCTCTCTCCAGATTCAATATTCTATGAGAGAAAAACAAATAAGTGCCCAATAAATATTTAAAGATATGCAGTCAGGTTGATTCTGAGGCCTGCAGTAATTGAGCGACTCCCTAGATCTCCAGATCCCTCATTACAGGAAACTCTCCCCCTGAGAAGCCAATAAAGACTTACCCTAGAACTTGCAGTTTACAGTTAGGAGACCTCAAGACTTGACATAACTTCCTAATTCCTTCACACCCTAAGGTATTCTGTGTCAGGTTCATTTTCCTCAGTTTTTGGTTGCTGCTAAGAGTAGAGGAGAGATCTTGACAACAGAGTGAGGTCAAACCACAGTATGCCAACCTGTAGGGAAGAGAGACAAAAGACAAAAAGGACTTTATCCCATGACAAGAGAACAAACACACAAAAAGATCTGTGAGCTTAGAGTGGAGGATAATTCCGGAAACTTAAAAAAGTGAGTACAGTTAGGGTAAATTCAAAGGCTGTAAGTACTTATAATATTCATTATTACTAAATACTTACAGGCTGAACATATATATCCCTTCTAAAATCATGAATTACAAATTCATAATTATAGTCCATGGAATAAATAAAATATGCTAGAACACTCTAAAATACTATAAAGAAGCTGAATCTTTGAACATTATATACCAACATAAGTAGATTTTAGAAACTTGGTATTGAATGTTTTAAAAGCAGGGAATATAATAAGGTCTCTAGTGCCATACCATTTATGCAAATAAAAATGCATAACCAAAAAACAACGTCACATATTTTACAAGGATAGCCACAATTCTATGGCATATTGTGACTACAGGTGGGAAGGAGAATGGCTGATAGAAATAAATTAGCCATTGAACCAACCAACCAGTCAATCAAGGGCCTCTGCACAAGCCAATGATAGTATAACACGTGAACTGAAGAAGAATGTTAAACTCAACTTTCTGTACCTGATGTTCCCCCAACCAATTTGAGTTTAATTTTCACCCTATGTATTAATTAATCAATACTTATGTGCACATATAGTAGTAACATTCATCGGGTGTCAGCCAAGTAGGAGGGAGCAGGAGGAGATGGGTATATACACACCTAACGGGTGCGGTGCACACCATCTAGGAGATGGACATGCTTGAACCTCTGACTTGGGTGGGGCAAAGGCAGTATATGTAACCTAAACATTTGTACCACTGTAATATGCTGAAATAAAAAAAACATTTCACCCTATGTTTACCTACCCACTGAACTGAATGCCTATATAGGTGCTGAGTATATAAAACTTTAAGTTCCTGCACACATGGAACTCACATTAACACGGTGAAGAGACAGTCCCACTAATACTGACACAAGGTATGTAAATATTGCACAAAATACACCTTAGGGCAAAAAGCATTGTAAGACATAAAGGGTTATCAAGAATTCATCAGGAAACAATCATTTTAAATTTGTAGTCACTAACAACAGTCTCAAAATATAGAAAAAAAAACCTAACAACTACAAAGTGAAAAACACAAATCTATAATTATACTGGAGATGTTAACATATTTTTCACAGTAACTGAATTATCTGGCAAAAAAGTCACTAAAAATATAGATGTTTGAACAGAATTAACAATCGTAATTAGCTAATATGGAATACTGCAACCAACAATTCATATACCTTTTAAATGCACTGGGGAACACATACAAAGACTGACTATATACTGGGCCAAGAAGCGAATGCCAACAAATTTTTGAAAACTGCAATCATGCATAGTGACCACAATGATAGAGATTAAATATAAAAAGATAATAGGAAAACCCTCTCATGTTTGAAAATTAAGGCATACACTTAAAAATTATGCATGGGTTGAAGGAAAAATAAATAACAAAATCAAAAACAAAACACTGCATTTAATATCAAAACTTGTAGGATAAAGTTAATGCAATGAAGAGAAATCATAACCTTAAATATCTGTGATGGAGAAGAAGAAAGGGAATATATGATCTAAGCATCCCACACAAGAATTTAGAAAAATAATAAAATAAACCCAGCAAAAGTACAAGAATTAAAGACAGAAATGAAATAGAATGTATACATACAATAGAGAGGATCTATGTTGTGTTCTTTGAAAAGAAAAATAAAATGAGAAAAGGCTCAAATTGCCAATTTCAGGAACAAGAAAGGAGACATCATTATAGATGATTTAGAAGTCAAGCAGATAATAAAATATTATACACTTGCCAATAAGTTTTAAAATTTAGATGAAATGTATTGAATATTATTTACTAAAAAGTACTCAATAAGAGAAAACCCAAATAATGTATATTTTAAAAACTGAATCCTAAGTCAAAAAAATCTACATGCAAAGGAGCTTCAGATTAGACAGTTTCACCAAAATTTTTATAAAATTCAAAGAAAAATTCCAGTCTTACAAAAATCTCCCCAAAAAACTGAAAAAAATGGAACACTCCTGAACTCATTTTATAAAAATAGCCTAATTTTGGATACAAAAATTTGAGGGCTGCACAAGAAAGATTATAATCTCCATTATGAACAAAGATGCTTAAATAGTCACATATTAATAAAAAAAACCAGAAATGTTTGTAAGGATAGCATGTCTGAGTTGGTTTTAGCCCAAAAATGCAAGGTTGACAGAATATATAAATCAATAGGATTCATCACATTTAGTAAATTTCTTAAGCTTAACATCTATTCCTGAATTAAAAAGATAAAAATTTCTAACAAACTAGGTGTAGAAGGGAATTTCCTTAAGCTGATAAATGGGTGAACCACTGAAATTTTGCTTTCAATACTGGGAACACAAATAAGCCCACTATCCCTAGACATATTAACATTATAACTCATATATTAACATTTACTAAGGCAATAAAAAGAAAAAATTATATACAGAAAAAGAAAAAACAACTACACTGTATTATTCCCAAATGATATTATTTTATACCTAGAAAAGCCAAAAGAATCTACAAATTAGCAATTAGAATTAACAAGAGAATGTGGCAAGCTACTGGGTATGAAATCAACATAAAAACCAACTGTGTTTCTATGTATAAGGAATAAACACAATGAAAAAATAACAAAAAATAACCATTTATAACAGCAATGAAATACAGCAAGGACTTTGGAATAAAGTTGAACAACAACAAAGTACAGGGACACTCAAAGAAAAATTACTAAGCTTTATTGATAGGCCTCAATAGGGAGATATATCATTTTGGTATATCAGGAAACCCATTAAGTGATAGTCAATGCAATTCCATTCAAAATGGAATGAATAGTAGGTTGGGGGAGGAGGTGCATGTGCACATGTGTGTAACTTGATAAGTTGATATTTTCAATTTATTTGGAAATGCAAAGGGAAAGAAGAGCCAAAATTCTCTGGAAGAAGATGGGAAGACTTGCTCTAATGGGTACTGGGGCTTATCATAGAGCTTTATTAATTAAGAGTGCATTATTGGGACTGGGAATTACAAACAGGCCATTGGAAAAGAATAGAGAACCCGGTAACAGAGCCATGCACCAGTGAAAATATGATTTTATAACAAAGGTATTGCTGCCAAGCAGAAAGGAGAGAGAAACTTCGATAAATTTCATTGGAAAAAATGAATATATAGGAAAAGTAGTAAATTAGACTTAACCTTCAACTACATTTTTTTTATTTCAGCATATTATGGGGGTACAAATATTATGGTTACGTACATTGCCCATGTCCCCCCTCCCCCTTTGAGGCAGAGCCTCAGGCATGACCATCCCCCAAACGTTGCACTTCTCACTCATTATGTTTGTATATACCCATCCCCTCCTCCCTCCTCCCACCCGCCCGACACCCAACAAATGTTATTCCTATATGTCCACTTAGGTGTTGATCCCTTAATACCAATTTGCTGGTGAGTACATGTGGTGCTTGTTTTTCCATTCTTGAGATACTTCACTTAGTAGAATGGGTTCCACCTGTATCCAGGAATATACAAAAGGTGCTATATTACCATTGTTTCTTAAAGCTGAATAGTACTCCATGGCATACATATACCACATTTT
>VBSM01001265.1:32746149-32775785 GCA_008086735.1 Cheirogaleus medius
GCTGTGCAGAAGCTTTTTAATTTGATCAGGTCCCATTTATTTATTTTTGTTGCAAGACCCCAAAGCTTCATAATTTTCCTTTGATATTTAGGAGATAATATAGAATGTGAAATATAATGTATGGAATATAATGGTTTTCTTCCTCCTACCTGATCCTTCTGGACCAAAGGTCTGGGTGCAAGTGGGGGATGATTGGAAAATAAGTTAAATGATAGCCACTTTGATGGGAATACAGGGATATCATGGGTGTGGGAGAAGAGAAACAACAAGCTTAGAATCTGGGAGGTGCATAGAGTGGGAAGACCAACTAATGCTCTCTTTTTTCCCCTAGATCCAACACTGCAGCCTGGCAAAGTAATTATGTGGTCTGTGAGAGTCAAGCAGCAGCTGCAGCTAGCAATCTGACTTGCTGCCCAGTTTGTAGTGCCTGTCCACATGCCATGAAAACAGAAAATCTCATGTGGACACAGCAGGTCATGAACTATTCTGCTATGTCTGACGCCATCAATGGCAGCCCCCGCCATCATGTGTGTACAAACACAACCACCAGTACAACCTTGTTCCAATATGATTAAAACAAATTCATAGGCTTCTCTGATGCCAGAACAGTCTTGGGCTATACCATGTATGGTGAGCAAGGCAGCTGCAACTGCCAGTGAGACAGTCCAGCTAGCTTAACCATGCCAGTGTAATGGTGACCCAAATCAAATAACAACAAAAAAATCCCAAATTAGAGTGACCTGTGCTCTTTTGAGTTTTATGTCTGCATGTGAGGAACAACGGATCACTGAATATCTCTTTATTGGGTATTAGTGTTGGTTTTGGACTATCTTTTGCCCCTATTATTGCCAGTGACACCAAAGACTGGCTTTCTAAACTCCCTTGTGTGGATGTCTAATGGATAAAAGAGCTGGTAGTCTTTCTGTGAGACTTACTCAGTTGGCTGAGTCTAGGACCCAACCATAGACCCCAGGGGGTATGGTTGAAATCAATACTGCAAGTTGACTTCATCCTGTGCTTGGTGTCTTATTGATAGTGGCCTTAACTAAATGGTATATGAGATTAATTGAACCGATTTGGTCACAGCCTCTACTGGTCAGATTAATGAGAGTGGCCAATACAGTGGCATATTCATATGACAATTTACCAGAATCTAAACTTCACTGTATGGAAACAAGAGGTGGCTATTGGGAGATATTCTTCCATAGGAGTTTCTCTCTCCTACTTATTTTACTAACAAGAATGCAAAGCCCTGACAACTCTTTACCCAGGTCATTTCCCAGGGTTTATTTGCAATGAGAAACCTTGAGTGATGAAGTAATGTCTCCCTCCAGGACAAAGAGCAGGCTGCCATACTGCTTGCTATAAAACAGTGGGTCCCTCAAACTCCATGTTGTTCTTCTTGGATGCAGCCCACTGCATGTGCAGGCATCCATCCCAGCCCTTCATGTCAGCCCTGTGAGCCTTTGGGAACAAAGGGAACTGATACAAATATATTAATGCTCATGCTCTTGCTATGATGTAAGTACTAAAGTCCTTTGTCTCTGATAGAAGTCTTGTGTTTTTTGTCAGAATCCATGAAACAGCAACAGCCTAACTTAGGTTATAAATAGGATAAAATTAAATCTCAGATCCAACAGTTACAGCTTCATCATTGTTCTGATAAAAATATATAAATAGTAAATGGAAATATAGGAAAAACAGCATTTTCTTGGAAGAGTCTGAAAACATTTCTCTGGGAAACTTTTAAATTCCTATAGTATGAGACAGATCATTGTGTCTAGGCTTCCCACATGTAGAGCACAATTCTTAACCCAGAGGTCAATGATTCATGTTGTGTGAGTGAAAATGTACTAGCCAATATCATTTCAAGATTAAATAAAGATAGAGACACATACCAATGGAACAGAACAAAGAACCCACGTATAAAATCATCTATCTACAACCAACTAATCTTCGACAAAGCAGACAACATATGCTGGGGAAAAGAAGCCCTGTTCAATAAATAGTGCTGGGAAAACTGGATAGCCACATGCAGAAGAATGAAACAGGACCTCTCTCTCTCTCACCACTCACAAAAATTAATTCAACAAATGTATAAAAGACTTAAATGTAAGGCATGAAACCACAAAAATTCTACAATGTAAGAAAACCTTCTAGATATTGGATTAGGCAAAGAACTTAAGACTAAGACCCCAAAGGCAATTATAGCAACAATAAAAATAAATAAATTGGACTTGATTAAATTACAAAGCTTAATTATTAAGCACAAGCAAGGGAAATAATCAATAGAGCAAATAGATAACCTACAAAATGGGAGAAAATATTTGCAAACTATGCATCCAATAAATGGCTAATAACAAGAATCTACAAAAAAAAAAACAGCAAGAAAAAAATAACCCCATTAAAAAGTGGACAAAAAAACATGAACAGAAGCTTTCAAAAGAAGATAGACAAATAGCCAATGAACATATGAAAAAATGCTCAATGTCACTAATCATCAGGAAAATGCAAATTAAAACCACAATGAGGTATGACCTTACTCCTGTCAGAATGGCTCTTATTAAAAAGTCCAAAAACAATAGATGCTGGCATGTATGCAGAGAGAAAGGAACCCTTATACACTGTTGGTGGGACTATAAATTATTACAACCTCTATGGGAAACAGTATGGAGATTTCTCAAAAAACTAAAAGTAAACCCCACCATTCAATCCTGCAATCCCACTACTGGGTATCTACCCAAAGGAAAAGAAGTCATTTTATCAAAAAGACACCTGAGTTTGAATGTTTACTGCAGCACAAGTCACAATTGCAAAGATGTGGAATCAACCCAAGTGCCCATCAATTTGTAAGTGGATTAACAAAATGTGATATTTACATATATACCATGGAGTACTATTCAGCCATAAAAAGAAATGAATTAATGTCTTTTAAGGCAATTTGGATAGAACTGGGACCATTATCCTAAGTATTTCAAGAATGGAAAAACAAACACCACATGCACTCTCTCATAATTTGGAATTAATTGATGGGCACACATGGGCATAGAAAGAAGTAAAAATCACTGGAAATCAGAAGGGAGGAGGGATAAAAACCTACCTAACAGGTACAACGAACACTGTTTGGGTCATGGGCACACTTGTAGCTCTGACTCAAGCATTATAAAAGCTTTATCCATATAACAAAAACATTTGTACCCACTTAATATTTTGAAATTTTAAAAAAATATAAACGATATAGGATTGAACATAAGAAGTATCCAGAACATAGGATGAGATTTCATTAGATTACAAGCTCTTGAAGAACATAGTATAGTGTTTTACAGATAGAAGATGATTAGTAAAATCTTCAATAAAAAAATTAATTCAAGGACAAATGGAATATCTGAAGGATGACAGAACATAGAGGACCCAAATGAGGTATAATTTACTTAATACATATCTATCCAAGGCACTAAAAGGGATACAAAGAAATGCGAAACGTGGCTTCTATACTAAGGAACATACAATACATTGATTCATATATTTGAAATTTAGATTCTTATTTCTCAGAGTAACTTAACTTCTAGCCCCATTTATTTTTCATCTTCTCTCCATATGCTACATTTCATCTAGCTATGCCAACCAAATAGGTATAATTTTCCTAATAGAAAACTGAACTCACCCAAGCCTCTGAATATTACAGTCTGGATGTCTCAAAGCAGTACACAGAATTTTCACTCCATCATCCTGCAAATCATTGTTCCCAAGATCCAGGCTCCACAAGTTTGGGTTGCTCAAAATAACAGAAGCCAGATCCAGACAACATGCGCTAGTGAGAACGCAGCCCATCAATCTGCAAGAAATACAACAGAGGAGAAGTGAATCCTCCAGTTGTGAGAATTAGTTCTTCCTTGGAGAGATGCTCAAGTATTTGAACATCTTTTATGACTCTTTTCTATCTATAATCCAGGATGCACATGAGGAAAGTCTAATATGACCAGATGGAATCTCTTAATGAGCAGAAGGAATCAGCAGGTAAAACTGTTTTCTTTCACAAATAGGTTTTTATCTACAAAGCTTTCAAAATCAAGGGTATGAACATTTATTTTTAGCAATACTAAAATGGGTATATGTTTTCCTAAGGAACCCATAGATCTCTATGCTTTCAGTTTTTAATATATTTCTGAAATAAAAAGTTTTCCAAGAATCTATCTCAAAGTGTTATCTCCAAAGAAGAAAGAAGCAAGCAACATATGAAGATATTTCTTCCAGGTCCTTTGAATGGCACTCAAGCACAATCACAGTCTGGTCCTAGCTTTCTCTTCCTGTACTTTGCCCCACCCTGTTCTCTCACCATACACATCCATTTTTCTCATCCATACCAACATCTGTTGTTATTCCCCTTCTATTTTCTCTCCTTTCCTTTTGCCTAGGATATCCCCACAGAACAAAATCCTCTTCATTTTTCAAGCCTAAAGTAACTGTCTCCACTGTGGAGTCTCACTCCTTGCTCATTGTGACTTTTGCCATATCCTTATAACAATGTATGGAATATATTATAATTGGCTTTGTGTTTATTTTCCTGTCATCAGCATTTTGTGTTACTTGAGGACAAGAGCATCACCTTAGTGACCTTTAGTCTCCTCAGCATCTAGCACATATTTGTTGTAAATATTTGTTAATAGAATTGGCATGGCCTGCAGAGAGGCTATGATAGTAACTAAGAAAGTGCAAATTTGTCTATGTGTTCACAGTAATGCTAAGGAAAGAAGGTAGGCTGGGCAAAGACCTTGATTATATAGATCACCTAGAAATTATCTCTGTAGTTGAAACGAAGGTACTAGATTGAATGATAATGTCCATTAAGTAAAACTTTGCCTTCCAGCTGAATTATGATCAAGGAAATTTCAGAGAATCACATAATAACAAACACCATCTACACTTTACTAAAGCAAGTACAAGTGCTTATTGGACCCTAAAAAGTTCAAGCACCTTAGTGTTTACAGATGTCACAATAAACTTTTAAACTCGTTCAAAAGTTTGGTTATCAAGAGTCAGTCCAGTCAAGAAAAACACTTCTGGGTACACGAAGTAGCTTGAATTTATAGTTGTAAAAAACTATGCTGGGGGGGTTGGATCCTTAATGACTCATCCAAGCTACTAGTCCCATGGGAGGTCCTAGTGGGAAAGCGAACTGAGATTGCTAAGTGACACCTTTGTCTGGCTTCACTCTAGCCACAATATTTACACAATGAAATACTAAATATTGTATAGTCATTAAAATAATCAAGAAGATGATTTTAAATAATTATTTAAATGTTTCTAAAATACTGTCAAATGAAAAGGAAACTCCAAAGTCATATCTATACAATAATCACAATTATGTATATCCACATACCATGCATATATACTATGTATATACCTGCTCACAGACTAAGAGAGAACATAATATTAATAAAAATGGTTGGTGTGTAAAAATGAATAAGATATTTTTAAAAATTTATTTCTCAATTTCTTTGACAGTTGACCTAATTATAAACCTGAGTTTAAATATAAACCTAAAAGAAAAACTTGTAGAGCACAATTTGAGCTTCACAGATATAAAGTAGCAGATACACTGTAGATTCAGTAGGGCACAACCAAGGAAAAATAATATGGTTACTGCTCAACCAAGGAAAAAATAATATGGTTACTGCTCAGCCTGATCCCTCTGGTCCTTACCTGAGGGAAGCTAACTATAATTACTTTGTTAATTCTTTTTAAAAATCTGATAAACACATTTCTCCAGCTTGTCTCAGGCAGAATGAGAGAGAGAAAATCAGCTGTATATTCTTTTCTCTGATAGTTACTCAGTTCTCAGCCTTTCTCTCCTAATCTCCCCTGCCTTCACAGACACTCTGTAGTTGAAACTACACAAAAGTCACAGAAAACCTACTCCAAGTCCTGAAGAGTACAGCTTGGATGCCGAAAAACATCACACAGAAGCTTTGCTCCATCATCTTGTAGCCAGTTTGATCCTAGATCCAGATGTACCAGGCTCTTGTTGTGCAGAAGACATGTTGAGAGATGTTCACTGCTAAGCAAAGTGAAATGGCAACGCCTCAGCCTACAGGAAGGACAAAGTGAGGAAAGATGGAATCATTGCTGTACACTTCCCAGGGATTAATATCTTTGAAAAGGTTTCATGTTACACAGTCCCTTATCTACTTGCCCAAACTCCATCTCAGATGAAACACCCTCATTGCCAGCCTGTCTCACCTGGGAAACTTAGGTTTGCATCCAACTGGGCAAAAATGGATTCATGTTCTTCAGAATTTTTCTTACTATGTAAGTCAAACGTTAACCTCTTTACATTGCACATAAATATATTACCCTGTTGCAGAAGCATAGAGGAGAAGGCAGATGAAGAACAAGAAAAATCATTAAAAAGTAAGTACTTTTTGTACATAATGAAAGTGGCACTTTCAGTAAGGAAAAGATATGTTATGTCATTAATGATTTTTGTACAACAAATCTTATATAGAGGGGAAATAAATTTAAACCTTATAACAATAAATTTGGGACAATTTAACATGTAAATGTTAGGCTGGGAATAAATTTGGAGTAATTTAACATATAAATGTTAAAACTAAACTATAAAGAATATGAGAAGATGATACAGTGTATATTTTTAAAAAGATATTTCTAATTATGAAAAAACCTCTGTAAGTCATTTCACAAAAATTTTAAACTTCTATATTATTTAAAAAACCATAAAGTTAGAAATAAAGCAACATGCTAGAAAAATTATTTATAATATATAAAATAATGCATATGTGATATTAAGAACCATATTATAGAAAACATAAGAAAATTGAACCTATAAAGAGGCAATTCCTGAATATAAAAGGCCTAAAACATTTGAAAAGATGCTCAACATCAAATTGCTGTAAAAGCTATTTTTCAATTATCTAATTAACACTGATCAAAAAGATTGTGGATACCCAGGGAGGGAATTAGGCTGCTTCTGGGAATATAAACAACCTATCTGGAGGGCAATTTAACCATATCTGACAAAATAAAAACTTTGGCTCATTACTTCCATGCCTAGGAAATTATCTAACAAAAATGATCTGAATAATCTTGCTGTGATGAGCCATACCGTGGAATGCTGTATTTCTATTCTGAGCCCAGATTCCGGGGCTGGATAGGTGTTGGACTTTAGTTCTGAATTCACCATTTGCTTGCCTTAGAGAGTTGCATTATCTTTCTAAGCCTCACATTCCTCACCTGTATAGTGAGGCACCTAGAAATCGATAAGCAATTTGATACCATCAGGTACTGTTGTGCAGAGTAAACAAATTTAGCACAGGATCCAGAATAAAGACACAATTATTAACATTAGAATTATCATTATCTTCTTCATTATCATTAAGGGTAACAGTAAGGAAAACGCAAAGTACAGAATATGTTCATAATACTTCCCCATTTTATATTTCAAAATGTATATTAGAAGGATGAAAATAGCATACACTTACACAAGGCTCTGTAGAGTACACTCTGGATGTTGCAAGACATCACTCAAAAGCTTCACTCCACCATCTCCCAAGGCATTGTCTGCCAAGCATAAATGTGTCAGCCTTTTATTGCTGATAAGAGCCAAAGAAAGATCCTCACAACCAGCTTCTGTGAGGCCACAGCTTTCTAAGCTGAAGGAGGAACACAGATGGGAAGGGATCTGTGAATTTCCAAAGTTCATGCTTCTCCATTCTTTCACAGGTAAATTAGCTGTTGCTGACAAACCCTACAGCTCCACCATAGAATCAACCTCAACAAACCTACTTAAATTATGAGTTCCACTGCAGCTGTATGATGAAATTATGAGAATTTATGAGAATTTATGAGAAATTATGAGAATGTATTATGAAATTATGAGTTCCACTGCAGCTGTATGATGAAACAAAACATGGAAGGGGAGAAAAGAAGCCTAGCAAAGAATGAAAATAAAAGGTGAATCTAAAAGGAGGCTGGGTGCAGTGGCTCATATCTGTAATCCTAGCACTCTGGAAGGCAGAAGTGGGAAGATGGCTTGAGGTCAGGATTTGAGCCTCGCCTGAGAAAGAGCAAGACCCATCTCTACCAAAAAAAAAAAAAACAGAAAAAATTAGCCAGGTGTAGTGGCACACACCTGCAGTCCCAGCTGCTATTTGGGAGGCTGAGGCAAGAGGATCACTGGAGCCCAGGAGTCTGAGGTTGCAGTGAGCTATGATCACATCATTGCACTCTACCCAGAGCGACAGAGGGAGACTCTGTCTCTACAGCAACAAAATCAGAAGGGAAAGAAGTATCTAAAAGTTAAGTAAAAAGGGAGGGAAGTAGAGGAAGAAAAGTAGGGTGCATGTAGAGGTCATGCAGGATTGATAACTGAGCCAGTTAGTATCATGACCCAAGCAGTTTCCCCAGCTGATCATAATTAAGCTATAGAGAACTGAACAAAATGACTCTACAGAAAACAAAACAGACTCACGACAGTCTCTGTAGGTAACACTTTGGATGTCTTAAGGCCTCACACAACTGTATCACTCCATCATCCAGTAGATTATTAGTTGACAGATTCAGAAATATCAGGCTCTGGCTTCTGATGAGAGCCTTAGATATATTTAGACAACAAACTACAGTGAGGTTGCAGGATTCTAACCTGGAAAACAATACAGAAAAAAAGAAATGACCACTCGTTAGAGAATTACAACCAACACTCTTCCAGCCAGAGGGTGAGAGGTTCCCAGTCTTTTGGAGGACTTTGCCTGAAAAATCAAGCTTCTCTACATAGAAAGAGAGTTATTTAACTAAAGCATGAGGCTCTGCCAGAGAGTTAGGGAGGGGAGGGAAGAGAGCTTGTTTCTCCCACCCTCACCTCCTCAATTCCTGTTGAAAATACATATGCAA
The DNA here is from genome assembly GCA_008086735.1 of Cheirogaleus medius. Classification (NCBI taxonomy): domain Eukaryota; kingdom Metazoa; phylum Chordata; class Mammalia; order Primates; family Cheirogaleidae; genus Cheirogaleus; species Cheirogaleus medius. Next base: position 32,755,057 of record VBSM01001265.1, read on the forward strand.
GCATTTAAAAATATCTTTAAATAATATTTTTTAATCTGAAAGGAGTTTCCTCTAACTACAAGTTAGAAAAAGATGGCTTGAAGGATGACTGTACCCTTGTACACTCCGACTTCTGAAACAGAACAGAGATGGACAGGAAGTCAAGAGCAAAAGCTGTGTCTCCCATGAGCTCATTTATTCATGGGAGTCAAATCATGTTTTCTGAGGAGCCCAGTCCTTAAGAGTGAAAACAAGAAATAAATCATAAATAAAATAGTTTCTAAAATAAAGTAAAAGAGGAAGGGAAGCAGGAAAAGTGCATGTAGAGCTCTTCAAAATATTTTGAGAGACTGGTGGTGACAAGTTGTTTTGGTGACAACTTGTGCCTTGCATATGGCTGCGAGTGACACCGGCTATTTGAAATAAGAGTCAGGCAGCAGCAGCTTTCCTGGCACTTGGAATTGCTCTAAACCGGGAGTGGGGAATCTGAGGCCTCAGGGCCACATGTGACCCTCCAGATCCTTCAGTGTAGCCTTTTGACTGAATCCAAACTTCACAGAACAAATGTTCTTTTTAATCAAGGACTTATCAGCCTGAATCACTCAGAAATTGTTTCTCTTGATCAAAATCAGGGTATATAGAGGTAGGAACAGGAGAAGCTCCCTCCTCAGTTCAGAATTATACCTAGAACATGGCCTAAGGGTGAAAAACTCAACTTTCCCTGAAAAGGTGTTATGGACTGAATTGTGTCCCTCTAAAATTCCTGTGCTGAAGTCTTAATCCCCCAATGTGACTGTATTTGGAAATATGGCCTTTAAGGAAGTAATTAAGGTTAAATGAATCATAAGGGTGGGGCCCTAATCCAATAGTACTGGTATTCTTAGAAGAGGAGGAGACGGCATACACACAGAAAAGGCCAGGCACAAAATATGCACATGTATATGAGGACACAACAAGAAGGCAAGAGGAAACCAGCCCTGCCAGCACCCTGCTCTTGAACTTCCACCTTCCAGAACTGTGAGAAATAAGTTTAAGCCACTCAGAGTGTGATATTTTGTTCTGGCAGCCTGAGCAGACTAAATCAGAAGGGTATTGTAATCAGCAACCAAGCAGGCAGTTAGGGAAAGAAAGGAAATCTTGTCATTGTGTTTAAACAGAGATCTTCTAAACAGAGAAAGACCCCAATATTATGGGACCTGTGGATAAAATGTTAAACTTTTACAGAAAAAGAACAGTACACTAATGGACAGAAAATATACGCATATATGAAAAACACAAAACTAGGAAATAGAAGAAAATGTGTAGAAAAATTTGCTTTATATTTTATGTATATGGGAAGATGCAGACCTTATGAAACCAGAGTGGCACACCACAAGTAGAGATCAGACTGAGAAAGAGAGCAGGTTTAAGAGTGCAATAGAATTAAAAGCCAGGGAAAATTTAAATCTGCATTGGATTTAAGTTTAATAAGGAGCAAAGTCAAATCAATGAAAATAAATTGAGATGAGAAACTCCCCAAAAAGGAAGGGAAAAAAAGATTAAAATGCCAAAAGATAAGTAGGAGTTATATAGGCAGAGCTACAACCAATAACTATTAGATGTTCTTGAAACACAGAGAATGAGAAGACTAGAACCAAAACCACTTTAAAAATCAAATTTAAAGAAAGCATTTCTGAGAAGAAAAGGAGGGGGGAAAGTTGCCAGCAGATGAAAAGGTACTTTCATGCAAAAATGAAAAATATTCTGACATCACTAATGACAAAAAAAAACTCCCAACAAACTGGGGAGATGGGAAGTGAGTTAAGGTATTGAAGAGTCAGGTTGTCCTTAGACTTCTCATTAGAACATTAAACACTAGCAAATAATACAGCAAAGTCCAAATTCTGAGAACAAGGTGGAGACCTAAGACCCAGGTAAGTTGTCATACATGTAGGAAGGCAATTAAAGGATATAAAGGAGGTCACAAAATATGCCTAGCATATACACATTTCATGAAAACATTAGTTTAAAATTATACCAGCTAAGAATGCAATGAATCAAAATTAAAATATTCTACAGTGGGAAAGTTGAGTTTAAGAAAAATAAAACCAAAAAAAAAAAAAATGGCAGCATACATTGATAAAAGTTCAGTATATACAAGTCTGAATCATTATACTCATGTGTGATGACATGATCAAAAAGTCGAAAGTTCTAAGAGTCCTAAGTATAAAAATATCTATTCCCTATAATCCCAAATTATATTAACATACTGGAAGTTATGTGCTAGAAGAATGCCAAATAGATTGCCTTACATAAGGGTATTTTAAATGTCTAAATCCTTTTGAATTTCATAATTCAAGCATGTGTTTGGGGGAAAAATCTGAAGGGTAATAAATAATCACTAATCAAAAATAGGCAATATTATTTGCAAATTTCTGGATACATATGTAACACAAAAATGAAAGAAAACATCTCATTTATGAAGGAAAAATATAAATAGTACTGAAAACATTTAAAAATATTTTTAACTGTAGATATAAATATTAAATGTTCAGTAGTCAATTTGTTCGTAATCTATTTTGCTCTTATCCTTTCCATATTACAAGTTTGAGTTTCTTGAGATTTCTTCTTTCTTAGTTTAACTGAATTTCAGCTATGGGACCTCTTAACGCTTGATAAATCTCAGCCTAATTTAAAAAAAAAAGTCCTCTCTTTCCCTCATAGCTACAAAGTCAGAAAATATTTTATAAAAATGATTTTGTTTTATCATAGTAAGGAAATCTTATGGCTAGACTTTAGAAATTGTTGCTATATCTTATGAAAACAACCCTTTACTACTAAGTCAGATATTTTGTCAATTATCTTATTTAATAATGTGTCACTCTTGTAATGTTCAAATTGATATTTCTGAATTCCCAAATTTTACAAATATTGAAAAGATTTTGTCAAATCAGAAAAAAGATCACTGGCACTCTCCTCTCACATGCGTAAAGTAATAAAAAATATATAACTCTGTTTTTCTAGAGTTTGGAGGTCTTATTTATATTAACATCTAACATCAGTCAACAGTGATTCAATCAAAAGGGAAACTAAAAGCTTAGGACTGTGGCTCCAAACTGATCCCTAAATATGAGCCACCAAAACAGAGGAGACAGATTAGCTTATACCTTACATTGGGTCCTTCTGAAGAGTCAGCCCATCTGTCTTTTAATAGAACCACTAAAACAAGGCCCTTGACTGGAAATTCCCAAAGCCCTTGAAAAGCAAGCACATTATAATTTTTATTCTTTTTATTGTCCTTATTGATTGCTGTCTGTAGCTCTGACCAGCTGTCATTGGATATAGGTCCATAAGGTGGTCCTAGATGCAGTTGATTCAGTGGAAGGAATCCATGATCCATCTATCCAGAATAAGCTGTCAAGTTTGAGAGTTAGGGTAGAATTTTATCTGATGCAAGATGCTGGAGCTTTCTTTATGAGTTGAGCCCTAATGGAGTAAGCTCTCCTGTGCTGCTAGAAGACTAAGGATCAGAACACCACCATCACTTGAGAAAGGGGCCATTCCTCAGTAAGAAGGAACTCCTGTTCCCAGAGGTGAGCTCTACAGGAGCTCAGAGCAGCTGTGTGAACATATTTTTCTCTTATGCAGATGTATAATTTCCAGGTTTCCAAAAAAAAAAAAGAATTTTATAATTGTTTGAGTGAAATTATTTTTCTGACATGAATTAGAAATTGAGAGACAACAGGAGAGAGTTGTTGCTGAAGCAATATGGTTGCAGAAGCTCTCTGTTCCCTAAGACTCAATATGAATATACCACAGGTGACAAAGAAATGGTGTTTCCAAGAGAAGGAGTCTTTAGGTTAACAGGATAGGCTCCATGGTCCTATTATAAATCAAGGTTAATCATTAGATAAATTAATTTGTTCTGTGATTTGAGATTTAAATGATAGCTACATGCCTCCTCCCTGATTTTACCACAGTAAGAAATAAAAATGCAAACATGGTTTTTTAGATCACTTAAGGCTCTATTTCTTTAACAAGAAATCTAAATTAAAGAATTTCTTATATCTCTTACAATTCCCTTGTTGGACATATAATTATTATTTATATTAATATTTAAAAGTACATAAATATATATGGGTATATAATTAAAATGAGCTAAATTAATGACCAGCATCTTTATAAATTGGAATCTTATATATCTTGGAATCAGCAAATATTGTAAATATTTTATACTATCTGGGTCAAGTTTTGAAGTATCATATTGTTTTGCTATATTCCTAGTTATCAACAGTGGTTACATTATCCTTAATATTAACTTAGTTTCCAAACTTATTTGTTGATTTTGAACCTTGGAATATTTTAAAAATTAGTAAACAATTTATATTTATCTAAAGATTTCTAGAAGTTAAATTTCAAAGAAAGAAAATAAGTTATATTCTTACCACACAATTTGTTAACCCATTTTTTCTTCACACTCTTCAAATTAAGAAAGCAAAATCAATATTGTCTTATATTCCATATTATTTCTGCTTAAAAAGTTAAAGTTTAAATCTTTTAATTCTATTTCATTTAAACCTATGGTCCCCATCCCCTGGGCCACTGACCGGTTCTGGTCAGCGGCCTGTTAAGGACCAGGCAGCACAGCAGAGGGTGAGCTTCACCTGTATTTACAGCCACTCCCCATCACTTGCATCAGCACAGAAGCTCCGCCTCCTGTCAGTTCAGTGGAGGCATTAGATTCTCATAGGAGCGCTAACCCTATGTCAACTGCGCATGGGAGGGATCTAAGCTGCCTGCTCCTTATGAGAATCTAATGCCTGATGATCTGAGGTGGAGCTGAACTGGTGATGCTAGCGCTGGGGAGTGGCTGCAAATACAGACTATCATTAGCAGAGAGATTTGACTGTACAATAAATGTAAAGCACTTGAATCATCCCCAAACCATCCCCACTCCCATCCATAGAAAAATTGTCTTCTATGAAACCTGTCTCTGGTGCCAAAAAGGTCGAGGACCACTGGTTTAAGTCTTATTTTGTATGATTATGAAGCCATGTATACATGCATATCAAGGTTTATTAAAGTTAATGAATAAAAAAACATCTTGTAATGGAGAAGAGAGGACTGGTGATTGAGTTTCAAACTCAAGTCTCTGCTTGCTGGGTAATCTGTCCAGGTGGCAGAACTTCTGGTTTTAAAGTGTGTACTCTCACTTCTCCATATCTGGTCATGTGTATGAGGATTCATTATGCACTTCATGATTCTAAATAACTAATAAACCATGAGAGCTCCTCACTCCTAGAGAAGCAAAACTTTCTACTAGTTCATATGCTATCTACCTGTTATATAATATTTTACCCCAGTTGATAACATAGAACAAGGCTGTGGATATTTGCCATTCTCAGACATGTTCCTCTTATACAACTATTTTAGATTCTCCCTTCTGGAATATTAGTCCTCTAATTCAAAATCTTTGAAGATGAAGAGAATGTTTTGCATTTATACCATTTTGGTCCCCTTCAGGTAGCTGTTGGTGGAATCTACAGCCACTCCCTCACCTCGTTTGTAAACCCCAAATGGCAGAGCATATGCCAACTAAGAAGAGATTCTGGGCACAATTAGGAATTACTGATATATGCCAAGGTTTCTGTCTTCTGTTTTTTCCCCCTACTTGCTCAGAATATTTTAAGAGCTAACCTAGTATCAGGCCCACAATGTAGAAAAAGTTGTCAAGACGAGAGTAGGTCTTTCTCCCCTCTTTGAGGGGGAACCTTTAAAAATAGTAAGTTAAACATTCCTGTGAAAATTAGTGATTGTATATACCTTTTCAGTATGCTCAGGTACAGGGGTTGAAATGAGTCTCTTGGCAATTTAAAGTTTTTAAAAATATTTTATTTCCAAATTTGCTATGTTCTTACAGTAACTGGGATCATATTTTACAAGGCAGACTGGCAAAGATATACTTTCATTACCCACGTTATCTAGAATCAGGGAGAGTAAAACATCAAAACACAATTCTGAAAGGTTGAGCTCAGCATGATCTAGGCACAAACCAGACTAAGGAAGACATTCATACCGTCCATGGCTCTTAAAACATAAGATCTAAAGCAAACTGAAAGCTGGAACTTTCCACATGTGACATGTCAATAGGAGGCCTACTAGACCACTGGTCACTCCCCAGTGGCCATCCACACTGGGAGAACATTCAGTCCTACATAATGCAGCATTAGATTATTATGAACCTCTGGTGACTTCTGCCAAAGCATTTTATTCACTGGTGCAAGGATCCCTATGAGTTGACCCACACACATAGTTTCCTTCTTGAAAGCCTGGTAACTGGGCCTATATCAAGATTTTTTGGTGGAAGACATTATTAAAGCCTCAGCTAAAAAGGAGGGATCTTACTAAGTCCTGCTGAACTATCAAGTGCCAAGGCTTTTTTTTCTTAGATCCACAGCTCCCACTGCAAGAAAACATCTTTTCCTCCATTTAACAGCTTTTTTGCTACTAACATGTATTATTCTTAGGAACCAGTGACATACCTCTCACCTGGGTTCCAGACAAGAAGTACAGGTTAAAGAAAATTCCTCATACTGTCTTAAAACTACTACCCATCTGGTAAAACCTCTAACTCTGACATGGCCTATTGGCAACCGAACTCAACCCACGTTCAAGAATTATCCAACTTTCCAGACATGCTATAAGTGAATTCCATCTTGTAAAAACTAATAAGAGTTTTTAAAAATTCAAAGAAGGTCCTGTTTCAGATTTCACTTATTATTCCTATACCTGGAGTATAATTTGCTCCCCACAAATACAGACCTACCTTGGCCCTTCATGTATCACTCCCCCAGGAACTGAGCCCAGGGATTACAAAAACTTCCAAGGTAAAACTTACTATAATGATTTGTTTTGTTTATTTTAGTTTTATCCACAACTGATTTAATTGCCTTTTATTAGAAAATGAGATCTTTCTTAAAACCTGTTACATGATGTAGAGACCAAGTATGATTGCTACTCTCTGCACATTCATAGAAAAAGAAAAAGCAGCCAAAGGGTCACCACTAAGATCAATAGTGTGTGATAGTGAGCAAGTGCCTTGACAGTTGACAGCTGCCACACTGTTCTTTCTTAACTTTCTGGGCTTGTCACTGAGCTATAGTTATAAATTGAGGAGAACTAACTATCAAAAATCAAGGAAAACAGAGCCTGCCCCAGCACTGTCTCTGGTTACCGTTAATGCCTTCTTTTCTAAGAGAGTTCAAAGATACAACGAATCTATTCCAGCACTGAAATATGAAAAGTGTTAAATGTTTATAAATTCTGGCTCTTCTTTCATTCCCCCACCCCCAGATTTAGGAGCCAGAGACACAGAACCACACAATGAGAACTCTTCAGTGGGGGCATGAAAGGAGTGAGAAGTCCTACCAGGAGGAAATCAGCCTGATTCTACTGATCCCTGCTACTCCATATAACAAAAGTAGATTTAAGCTAGCCCTGTGAACAGCAAGGTCAGACTGTAAGAGTCTATTTGGATAGACAAATGTCTCAATTATCATAAAAACCTCAAGACTTACCTCAGTTTCTGTAGTTTACACTCTGGGTGTTTCAAGACTTCGCATAGTGACTTGACTCCATCATCCCCTACATCACTCCCTGTCAGGTCAAGATGCAGCAGATTCTGGTTGTGCATCAGAGAACTAGAGATACCCTGAAAACCATTTACAGGGAAAATGACAGATCTCAACCTTTGGAAGAAAAACATGCAGGAGGAATTACAAAATCATCTCTGTCCCTGGTTACAGCATCCCATTCTTTTCTAATCTAATTCTTGGATATTGTAAGAATATTCTTTTATCTTATCTCATCTCTCAACCCACTCTGGGTTTCTCATATCCCAGGTCAGATCATAAATCTGAGTTTCAAGACATTACTTAGAAAAACAATTGGCTTACAAATTTGATTTCCATTTATATCCTGACAACTGACACTCTAAACTGTTTTTTTTTTAAGCTTAAAGGAAAAGAAGGTGATAACATCAGGAGTACAGATAAGGAGCCTCCTAACTCTTCATCCCAGAAATAACTACCAAAAATTACCCAGGGCTATTCCACATATGCAATAACAACATTAATTCACAATATTTAAATCCTTTAAATAATCAATTATTTGATGTGCATCAATAGCAAAACACATTGTTGCAAAATATGCCCTGTCACTTTCTTGACTCTGTTAGGTATAAAGAGGTAGCCAAAGTAAAATATGAAGTAGGTTACATCTTGCCAATTTTCTTTCCTATTTTCTATCTCCTAACTCAATCTTAGATACATCTGATTCTTCGAAGAGTGCCTCTGCTAGTCCCCAATGCCCACAGTGTGTACACTGCTCATTAACTGTTCAAAACATCCCTTTGTAATACAACCTCCCCTCCCTTCTGCCCACCACTCACCCTCCACCCTTATTCTTCCCACCCCTAGCCAAGCACACACAAGAAAATAAAGATTTTGCCCATATAGCGCACTAACAATTCTCATCTAGTAAAAATGCCTACGGCACTCAGTAAATATAAACTGAAAGCACAATCTCACTTGTTAGGGAAAAGGGACCAGAGTAAGGCCACACTAAGGGAGCAAAGACTGAGAACAGTCGTCATAGTATCATCCCCGAAGTGACCCCTGTATTCTGAAAGAGGAAGCCATATAACCCAAAAGGCAGCATTGGCTATTGTGAAGATCTGGATTAGTGACATCCAGTGAAGGGACAATGTAGGGAAGATATTTAAAGATGAGAGAAAAGGACTTCCAGGAACCCCTTAATCATAACACATATCCAATTGCCTTACCACATTCTCTATGCAAGACCAGACCTACTTTACTCACTAAAAACAGATTCTGAGGAAAATATTTGGTGAGAAGCCTGACCCCCTCCCCTCCAAAAAAGAACATCTATTTTCAGTGCTAATGGAAACAATCCATCCAATTTTCAGTGCTATCCTTTGTTCAGCATTCAGCATCAAATGAACCTTGGGCTCGTTGACAGGCCAAAAATACAGAGGAAAGTAGGATCCTTTCCAGCTCCTAGGAGAGCCAACAGACAAGAGGGTAAGAGACATATAAACAAGCAAATTTTAAAAAGTGATAGAGTATCCAGAATCAAATTATGATAAAATAAAATTTGAAAAAGACAGATAACATCAGTTGGCAAGGAAAAAGGAGCAGTTGGAACTACTGCTGGTGGGACAATATAATGGTACAACCACTTTGGCAAACAGTTTGGTGATATCTTAAGAAGTTAAACATGCATCTATGAACTAGTAATTCCATTCCCAGGTATTAGCCCAAGAGATGAAAACATATGTCTTAAAAAGATACTTGTAAAGAATAATCATAATGGCCATATTCATAACAGCTAAAAATAGGAAAAACCCAGGAGTCTATTACAAAAAATGAACAAATTATAGTATATTCATTCACACAACAGAATACTAATCAGCAATAAAAAAAAACATTGAAACGTGCAACACGAATTTTAGAAAACATTTTGTTGAGCAAAAGAAGATGTACACACAAAAATGCATATTGTATGAATCATTCTAAATGATTTCCAAGAAGAGAGAGCTGACCCATAGTGACAGATTAGAAAACGATTGCCTATGGGACTGGATGGGGTGAGAGGACTGAACAGAAAAGGGTACAAGGAAACTTTCTGAGGTGATGGATATATTTTCTATCTTGTTTTGGGTGTTGGTTATATAGATGTTTATACCTTTCAAAACTCAGCAAACTGAACATTTAATATCTGTACATTTTATTAAGTGTAAATTACTCCTTAATAGAAAAAATTAAGAAAGAATAGTAGTTCCAGAACATGTCTTTGAATGTGCTTTGTTGATCTGCCTAAAATGTCTCAGCTCTGTGCTTTTCTTCCTCTATAAAATTCCTAGTCAAGCCTGAAAAACCCATGTCAACAGCTACCACACTCTGTGGAATCTTTTCCAGAACAAGTTAGTAAAGATCCCACATCCCCAGACGTTTCCATCACTCATGTTCTTTGAGTATTTTACACAATGGATCTTAAGTATTTGTTTACTATTGGTTTCTCCTAACAAGTAGAAGGTGAGACAAAGAAAGAAACTGGAATAACTCTATTGAATTTTTTTCAAGTCAGACTTACAGTAGTTTTTGCAGTTTACACTTTGGGTGCCTTAGTTCTTGACAAATGATCTTCGTTGCTAATTTATCAAGATTGCTATGACACAGGTCCAATTCTGTCAAGTGTTCATTTGTATGGAGCACAGAACAGAGATCTTGCCAGCAATGAGTAATGCGATCACCATCCCTTTGCCTAAATAATTGAAAAAAGAAAAGACCAGTGAATCTATTTCAGCGCAGTAAGGTATCAGAAGATGGTATGGGGTAAAAGTAAGTGTACTCTGTAAGAGCATCCAATGCAGCCCTAGCATGGGCACAATCTACCAAGAAGTCTTCCTCTGAGCTCACCAGAGGCTTTATGTGCCTGATAGCCCCCTCACCTCCCATCCACTCCCCCAACATACACAAAATAAAAACCAGAGAGGCTTTACTTTGGAGGAAGAGATTCAGGAGGGACAAAAGAGAAGACTTCAAATACATGAAGAGCCAGTATCAAGAAGAAAAATACTATATGAGCAGAAAAAATAAGCTTAAGATTAGTAGGTAGACATTAGGTATAATATGGTATAAATTAAGAACCACAGACTTGAGCCCCAGGTCTACTACTTACTAGCTATGTTATTTTAAGTAAGTCGTATCAATTCTTTGATATCCTACATTTTATTCATCTATAAAATGGAAATGTCATCTCCCTTCAAAGTGTTTGTGGACTTAATAGTCAATTTTAGTGGGGACACAAAAGCACTTTGTAAACTTTAAAATACTGGATGATTTAATTATTAGATATATCAATAGGCTCATTATAAATATTAATAAATAAAGAGTAATAAGGAATAAAACCAAGGATAGCCCAGTGGTTACAAACATAAGCTTATCCCAACTCAGCTCTCCCACTCACTAAAAATCACTCACTAGGTGATTCTGGCAAATTTACTAACTGATGTGAGCCTCAGCTTCATCATCTTGAAACATGAAGATAATAGTGTCTATTCCTTAGAATTACTGTGAAGGTTCAGTAAGGCAATCTATAGGAAATGCTTAGAAAATGTCTCATGTTGCAAGTGTTCCTAACAATCACTATTATATATATTAAAATATATGAAAGTCTAGTGTGTTGCATTATACATAATAGCTACCCAATAAACACTGGTTCCTGTACCTTAAATTGGAATGAATGAATTGAAGAGTGATGGTCTATAACACTTGAGGTCTTAAATTTGTGCAAACAAGATAATAAATCATTTACTCAAATATTCAAGTGCTTTATGTGCAAATACTATTGATAAAATGCCAAGACAGAGATCCTGCCCTCGTAAAGTTTACAATGTAGTTATAATATATGATAGAAGAGACTGAGGTCAACTACACTGTCTCTTTTAAGACACTGGGTTCTAAGACTCCTTTTTAATTTTAGCAGCAATGCCACCTCCAGTATTTGACTCTACAACAAAGGTGAGGGAGGCTAGCAGGAGAACTGGCAATCTAGTGGCCAGAATACCTTTCTAACATTTATTAATAGGCATGAAAGACATTCTAATGCCTTGGGTTCAAGCACATCTTTTTAAAATAACTCTGAAGTCAGAATTAAGAAAACTGACTATTATTCACAATCTCCCAATGAGGATAAAAGTCAGAGCATCCCTACCCATAATGTCTACTCGCACAGTTCAGAGAAATGAAATGCATGCTTTTATAAAAGTGGTGCTTCTGCAGTTGTAGGTGGTGGCAATGAGACAGCCTGAGTAAAGCTAGCAAACCAAGGTCTTACAATCAGATGTGCAACCTTAGTCAAGTTATATGCCTTCTTGGTACCTCAGTTTTTTTCCATAAGAAAAATGGAAATGACAGTATCTACCTCTTAGGACTTTTGGAAGATGAAATGACTTCAAGGACTTAGACTGTCAGGTATGTGGCAAGAAGTCAGCAAATGTTAGCTATTATTTGAAGTGTGACTGAATCAAGAACAGTGTACTTACAGTGTACTTACCGTGTTTCCCCGAATATAAGACCTACACATAAAATAAGCCCTAGCAGGATTTCTAAGCATTTGCACAATATAAGCCCTACCCCGAAAATAAGATCTAGTGATGGGCGTGGCTACACAGCATATCTGCACAACCCATGCATTTCGTCGCAGAGCGGTAAAGACAAGGAGCAGCCTTTCTTCTCTGCCCCATGAGAGCTCTATTGCTTGACATGAGAGATTGGGGCCAATGGTTCTAAAGGAAACAGAGTCTCAAGACTCTATAGGAAATGCTTAGAAAATGCATTTTCTAAGATAGAATTCGGGATCTGGAGAGTTATGATGATGTTCCAGAAAAAGACAACTTAACTATATTTGAATAAATGTAGATTGTTGTACCGTACTTTAAAAAAAATAACACATCCCCTGAAAATAAGCCCTACGGTGTCTTCTTGAGGAAAAATAAATATAAGACCCTGTCTTATTTTCAGGGAAACACGGTACTTTCTAGGTAAACCTCTCTCTCAGTTTTGTAATCTTAAAACTAAGTTACGTTTGCCACCAGGGATAAAATGGATAATATGTTAAATACCCAGTTTGCTAGCACATAGTTAGCCTTCAATAAATTTTACTTAAATCTTAAAACTAATTCCATAGTTCATTTCTTTCCCTGCATTTATTAATAGATGAGTAGAGTCAGAAAAGGCAACTTGAGGGAGGGGACAGGGCAGAATAATATACATAAAATGCTGAAGATTCGTCTCTTCTTTTAAAAATATTCATTCAGCACCTATTTCTTACTAACCTCTGACTGTCTCCAGTTAGGCATTAAAGTGCTGATACCTTTCATAAACTACAACACAAAGGTTGACCTATGTCTAGGCAAAAGGAAAGGTGAGCTAGTCAGTAAAGTACAGAGAAATATAGCACAGACAGATGATAGTAACCCAGGCTCAGCAAGAAAGTTCCAGTCCCTTATTCTTCCGGAGGACATTATTTTTAGAAATTAAATATACTTACTATAATAGATGCAAGTTTGTGCTACACCACATTCTTCTCTAAGAACTGAAGCACTCATTCCCCTGAGTTGCTGGGAGGGTTAAAGTTGTTGGGAATGTTGACAGCTGAGAGCTCTCAGCCTAGTTCCTCTCCTGGAATTGCCTTCAGGCCAAGAAAGCCACCTCAGGGAAGTTTTTGTCCATTTTTCACCAGCAGCCTCTACTGGTCAATAAGGGGTTTAAATGCCTACCGTCCTTGCCTCAAGATGGAACAACTCTGAAGGGTTATCCTGACTCTGGGACCTCAGCTAAACAACTCCTCCCTCTGACAAAATCTACTTCCTTCACTTCCCCACGGGACACTTCCAGGGAACTGACCTAACATACTTACCAAGTTTCAGCAGGGAGGCTTCTGTTTAACATCTTCTCAAATACCACAGTTACAGACAGTTTGATGCTCTGCAAACATCGACAGCGCTTAACGCAGAACGAAGATACAAACAAATGGGTTTTTCCACAAATATTAATGACAACCTTTGGGAAATACCTCATTGCCTGGCTTATAAATGCTTCCTCTTGAGTCTCATAAAGACAGTGAAACAACTCAAGAAATTCCAGCTGTGATGGAGAATATTCCCTGTTTCCTAATACTTCCATCCACTGAAGTAACTTTGATTTTATCTTCAGTGACATTTTACAGTCTAAAGTTTTCTCCAGTTCTTTTACTCGATCTTCATTCAGAAGGCCAAACAAAAAGTACTTCATCTGTGTCAAATGGGAGTCTTCATAACTTTTGCTTTCAAGTAACAGCTTCATATCTTCAAAAGGCTGGAAGGAATAGCCGCCAGCTTCCCAGTTGCCTTTCAACATATAGAACATAGCTGCAAAAAACTCCTGAACATGTAGGTGAGCAAACAGATAGCAGTTTTCATACTCTATGTCCTTTTGAAGAATATTCACGTCCAGAAAAACTGAGACACCAGATTTAGTTAACCCATGCCTTCTGAGATCGTCTGTGTAAAACACATGTGTCATAGTCCATATTCCTTTGGCAGCCAAGTAGCATAGACTACTCAGTTGGGCTTGGCTGGGCAGGCTAGGAGAGTTTCCATCTACCAGTGTGAACAAGCTAGAGATGTAGCAGGTAAACAGAGCCGTAGTCGTCTGGCAGGTCAATGTGACATCACCACCCTTCTCCATTTGCTGCTTCAGACAAGTGCAAATGACCCAGCACACTAGAGGGACTTGACACATGCTAAAAAGCATCTCGTTGTTTCTTAGTGAACTGAATGCTTTCATGGCCAACTTCTCATCATCAAAAAATTGGTAAATATACTTCTTTCTTGCATCTTCAGACATTCCTAGTAGTTCCACATAACGGTAGTGACTCTTCAACAAAGGCTTTAGTCTCTTAGAGGCTGTGACTCTCATTGTCACCAATAGGGACGACTCAGGGAGCATCACTCTCCTCAGCAAACTACTCATGAGGAAGGACACTGGGTGTTCCTGGGTCCAGTCTTCACACAGCGCAAACTCAGGTTCCTCAAAAGCAAAGTTCAGTTCATCAAAACTATCAATAATAAAGAGGAGGCTACTTGGCTGGGACATGATCTTTTCAATGGGGCTTTCTGTGCTAGGCCAGTGCATTGATATCAACTGAGCAAAGCTTTTCTCTTTCAGCTGGTTGATTTCTTTCCCATTAAGATAAAAAACGTAGGCAAACCTCTGCTGGTAGAGATTGCCCTCTGCCCAATCTAACATTGCCTTTCTCACCAAGGTTGTTTTCCCAACTCCAGCTGCTCCCTGAAGCACCACCATCTGTGGCTGCTCACCAGTTCTGACATCCACATCGAACAACTGTTCTAAAAATATTCGATTTTCCTGAGTAATTTCCTGATGCTCAGGTTTTCCAAGCAAAGGGCTCTTATCCCATGGCATGCAAAATTTTTCCTTTACTTGAATTCTGTATTCTGTTCTATCATCTAAGTCAGTAAGAATGGAGCAGGGAAAAAAAAAAAAAAAGACACATGATCAAAACAAATTCTATAAATTGCAATGTTAAGAACATTGAACGTGGAATTAGGAACAAGAAATAATGTAGGCTGAAATCAAAGCTGGTTTAGATTTAAAAAAGAATGTAAATCAAACAAAAATATTGCTATAGATTTAAAACCTGCATTAGAAGTTGTAAAAAAAAAAAAAAACCCAGAATTCACAATTCAGAAAAACAAATTTGTGATGGAAAATAAAAATTAAATTTGCTCTAGAAATATTTTCTTTGTACTTTTCTTCCACAAAGAAAAAAAAGATGACAGATGTGATGAACAGAATTGTCATACAGATTTAAAAAAAAAAATAAAGAACAGAAGCAACAATTAGCAATAATAGAGAGGACCCCGAGACAGACCTAAATTCACAGGTCAAAATAATCTACATTATACAAGTAAAAAGTTAATAGAAATGAACACTGAAGTATAGCCTAAAGAATATTTTGAAGAAAAAAATCCTAAGCATCCAAGTAGAAAGAAAATATAGTTCATCTTTACCTGGTTAAGTCTGATTCCTCCTTTAGATCTCCATTTAAATGACCCCACCTCAGGGAAGCCTTCTCTGAACCCCAATACTAGAATAGTTCTCCCTTTCATATATTCTTAAAACACAGCATATTTTTCATTCATGGCACATGTCACAAGCTGTAATTTATTACTTATTAAAGAAATGATGCACTTGGTTAGAGACTATATCTGCATGCCCAGTATTGAACACATCTCTTTGCACACAAGTACCAACAAATATATTTGAATAAAAAAAATGAAAGAATACAACCATATAATTGAATACTGTGCAACTTTTGAATATAACAAGGTACCACTATATTTACTGATATCCAAAAAGTAGTCTATACCAGAAAAATAAATCAAGTTTCAGGGAAATGTGTATAATATAATCCTGTCTTAAAAAAAATTAACTTTACATGTCTCAAAATACATAGGATATGCATCAAAATGTTAATGCTGGTTGTTTCTAAATAGCAGGATTGGGGATGGAGAATGGGGAGAAAGAGAAACTCATTTAATAGGCTGTTATTATATTTGAATCCTTAAAAAAATAAACTTGTTTTGCTTATGTGAAGTTTAAAAACAAAGACATAACATAAATAAACCAACACATGACAGCTAAAAAATTCTGAAGGAAAAAAATAATACAGGCAAGGTAGGGAGGAGGGGCATACTATTTACCAAAACCTAAAACTTATTGTGAAACTACAATAATTCAAACAGTGTGCTGTTGGTATAGAGAGAGGAGGATCAGTAATTAATTGCTGTACTTATTTTCTACTTACTGTATCTTCCAAAGTTTCTATAATAAGTACAGTTTACTTTTATCATAAATTGCCAAGGAATGAATTGCAGACATTTAATTAGCTGTGTACAAATATTTGCACATATGAGGAAAATAGCAATTAGGTTTGAAGTAATAATAAAATGAAAACTAATAGCCATTAGTTTCCTCTCATACCACAAAAATAAACCTCCTTATTGAATCAGAAATTAAGGTCAGAGTGGGAACTTATATTCAAGGTCTTTAAATACTTTTATTTATCAGTGCTTAAAATGAATCAAGTTCTCAAATATTTCTTGAATGAAATAATATGGCCTGTTAGAAAGCAATATAACTGAGTTAATAATAAAGGTTTCTCACCTGGTCCAGTTTTCTTTCTACTGTAATTTCATTTATAGAAACTGAAATTAAACTTTTTAGATTTCAAAACAAAGTGAGGGAAAGGGAAATGAAATGAAGACTGAGAAGACCTGGTTCTAGATTTTATATGGACTAGTTGTTCTCCACTCCTGGAACTTAATTACAGCACCATCTCTAAAGGAAGGGACTAAATGCGTTAAGCTGAAGGTCCCTGCCAACTCAGGGAGTGTTTAGTCCATAAAACACAAACATGAATATACCTTTGTGCATCAGATTGTCAACTTTTGACCAGGAATTTCCAAATATTGTTCTCTTGAGGCCCTGAAATAACAGGATTGTGACTCTGGCCAGAGAGTATATTTGTTGACTCTTTTTGAATAGCATCCAGGGAATAAGTGGGGTATTAGAAGAAGTTAACAAGCGTTGAAGAGATAAACCTCCCCACCCCCATCCTGCTTCAAAAGTTCAAATGCCTCCCGAGTCTGATGAAAAGCCTACCTACTCACCCAGCACTGCCTCTTGATCTCCCTGTGCCTCTCTCGCCTTGGCATCCTCTGGTCCCATGCTCTGAGTCTTCCCTGCAACAGGTTCCAACAAGATCACGAGATTTACTAAAAATCAGTAGAGCCTGGTGATGGTCAGAACGGGGGCCAGCATTCTCCTCAGTGGTCAAATTCTGTAACCATGTGGATTTAAGGAAACTAGAGCCAACAGAGCCTCAGACTCTATCAGCTTCACTGAAGGGAGAAATGGTGTGGTACAAACAACACTGAAGTAGGAGACCTCCTGCCTTCCCCTCTCACCACCTAATAACTCTAGGGTAAGTGGTGCAATGGAAGCCTCAGTTTCTGTTGACCTCAAAGAGATATGGTGAGGCTCAAAGGAGATAATGAATATATATTTTGTACCTGGAAAGCCTGTAAATGAGTAAGGAGTTTTAAATGTCTATAATATTTCATACCTGGGAATGACTAAAGATACTGGCTTGGCTTATGTCCTTTAATAATTTTTAGCTCATTCCTCATATTTAGGCAAATACATCAAGTCATATTTGAAATTCGTCAAAGTTTCACCTGACTTATGACTTTATTTGTAGTTTAGGCAAATAAATGTACTAGACTGAACAATTCTTATTCAGTTTCTTTGATCATTTTGATTGGTACAAGATGGATGAACTGCCCCCAATTAATTGCTTGTTAAGGAGCAAGGCTAAGTAACAGTACTCAAAACCCTTCTGCCTCTTTAGTGTTCCTCAAATGATCCAACAAGCTCCCCATACACAAGACCACCATGGAGCTTATGTCCCACAGAATGGTTTAATCCCTAAGTCCCACTTATAGAATCATGCCAATGTGCTCCAGGAAACATTTCCTTCTGCCTACCCGCATATTTTCCCCTAACATCACTCACAGTTGATTTCTCCTTTTGCTCTCTTACACAGATCTGTCAGGTTCATCTTGCCAAAGATTTTGAGAGTCAGACTCCAGGCCAGCTCTCCTGGATAATATTTCTTCATCAAGTTAGCCAGATCCTCCCGCCCGGCCTTCTTCACTTGAGTCCAGGGTATTAGGCCATGCCCAGGTTCTGTGGTCTCCTTCAGGAATGACTTGAATTTATTTAATTCCTCTTTGTTTAGCTCCTCCAAATACAATAGCAGCCCAAAATCAGAAAAGAAGGAAGATGACAATGAATCTGTCATCTTGTCCATGGATCAGTATTCAGGCCTCAGTGGGGAAAAATAAAAAAGTACATGGAATAAATGGGACATATGGAAAAGATTAGAAAATGAAATGCCTATATAAAATAGATTAATTCAACCAATATTTGTTGAAGCCCACTATCTTAGGCTCAGTACTTAGTATCCTATGTAACACATTTTCTTTCATAAAATGTTCCTCTAATATAGACCACTGTATTATATATTTCTTCCACCTTCCCAGGATTCATTCCCAGTCCCACCACTTATGAGCTATAAAAAATAAAGAGAGGCAATTCATCTCTCTGAACCTCAGTTTACTCTTCTGCAAAATGAGGATATCAAAGCCAACCTCAGAGGACTGTGGTATGGACCAAATGAAGTAGGGTTCATTTATCACCTGGCAGAGAACAGGCTCCTACTAAGTATTGGTAGCTTTCCTCATCCCCTCTCTCTCCCCAACCAGCACTTAATATCTATCTCAGCCTATAAAACATTTGCACCCCCACCAACACATTATTTATTACTCTTGAAGCACATGCAATTGGAATATGCCACCACCTACCTCTTCTTGTCATATCCTCTCTGGTCATAAATGCATACATAGTCACTGAGGGTCTGTTCCTAGATTGCAAGCTCCTTTCATATCTACTCCCCAACACCGCGGTAATTCTGGGTGAGTTCACTGTTAAAGCTCATTCAAAACATCATTCTCTCACATCCTGGACATCAATTCTCATGACCTTACTATACTCCAGCAGTTCACTCTGATGCTCTTACCCTAGGCTTTATCAGCAACTATTCAAAGTCCTAAATTGAAAACTCCCACAATCCAGTTAATTGAGCAGCTTCATGCTCTCTCATTGTGACAGTTCTTCAAACACCATGAAGTCCCTGTGAGCCCTGTGTTTTCTCCTTGTTTATCAGCATCTTAAGACCTTATTCAATTTCTTATTCAGCAGGGACACTCCAGTTAATCACATAAACCACACTCTCTCCAGCACCTTCAAGCTCCTCATCTCCTCTTCGGTGATTTGCCTGAAGGGACAGCCAATAAAGTGGTACAGCGGAAACTCAACTTTGATCTTTCTCTAAACCTCCTGCCCTTCCCAGTTTTTTTTTTATTTCCTCTTATTATGGGGGTACAAGTATTGTTGGGGATACATATATTGCCCTTTCCAGTTTTTGATAATGCCTTCCCCTATTCTTGTTAATGAGACTGGAAAAGGAAGCTGGATGGGGAAGTAAAAATGTAAGTTTACCTCTTAAATGGAAAGTGAATTATCTCAAAAATTACATAGTAAATCTGGACTAGGGCAGGGAATATACAAGATGAGCCTACAGCATCTTTTAGGGCCAGAAATTTAGGAAAAGTAGAGGATGGAGATATAAAAAAGACACAGGATCTAACCAGAAAGAGCTCCCAGTGGCCAAAATAATGTATCACTGGATTATAGCCCAAAGTATAAAATAAATATCCATGAGTCCATATTAGATAAACAACTGAATAAATGGGGAACGAGAGACAAATCTCCCTCACAGAAGAATTCCAAATACTTTATGTGGTGGCTCTTAACCCCACCCCAGCCCCTGAGTGTGGACTGTGCTTAATGATTGCTTCCAAAGAGAAGAGTATGAGAGTAGGTGGGGGAGGGAGTGGAATAACTTTTGAGTGAGAAGCCTGACAAATACTGCCTCAGCGCTGTAATGAAGGTTAATATCATCAGTCATAGGTCATTGCTAATAGTATGTGAGATGATGTGATGGGAATATTATCACTGTGATATTCTGCTCCCCAAACCCATAATTCTAGTCTAACCATAAGGAAAACATCAAAAAACCCAAATTGAGGCACATACAAAATACCCGACCAGTGCTGTCATCAAAAACAAGGAAAAACTGAGAAACTTTCACAGACCAGAGGAGACTGGGAAGACAAAATGACTAAATGGAAAATAGTATACTGGACAGGATCCAAGAACAGAAAAAGAACACTAAGGAAAAACTAGTGAAATCCAAATTAAGTGCAATTTAATTGTCTTAGCTGACAAATATACCACAGTAATGCAAGATGTTAAAAACAGGAGAAATTAGGCCAGAGGCATATAAGAACTTTTTGTAATTCTAAAAAAACTATTCTAAAATGGTTATTTTTTTAAAAATTGGAGATACGCATACCTTATAACCTAGCAATTATAGTCTTTAGAAAAGTGTGTGTATACCTAAATGGACATATAGGAATAACATCTGTCAGGTGTTTG
>VBSM01001265.1:32780656-32823869 GCA_008086735.1 Cheirogaleus medius
TATTATTCCATTTTTTGCATCTTTACTTTCTCATCCAATAAATAATTTTACTTACTTGTTTATTGATTATTGACTATTGATGTTGTCTCCATACCCCCCTCCATAATCCCATCAAGATAATGGCTCCATAGTAGATAAAAAATCTTATTTATTTAATTCATTTGTTTTATCTCCAGCACCTAGAACAGTAAATGAATAAATCAGTAGCACACCATGAATATAAGAAGGGAGTGAAGTGTAAACATGCATGACAAATGTCTAATATGGGATGAGGGAATAGAATAATGGAATATGGAGTTAGAGAGATAGAGGAGAAAATGAGAAATGGAAGGAAAAAGAGATCTTATAGAGCCATGTAGGTCACTATAAGTAAGTTAGGGAGCCAACTGAGGATTTTGAGCAAAGTAAATAATCACAATTATATTTTAAGAAAATTATCCTGGATCCTGATGAAGTATACTGGAGTAGAGCAATGGCAGAAGCAAGGAGATCAGTTAGGAGGCTATTATAATAATCCACATGAGAGAAACTGATGGTTAGGGCTAGGCTGGTAGTAGTGGTGTGTTGGGGGCTGATTCTGGCGATTACCTGCCTTATACTAATCATTCACTATAGCCTATAATGTACGTGTGCTGCATGATGCAGCGGTAACCAGTATTTTCTTCAGACACGGTTACTGCCTTGGAACATAACAAGAGGCCTGAGTTTCTGCACGTAAGCAAATGTTTCCCAGCTCCCATACAGTGGGCCCCCATGGTGGGAGTCTGGAGGCCATAAAGATAAGAAGAACATTCCCAAGGTCTGGCCCCATAAGATGGTTGGTAGTCAAAGACGAGTAAGATCCCTCATGGGAGGGATGACCTAAGACAGGCACAACCATGGGGGCCTGCCGCTGACTGGGAGTGAGCACAAGAAGTTCTTCTGATGGCTGCATTGTTTATTATTGCTTATTTCGGCCTTGATTTTTGAGTTATGTCTGGCTCTGGCGCTTCAAGTAACCGTTCCGAGGTCTGAGATCATAGGAAATTATTCCCTTGTGATACAACTCTAAAATTGATGGTTATCGCTGCTATGCTCAGATGCTCCTAACCTTGGGTCTGGGGGATATAAAAATAAAGCGGCCGGTGAATTGGGCACTTGAGTCATGTGAAGTCTTTATGTGTGTCTATGTCGTTCTTTATGTTCTGTGTTCATCCCCCATCCTGTAATCGGGCCATGTTCAGTGGTGGTTGTGAAATTCGTTCTATTCTGGATATTAAAGATAGAACTTCAAGGATTTGCTGACAGAACAGACATGAGATGTAAGAAAAAAGAAAGGAGTCCAGGATATTGGCTTAGAAAACTGGAAGAATAAGATGGAAAAGTAACTTTGGGCGAGTCTCATGAGCACATTTTTAGACATGTTGCATTTGGGATGCCTATTAGACATTGAAGTGGAGATCCCAAGGAAGGATTCTAGAATTAGAATTCTAAGTCTCAGCAGGAGATATAAACTTGGGAGTTACTAGTATATAGGTGGAATTTAAAAGCCATGAGAGATCCTTAGGGAAGTGAGAGTAAATAGAAACAAGAACTCTCAAACACTGATCCCTGAGTCATTCTACTGTTTAGAAGTCATAGAGAGGGAGCGGGGCTTAGAGGGGGCAGTAAAAGTGTTTTCAAAAGAGCCTGAAAAAGAACATCTAAAGAGGAAAACCTGCAGAGTATGATATCTAAAAATTCAAGTGAAGAAAGTGTTTCAAGGTAAAAAGAGAGATTGTGGCAAATGCTTGAGATCAATTGGACCAAATTCAGCTGACACGACAAAATGAGACTGAAAATTGACCATTGGATTTAGCAACATGAAGATCATTAGTAATTTTGAGAAAAGTCGTTTCTGTGGAATAGTGGGGTGAAAACCTAATTGAAGTAGGTTCCAGAAAGACTGGAAGAAGAAAAAAATTGAAGACAATAAAGGACTTTTTCAAGAAGTTTGGCTCCAAAGAAAAGAGAGAAGTGGGGCAGTAGCTGATAGGGGTAGTGGGCTTGGTATGGACTGAATACTTGTGTTCCCCTAAAATTCATATATTGAAACCTAATCCCCAGTGTGATGGCATTAGGAGGTAGAGCCTTTGGAAAGTGATTAGGTCATGAGTGCAGAGCCCTCCTGAATAGGCCCTTATAAATGAGTCCCCAAAAACTCCCTGGCCCCTTCTCCCATGTGAGGACTTAGCAAGAAGATGGCCATCTATGAACCAGGAAACAGCCCCTCACCAGACACCAAATCTTGTTGGTGCCTTGATATTGGACTTCCAACCTCCAGAACCGTAAGCAATATATGTCTGTTGGTTATAAGCCACACAATTTATGGTATTTTGTTATAGAAGCCCAAACTAAGAGCCCTAGAAAGCCTAGAAAGTTTTGTGTTGTTTCACTATTTTTTTTTAAAGAAACGACAGCATACTTGATTGTTGATGGGAAAGACCTAAAGAGGAAAAAATTGATATTGTAGAAGGGAGTTGCTGGAGCTAGGTCCACATGTGGGCAAGAATGGATGGAATCCAGTGACTAAGTGGACAGGTTTCTTAGCCAGGAGCACAGACTTTTTATCCATAGTAAGGGATAGAACAAATCAGCACTGATACAAGTAAGGTGTGTGAATGCCTGGTTGGGGGTGGTGGTGAGGAGGGGAGTGGTAAATCTCTGATTGCTTGTTTTCTCAGGACAATTAAAAACATTCATCACTGGGGATGAAGATGGCAAAGCTCATAACCAGTTTTTGTAAATGTTCTATGGACACAAAAAATACATTCTGTATTTCAGGTATATAAGGTTTCTATATATACCTCTTAAATCAAGATTATTAATTATATTATTTAACTTCTATATTGCCTTATTGTCTCCTAGATCTAATTTTGAGACAAACATATTAAATTTTTCCATAGAACTGTATTTTTGTGAAGTTCTCAAATCTGTACATTTTTGCTCTATGTATTTAGCATATTTGTTACCATTATACTTCTTCATAAATTATGCTTTTTATCAATATATAAGGTCAATCTCTTTCTTTGGTTAAATTAACCTTCAATTAGTTGTTCTTTCTTGTTGCCTGGTATCTTTTTAACCAACCTCTCTGGTGTTTCTTATAAATTGCATATGGCTGAATTTTGTTACTCCACTCAGTCTGACAGTTTCTGCTTTTATATAGGAAAATTCAGTCCACTCAATATAGCATAATGACTGATGATTTATTGTATCCTTTATATGTTACTTTAGTTTTATTATTTACATCATGGCTTTGTCTGTTTCCTTTTCCATAATTTTTTGTGCAGTATCTCTGTTTTTGGTTTATTTGTTGTTTGGAATCCTTTCTTGAATTGTTTCTCAGATGGGGGAGACCTGAGTGATACAGACTCTGAATTCTTACAAATCCTCAAATATTTCTTTTGCCAGGATATATTTTGGCTGATGGATTGTAGCCCCCTTACCTTACTAATCTATACTGCTATTGAACAGTTTTCTAGCTTCTAACATTAATAATGAGAAGTCCAGTGTCATTTTTCCTTTCAGACAATTTGCCCTTTTTGCCTGAAAGCTTAGGAATTTTCTCTTTACTCTTACACCATATGAATTATACCTTTGTATGTCTAGTGGGAGTCTTTACTCATTAATACAGACTAAAATGTAGTGAGTTCTTTAGATCTGCAGATTCAAGCCTTCTTTAAAAATTTCAGCCCAGAGCAATTTGCTAGTATTTTGTTATTCATTTCTTTCTTTGATTTCATAAATTCTTTATTCTCCTTCTGGAACTTTTGTGTCTTCATATTAAGTCTCACAGATCTATCCTTGAAGCATATTATGTATTTTTTTTCATGATTTCCATCTCTATTTTTTTTACCATCTGTGCTTTCTGGGATTTCTTTACTAAACCATATTGGCTATACTTTGACTCAAAAGCGACCATGTTTTTCCTCCAATTCAATTGCTAAAATGCTTAATTAGGAAGATATATATAACTAATTTAATTCAAAAATCTTTTGTATGCCATACTTGATGCTCTTTGTTATGCATATTGTCCTCTATACTTCAGCAGGTATATTTCTTCAGATGCACATTCTATTTGTTTTTCTGACAAGTGGACACTCTTAGCTTTTTTTTTTTGTCAGTTCATTGAGGTTAGGTCTAGTTAATAGGATATTTTAAGTGGCAGCAGTCCCATACATGGGGGACAACAAAGAGATCTCTACCTCTGTTGGCCATTGAATAGAGGCATGATGCCTGTCATCTGCCTTCAGTGGCCCTCGAATAAAATACTTTTGCTCTCTAGTCTCCTTATAATCTCTCAGACTCAGCACAGGGCCAGTCAGCTTACAGTGTCATCTTCTTCTTGGCCTCTTGGGAGTCAAGAAACCCCAGTAAATTTATACAGGTCTCCTAGGAGGTCCACACTTCTGAAGTCCAGGATCTTTTCAATAAATACTACATTTAAGTTCTCATGCCTGGGCTCTGATGCTGTTCTCCACATTCTTATCCAGACCATATTCCATATTGTCTCTGAACGTTCAAGCCAGGGAGAGGTCCATGCATACTAATTTTCAAAATGTTGTCTCCAGAGTTGTAAGAAATACGGGTGTTCATTGTGTGATGGGCCCAGGCAGATAGGCTCTAGGCCACCCACCGTTGCTAAACATTGAATCTTAAATATATAGTTAACATTTCGAGTACTCCCCATGTGCCAAAACCCGGTTTAAGCATTTTAACTGCACTAATTCATTTAAGTCTAACGAGCCCGTGAAATAGTTACTATTATTATACCTGTTAATATTATGTCTATTAAGCTGACACTAAAAGGTTAAGTAATTCAAGGTTACATCATTAATAAATGCTGTTGCTGGATTAGAATCCAAGGAGTCCCCTGCTTTTAACGACTACCCTACCAAAGTTTCCTTGCCTAATAAAATGTTTGAAGACTACTGATCCGGCCCAAGTTTGAGAGAGAGGGCTTAAGGAAGTGAAAACATTTCCCTAATATAACACACTCAATAGGAAAGCAGGCGTGTGGAACTCTTTCTGCGATCCCAGGACACGAGGAGGGGCTCCTTCCCACGATTTCATCTTATTCCCACTTTGCCTTTCCCTTCTCTGCCTGGAGTCTTCAGAAGAGCCACCCTAGGACTTGGCAGGAAAGCAAGAGGGAGGAAAGCCCGACTGGACCAGAAACGAAGCGGATCTCGAGCAACAAGAAGTAATTTGAAAAGCTCTCTCCGTGGCTGGGCTACTCCAACTTCGCGTTTAGGGTGATGCTGGCTAGGGCCGGGGCGCTGGACGGCGGGCGCAACCACGCCTCGGCAACCAAAGGCTACCTGACAGCAAGTGTTTCCTCGGGTTCCCGTTCGGAAGTTTGGTCCTGGGAGGCCGTGACGGTCCCAGAGTTCTCCGAAACCTGTCGTTCAGCTTCTCTGAAACCGCAGCCACTCCCCCTTTCACAGGGCCCTAAAAGCACCTGGAGTAACCCTCTTCCTTTAACGTCGGGGCCTCCACTCCCCATCCTAGGCTCAGAAGCGCCAGAGTGCACAGCCCCCTCACGCGGGAATGCCAGAAGCTAAGGGCCGCCATGCTACTTGATTCTCCTGGCCAATCAGCAGTCACGTTCTCCTGCGCTCTCGCTTCCCGCCCCGCCCCCTCCCGTAGCCATGGAAACGCAGCGAGTGTCTACTCTGAGGCCTGGAACTTCCGTTTCGGTCTAGCCGGGCTGCGGCCATTGTTTGTGTGGACCGAGTGTTTTGGCTGGCCCTGTCCTTCCTCGGAAGCTCCGTAAGTGACGTGAACTCTCGGGAGGACCGAGCCAGCGGAGGACAAGGACAGGAAGAGCTGTGGCTGAAGGAACAGTGGCAGAAAAGCTAGGGTCAGGGGCTGAGAAGCGACTCCCGGCTTAGAAATCCAAGAGACCCCTGTAGGTGGATCCTTCACGGATTACCTTCCACGTTAAGAATGAATCGGGGAAGGAGAGGGGAGGGTAGTGGCAGCTTGGGTCGTGGGGTCTGGGTGCTCGGCGTTGAGAGATGTTGGCGCGGAGCTCGGCCATCTGCATAAGCCACGGAGGCCGCGCGCGGCTTCGCCACAGAAGCAGGGTCCGCGCGTAGATAAGTACCCTGGAGACTGGGAGATCCCGCTCCTTGGAAACCATTCCATTTGTCTGTTTCTCAGGTGCTTACACTGTGGCAGCCCGTGGCGCACTGAGAGAGCCCCTATCTGTCCCGCTTTGGGGGTACACATGAATGAGTCGTTTTTCTCTGTAGAGAAAGAGGGCTCTTGACTAATTGCTTATAATTTTTCCCAGGGACCTACCTGTGATCAGTAAGGAAGGAACAGGGTGGCAAAGGCTCATGCTCCCATTTTACAGGTGAGGAAACTGAGGCCCTAGGAAGTCAAATTTTGTCCTCTCTAAAGCTCAACAAGTAGTTGATGGCAGAGTTGAGACTATGATCAAGACCTGGGGAGCCAGCCTTTGATCAGGGATACTTCTCCAAGATTTCAGGTACCTCTTTGATAGTGAATCCAGTATGTCTATTATAAAAAGTAGGGGAGGGCAATGGAATTATTTTCTACTTACGTTGATTGCAAAAAAATAAGAAAAATACTTTAAGAATAGAAACTAAGTGTGCTGCCATTATTTCTATTATTGTTATTAATGAACTATATAATAAATGTAATTAATAAAATAAAGCCTTGAGGCTTAGAGAGATTGATTACATAGAGAGCATCTGCAGCTCTGGAGGGACTAAACTGTAAAATCAAATTCTGTGTTTTCAAGTCCAAATTAGAGTTGTATCCTTTGAAGTTTCTAGAGGGTGAGAAATAAGTTCCAAGGTACCAATGTTCATCGCTGTCCTTTTTGATCATTGAAAGGGAATGGAAGTGTTCTTTTTGACCTCTTTCTAAGAGATTTGGGGGTCATACCCGGTTAGTATATAGAGATTTTAGTGAGTTTGGGAATTTGAAGTCATGCCTAGTTTTTCATTCTTCTTTTCTTCTGCTTTAGCTCAGCCATTTCAGCACTCTACCCTTCCTTAGAAGAGAAGCACAAAGGAGGAAGGAATGTCTGCTGTTTTCCTCGTAGTCTGATCCCAGGTGAGTATCATTGTCTCCTCTCATTTATAAAATGTCCCCAAATTCTCCATGGGTAATGGCGGTGTAAGTGGCAGTAAGGATGGATGGATAAGACTACGTAGAAAATGTTCCTTGTTTGCCTGAGAAGCTTCCAAGCCTCCTATGCAGCATGCCCCTGCCCTCACCCAGTATCTTTTCCGTACATTTACTCAGTCAGTCAGTCAGTCACTCAAGTCTACTATGTAATTCTTACTGGTTTTTTTTTTTGAGACAGAGTCTCACTCTGTTGCCCGGGCTAGAGTGCCATGGCGTCAGCCTCGCTCACAGCAACCTCAAACTCCTGGGCTCATGCGATCCTTCTGCCTCAGCCTCCCAAGAAGCTGGGACTACAGGCATGCGCCACCATGCCTGGCTAATTTTTTCTATATATTTTTAGTTGTCCAAGTAATTTCTTTCTATTTTTAGTAGAGATGAGGTCTCGCTCTTGCTCACGCTGGTCTTGAACTCCTGAGCTCAAACGATCCACCCGCCTCGGCCTCCCAGAGTGCTAGGAGTACAGGCGTGAGCCACCCCACCCAGCCTTAATTCTCACTGTTCTTGGTGCTCTGAGATAAAGAAGTATAAGAATGTCTTAACATTAGGGAATAAACCATTTGAGATTAGTAACAATTTCTGAAGTTGGTCACATTAAGCAGTGCCAAAATGAGTGACACTTAACATACAGCAATAAGAACTTAGATTTGAACAATCATTATGAATAAGAAGGTATCATTCTAGATAGGAAAATCATCATTTAGTCTCAGGTAGAATTTGAGGGGACAAATAAGGAAACTGGGCTAGTTACAGGGAAATATAAGTATGAATGTATAAAGTGAAACCACATTATGGAGGACTATTAATGTTTAATTTGTTATTTAATCTTCTGTACTGCTCAAATTATACCACTCAGAGTCTCCTTCACACAACCAGAGGCAGCCATTATTGATATTTGGCTATATTTATTTGTAGTCTTTTATCTAATAATTAAGGTACATACATACTAATCCATATAAACACTAATGTATGCATATGTGTACATACACATGTGTACAAAATACACATATAGGTGTATGTGTATATGTATATATTTGTACACGTGTATAGAGAGATTAGTATATACATGAAAATTTGAGTCATGACAGATAGGCTCTATGAGGGCAGGGAGAGTTCGCAGTATATAGAACTGTACGTTGCATATAGCAAGCACTCAGTAAATATTTGCTGAATGTAGTATGAATGGCTGTTTTATGTATAATTCTTTTTATTTAACATATAAATGAACATTTTTTTCAAGCATTTTTTAGGTAGCATAAGTTTTAATGACTATATAGTGTTCCATTCTAGGTATATACCATCCTTTTTTTACATTTATTGGGGAAAATTTAAGTAGACCATTTAATAGACAGTGAAGAGGAATATAGCCTTTCTTTTTCACTTAATGAGGATAAAGAAAAGAAAATAGGATAACTCATATATTGAGAATATTCCACAGAATAATATTATAATGATTTCCATTTTGAAAAAAAAGTAAAAGTTACATAGGTATTAAGTATATAAGTAACCTTTCAGTATGTTTTATCATTATAAGCATATTGGTCAAAATACAGGCTCTGGACATACTACCTAACTAAGTTTGTGTCATGTCTCTACCACTTAATACTGTGAACTAGATTGAGTTACTTAACCAGTTTCTCATTTTTAAGGTGGGGAAAGAAAACTTACTATGTAGGGCTTTTAAGAAGGTTAAATAAGATCATACATGTAAAAAAATGTCACAGTGCTTGACATACAGAAAAAACTCACTAACAGTTGATTGCTATTATGTTATTATTTAAACTGGAATGCATATCTGATATAACTCTTTTTAGGCACTAAGACATAAGAATTGAGGCAAAGAATCAAGCTTAAAATTTTTTTTCCCAAATGTCTAGTCAGTTGTCCCAACATCATTAATTAATAAGCCATCTTTTCCCTACAAATTTGATGAACGCCTTTATGATGTGTAAAATTCACTGTCGTACTGGGTCCATTTCTAGATTCCTAGTCTTTTCCATTGATCTTCTCTATTCCTGTGTCAAACTTATATTATTATAGTTACAGAGGCCTTATTAAAGTTTTAATAAATACATTGGATTAGTCTCATTATTCCTGTTTATTGTTCCTCTTTGAAAATTGCCTTTTTCTCTCAAAAGAACTTGAAAACCAGTTTATCAGACCTCTTCCATCACCACATTGATTGGATCCTATTGAAAATAGAGATAAATTTAGTTAGAATAAAATTATATTTATTTCTCCTACCTAAGATTGAGCAAGATCTTCTTATCTTTTCAACACTATTTTTATCCTTTAGAATTCTAAAACTATATAGTATTTTTGGTAAATTTATTTTTAGGAATTCATATTTTTATGCTATCATAAATGTCATTTAAAAATAATTTGTAATATTTATCTGTCTAAACTATTTTCTATATTATTTAGATTTTATGTAATTTGAACTTTGTTGTGATTTATTACATATTGTGAATATTTGAAAACATGTACAATTTAAAATACAATAGCAACATGAACACCCACCATCTAGACCAGCAAATACTTTAGAAAGCCCCATGATGACCCCACAATTTCATTCCCAACCCTTTCTAGAGGGGCAACCAGTATCTTAAGTGTTGTGTTTATTATTCCTTAGCTTTTTTCCCCTTGTGGTTTTAACTATATACATTTGCATCTCTGAACAAAGTTGTTTAGTTTTGCATATTTTTGAACATATATAAATACAATCACTGTATATACTCTTCTGTGAATAGCTTCTTTTAGAAGGTTAAATTTTTACAATATATCCATGGTGATTCATGTAGTTCATTTTCACTGCTGTGTACTATTTCATAGTATGAATAATTATCCATTCTACTGTTGTTAGACCCTTTGTGTTTTTTACGGTTTTTTGCTGTTGTAGCAATTATTATACTCTAAATGTTCCTGTACATATATTCTGGTATATATGTGTAATCTTTTCTAGAATACAACCCTAGTAGTGGAATTTCTGGGATATGGAATTCCCGCATAATTGCTAATAGTTTTCAACTGATTTTCTTGGATTCCCAGATCTGCAATCCTATCTTCTGCAGATAATTTTGTCTAATTCCATTGAAATGTGCTTTCACATCAGTGATTTGAAAATCCTTGTTAAGTTTCCAGTTTTAATGGGAATGCTTTTAATGTTTTACCTTTGTGTTTGAAATATCATGTTGTTACTTGTTTTCCTAAACTGCCTTGTCTGTAGTTGTAAATGCAGGATGGATGTTGAAATTTAAGTACACTTTTTATCATCTATTAAAATAATTATATGTCTTATATGATGTTATTCTGAAGGATTAAAGTTAATAGCTTTCCTAATTTGAACCTTCCTTTACCTTCTGCAATGAACCACCACTTTACCGTGCTGTATAATATGCTTTGGTATTATAGCAGATTGAATTTTCCAAAGATGCCTGTGCCTATAGTTTATTAGGCTTTTCATGTTCTTCTTAAAATGTGACTGACACTCTTCCCACTGAAAGGGGACTCTGTTTCCTCTTCTCTCAAATTTGGCTGGAGCTTGTGATTGCCTTGGCCAATGGAGTACTGTAGAAGTGATACAATGTGACTTTCAAGGTTAAGTCATAAAAACAATGAAGGTTTTGCTTGCCTTTCTATCTTTTGGAAAACTTGCCATCATGTTGAGAGGTAGCCCAGCCCATGTAAAAGGACCAAGTGGAAAAAAAACTGAGATCTCCCATCAACAGTCAGCACCAACCTGACAACCATGTGAGTGAGCCACCCTGGAAGTGAATCCTCCATCCCAGTCAAGCCTTTTGATGACTGCAGATCTAGCCAACAACTCACAACAATCTCATGAGAGATCCAAACTAGAACTACCTAGCCGAGCTACTCCTGAATTTATGACCCAGAGAAAACATGAGAGATAATATATAAATATTGTTATTTTAAGCCACTAAATTTTGGAGTAATTGTTTATGTAGTGGTAGATTATAATTACAAGTGTTGCAGAATTTTACTGTCCTTATACTATATTTCTGATGCCTTGAATAATTTTTCAAGTTTCTGATGCCTTGGAACAATTTAAAGGCATCAAATAATCTGTTCTTTGAAAATTTGAAAGAATCCATGTGAGAAAATTTTTGTTACAGTTATTTTTAAAGGTCATAGTTCTTTGATAACTTGATCAATTTTTTTTATAATATCTGATCTGTTCAATTTTTTTCTCTGAGGGCCATATTAATGGTCTACTAGGAAAACATATATATTTCACATTCAGATTTTCAAATTAATTTTTAAGGAGTTGTGGAAAGTACTCAACTAACTTAATATTCAGTTAAAGTTTTATCTGTTGCCATTTCTCCAATCTCATTTTAATAGTTTCTCCTTGTACTCCTTTTACCCCCTTCGATTAGGTAGCTGATAATTTATCTATTTTTATTTATTTATTTTTGAGACAGAGTCTTGCTTTGTCATCCTGAGTAGAATGTAGTGGTGTCATCATAGCTCACTGCAACCTCAAACTCCTGAGCTCAAGCAGTCCTCCTGCCTCCCAAGTAGTTGGGACTACAGGTGCATACCATGACACCCGGCTAATTTTTCTGTTTTTAGTAGAGACGGGGATCTAGCTCTTGCTCAGGCTGAGAATTTCTAAGCCCAAGGGATCCTCCCACCTTGGTCTCCCAGAGTGCTAAGATTACAGGTGTGAACCATCATGCCTGGCCTGATTTATCTATTTTTATTGTTAATATTTTTCCCATCAAAGAACTGGCTCTTAGATTCGTTTGACAATGGTAAACATTTTCAAATTCCAGCATTTTTTAGTAACTTTATAGCTTTCCCTTTGTTTAATCTA
Source organism: Cheirogaleus medius (assembly GCA_008086735.1). NCBI lineage: Eukaryota > Metazoa > Chordata > Mammalia > Primates > Cheirogaleidae > Cheirogaleus > Cheirogaleus medius. The sequence goes on from VBSM01001265.1 coordinate 32,792,676, forward strand.
TCTAGCATCCCCATTGTATATGGTATTAAGTGGGAGTCTAGTTTTATTTTTTTCATATAGTTAATCAGTTTTCATAATACTGTTATTAAATAATACATACTTTTCTCTTTGATTTTGAATGCCTTCTGTATTGTTAATATGTTTTACACAGATAAAGAAATACATTGGTTAGTCTTTGAGTCCTCTATTCTGTTCTACTGATATGTCTATTTTGATTTTACTGTTATGGTTTGGTGGTATGTCAGTATCTGGTAAACTTCCTGTTTGGTCTACTTGTCTTCAGTGGACTTCTTTTTCTTGTCAGTTTTAAGGAAAAAAGTATATTGTGTTCCTCAAAAAATTAAGCTGGAAATTGGATGGGGATGTACCAAATACAAGTTGTGTCCTCCAAGAGCATGGAAGCATGCTTCTCCTTTTATTCAGATAATCTTTCTGTATTGGAATCTGAAAATTGTCTTCAAAGAGTTCTTTGTATTCTTGGTTAAGATAGTTTTTTGCTGTTGTTGTGAATGGTATCTTACTTTCTAGTAGTTGATTGCTGGTACAGTTAAACTGGTGCTTTATTGTATCTGGTAATTTTGCTGAACTCTCTTAGTTTATGATGTATCTATATACTCTTGAGGTTTCTAGGTAGATGACTATAGCTATGTATTTTAAATTTTGCTTCTAATTCTGCCTCTTATTTTTTTTCTTTTCTTGTAGTATTTGCTAGAACCTTAAGTACTATGTTGAAAACAACAATGATGGTGGTCATTGTTATCTTGTTACCATCATAAAGGGAATAAATATAAAGTTTTTCCATTAAGCTTAAGGTTCTTAATATTTAACCTTTACCGATTTGGTGAGTTTCTTTTTTAGGTAGTTTGCCAAAAGTGTTTTTATAAACATATATATATAGGTGTTGAACTTCCTCAACTTTATATCACATGTTTTTTCTACATCAATTGGGACAATTATGGTTTTCTTCTTTAGTCTATTAATAATAGTGAATTATGTTGATAGAGTTTTCTCATGTTGAAACTATCCTTGCAATCTTGTAATAATCTGTGCCGGATCATGATACATATTTGTATTACATTACTGAATTCAATTAGCTAGTGGGATAATTTAATAGCATCAAATAGTCTATTCTTTGAAAATTTGAAAGAATTCATTTGAGAAAATTTTTGTTCCAGTTATTTTTAAAGGTCATAGTTCTTTGATAACTCAGCCAATTTTTTTAATAACACCTAATCTATTCAGTTTTTTTCCTCTTAGGGTCATATTGCATGGTTTTCTAGGAAAATATATATTTCCCATTAGCTAATATTTTATTTAGGATTTTTGCATATTATAAAATTAACAAATCGGCTTGTAATTTAATTTGTATTGTCCTAATCTGGTCTTGGAATCAACATTACAGTAGCTACATCAAATGAGGTGGCAATATTCACTCTCTACTTTTGAAAGCAACTTGATGGTATTAGTAATCAACTCTTAATTGAATGCTTACTGGAACTCCACTATAAAACTCTATGGACGTTGGGATTTGAGGGAGAGAGGAAGAACCTTGGCTACCATTTCAGTTTAATACTTACTAGTCTACATTATTTTCTGTTAGTATTTGTTCTGTTTTGGCATTTTATATTGGTATTTTGTACTTCGCTAGGAATTTGTCCCTTAGTGTAGGTATTTAGGAATATTTGCAAATAGCTCATAACATCCTTGTATTATTTTAAAATCTTATGTCTATAGTTATTTTCCCCTTTTGTCTGTCTATTTTGTTTATAAACACTTTTTTTAAAATCAAATTTTCAGAGGTCTGACATTAAATTTTTAAGAACATCTTTTGGCTTTATGCGTTTTCTCAACCATTTTTTTTTCTTCTATCTTTGACTTTCAGCTTTATCCTTTTTTGAAGTTTGTTCTGTTTTATTAACAGGAGGGTTTCTCTTTTCAAAGTTTCTGGGTTGAATGCTTAGTTTATTTTTAGCCTTTTTTGTTTCCTTTAGGTATTTCATCTGGATCTTGCAAATTTTATTTTTATTATTATAATAATAAGTAATTATTTTTATTATTATAATGTTTCAATGTTATATTGTAGCTAAAGAATGTATTCTGTATTATGTTAATCCTTTGAAATTTATTGAGATTTCTTTTATAGACTAATATATGGTCTATTTTATAATAGTACTATGCATTCATGAAAATAACACATCTTTTGTGTTTTGGTGGAACAGAGTTCAATACAGATAAAATATCACATGCTTATTATTTGTAATGTTCAGTCTTCATATTCTTTTTTTTTCGGGTTGCTTGATCTATAATTTTCAAAGATGAGTGTATTATCTATAATTACAAATAATGGCATATATATTTCTTCTTGTGTTTGTGACAGCTGTTACTTGATATATTTTGAAACTTTATTTCTGGGTATAATTTATTTTGGATTTTTTTGTCTTACTGTTCATATAGAAAATGTTCTTTTATGTCCCTTATGATATATTTGCCATAAATTTTACTCAACTAAAATTAAATTTGGTATTCTAGCTTTCTTTTGGTTTATATTTGTATTGTATATCTTTTTCTATCCTTTTACTTCTATATGCTTTTCTCTTTAGTGTGTCTTCTAAACTACATGTTGATTCTTATTTTTTAATCTAAGAGTCTGTGTCTTTTAATCTGTGAGATTAAATCATTTACATTTATTATAATTATTGTTATATTATTTTTATTATGTTATTCTTGTTTTCTCATTTTCTGTTTTCTTTTGGAGTAGGTTGTCTTCTGTTTTTGTTATTTAGGCTTTTGTGGATTTTATTTTGTTTCTTGTGGTTATGCTTAACTTGAAATCTACATTAACTTTTGACTTTTATTTATCCCTATTGACTTCTTAAATATATTAGTATCTAGGTCATATTTCTAATAAGACATGTACTTTAGCACACTTCCATGTCCTTTTTCCTCTATCCTCTGTCATCATGTTTTATTGTCAGGAATAGTAGTTCAGATATGTAATGTAGGCATAAATATGCTTTCTCTTTTTCCTTTGTTCCTATGTTTTTTTGTTTTATGATAAAAATAAACTTTTCCAAGGTACTTGATCACCTTTCATTATCAAATCTCATGCAACCTTTCCTGGATTTGTTTCTCTTGTTTATTGACTTGTTAGAAAATAGGTAAGTGTATATGTTTAAAATATATTAAGGTTAAATATTAAAAGAATAGAAATTATGTGTGAAATTGAAGTCATAGGTAAAAACATACAGATAGGGGTGATTAAATCATAAAACTCTTGTCAGTCAATCTAAGAGGACTCAAGAAAGGATGGAAACAGAATATTTAAAAAAGAAAAAATAATTATTTTATAAATAAGTCTAAATATATCAGTAATCATAATAAATGAACATAGATAAAGCTTACCTTACCTGGAAAAAGACTGAGTCATACTGACTGGATAAAAAAACAGATCCTGCTCTATGCTATTATGAGAAACCTACCTAAGGTAGGTTTTTCTGAACTAGCTGAACACTCTGTGAGAATTCTAGCATTTGAGTCACCTTTGTAGCTTATATAAGAATAACTTTAAAGAGAGAAACCAAAATGTGTGTGTGTGTGTGTATAACTCTGAGGAAGCATAATGCAGACAACATAAGAAAACTTAATACAAACTCTAGGCGGGGCACAGTGGCTCATGCCTGTAATTCTGGCACTCTGGAAGGCCAAAGTAGAAGGGAGGATCACTTGAGGTCAGGAGTTGGAGACCAGCCTAAGCAAGAGAGAGACTCCATCTCTACTAAAAATAGAAAAAAAAATTAGCCAGGCATGGTGGTGCATATCTGTGCTCCCAGCTAATTGGGAGGCTGGAGCAGAAGGATTGTTGAGCCCAGGAGTTTGAGGTTGCAGTGAGCTGTGATCACACTACTGCACTTAGCCAGGGCCACAGAGCAAGACTCTTGTCTCAACAACAACAACAACAAAAAAGGTAAACTCTAATTAGTATTCCTAAAGTATTAAAGAAGACATTGTGTCAATGGAACTCTTATTAATATCCTCAGAAAGATGTTAAAAGCATCTATAAAACTAGAACAGGATGTCAAGAAAAAGAACCAGGAGAGAATGAAAATAATCTCCTAGAAATTAAAACATGATGGCCAAAATAAAAAATTCAATGGAAGAGTTGGAAGATAAGTTGAGAAACTCTCCCAGATGACAAAACAAAAAGACAATGAGACAAATAATATAAGAGAAAATGGACAAAACATAAGATCATCCACAGGAACTGATGTATAACTAATAGGTGCCTCAGTGTAAGTACAGTGTTCTAGAAGAGAAATCAGAGGGGAGAGGAAGTTTGCAAAGAAACGTTGGTAGAGCTAATGAACAGAGGTCTCCAGATTATTGGTTCTGCTGGGCTCACTGAATGCCCAGAAGTACCAATGAAAAAAGTCCCAAACCAAGAGATCAGGAGATAAAATATACTAAAATCTTTCTAGAGAGGGAACAAAAGATTACCTACAAAGAAATTGGAATTAAAAAAAAAAATCCGTCTTAGCAGCAGCAACACTGAATGCTTACAAACAATGAAGCAATTCTGAGAAAAATTCTTTCACTCTAGAATTCTGTGCATAGCTAATGTGAGGGGATAATGAAGACTTCAGGTATATAATGACTTAAATGATTCCTGGGAATTTTTTCTTAGTAACCATGCTAGGAAATCTTTTTTAAACTAAATGACGTGTTGAAGAGAACCTTGCCTGTTTCTCACCTTTGCTTTTTACATTGGCCCTGGGCTTGATTCATATTCATAGGTTTGATTGAACTCATTTGGGTGTGCTCCTCCAAAATAAGGGAGTAAGTCACAAAAGAGGAATAATTATATGATCTGGAAAATGGAACTCCAAAGAGTAGCCAGCCTAGATCCAGATTGGAGCAGGAAGATGACATTTCCAAAATAAAAAGTGGGGGGTAGGGTGGGTGGTAAGGCACTTAATAAAATAGATTATATAGAGCCTTTAAAAATAATTAAGAATATGAGGATAGTGAATTTATTAAATAGAAATAAAACAGGTAATCCTCCAGACTGCCGTACATAGTCATAATCATGATTATATAATAACTGTTTAAAATTTATATATATACATATATATAATTAGTTTTTGTACAAGCGGGGTCTCACTATATTGCCTAGACTGATCTCATACTCCTGGCCTCAAGTGATCCTCCTGCCTCAGCCTCCTGAAGTGCTAGGATTACAGGCACAAGCCACTGTGACTGGCCAGAACTTTTTATTGATTTGACTAAAAATTAGTGATAATACCATATGAGAATAGTTAGTAAAGGTATAGGGTATAGGATCTAATGCCTCATCTTATAGCAAAAAGTAAGTAGATACTGTCTAAAATAATTATTCATAAAGCAGTAATATAAGCAAAGTTGAGCATATCATTAAAGTTGCAAATGGTTCTGGTCTGAAGTATGCAGACCTGAGTCCCAGCTATGCTACTTTCTACCTCTGTGGCCTTGGCAATTTACTTAATCTCTTTCAACCATTGTTTACTAATTTGTAAAACAAGGATGATACAACATAGGATTGCTGTGAGGATTAACTGAAATACAAGTGAAGTACTTAGCTCAGTGGTTAGCAGACAGGTGCTATTGTGTTTCTTATGATAGGGATGGTATTGCTGATACATTATCTAGCTATTTGACTACTATTATGCCTCCCTTTACCTTTCTTGTTTTTTTTTTTTTTTTCGTTATTGAAGTTCATTCTTTCTCTGTTCAGTTTGCCCCTTATGTTACCTGCTAAAAGTCTTTTTTTCTTCTTCTTCTTTTTTTGCTAAACATCTTTTTCTTTGTCCTGCTTCTCCTTAGATTTCTTCTTCCTGGAAAGCCTGATCTTTGACCACATGGCAATAACATTTGAAGATGTGACTATTATTTTTACTTGGGAGGAGTGGAAATTCCTGGATTCTTCTCAAAAAAGGCTCTACAGGGAGGTCATGTGGGAAAACTACACAAATGTCATGTCAGTAGGTAAAGTTATCCCATCTTACAGAGAATAGACTTAATTTCTTCTAGAACCAGTTTTGCTGAGTATTTTGGTTTTTTACCTAGGTGTTGTATTGAAATGGTGGAAGAATCTGGATGTTATATTGAATAGAGGAAGAAATAGTCTCAAAAATCTTAAATCAAGTTACAAATAGAATATAAAGCAAAACATCTTCCAGGACACCTAGGGTATATAATTAATAAATATTTATGATTATTATTTTTAGTTATTTTCGAGATTACCCTTAAGCACCTATCTCCATACATAGTGGACTTTGTGTGGTACTACATTTGTTTTCTCTTCATACTATTTATAAAAGTTAGCTTTTGTTGTATAGTGATTATGCCAAACTTAGTGGCTTAAAACAAATTATTATTTTTCATTATTCTTATTGGCTGGCTGGATGGATCTTCTATCATGGAGAGATTTGATTAGGGCTGGATAGATGAGGCTGGCTGGCCTGACTCACATGTCTGGCAGTTGGCTTAGTATCTGCGGGGATGATGGGGATGTGTTGGCCATATGTCCCTTTTCAAATAAGCTAACCCAGGCTCATTTACATGGTAGTGATCTCAGGAGTTTCAAAAGCAATGAGAGAGAATGCAAGCACTTTTCAAGTCTCTGCTTGTGTCACTTTTTCTATTGTCCCAGTGACCAAATAAATTATACAGCCAAGCCTAGAGACAGAATAGAAAGAGAACACCAAAGGTGTAGATAAAGAAAGTAGCAAGTTAATACAGCCATTTTTGCTTAACAATCTACCACACTATTCTAGAACAGAAAAAGAACAATATATTTTATTTTTATAATATCCAAAATGAAGTAATCTTATTAAATATCAATCTTTAATATTATTTCCATGAAGCAGTTGACCTTACTCTTATTTCTAACAATACCTGGTAAATAGTAGATGCTCAAGATATGCTTGTGGAATTAATAAATAAGCAAATGAATGAATTCGTATGTGAATGTACAAAACAAATAAATTTCAGACTCAGATGGAGCAGCCAAAGTCCTAACCCTTCTTTCTTATCCCCATCCACACATATATTCCTGTCATTCCAGAGGTCATTGATTTAGACACTTGAAAATTTTTAAACACAACCTTTATCTCACCACTGGATTATCTGCTTATTCTTCTAGGAAACTGGAATGAGAGCTACAAATCCCAAGAAGAAAGATTTAGACATCTACAATATGAAAATTTTTCCTGCTGGCAAGGCTGGAGGAATGCTGACACTCAGATATATGAGAATCAGAATTATGAGGAAACTATTCCAAGGGTAGATTCCAAAGACCTAAAGCAGCAAGACCTTTCCCAGTGTCAAGAATGGTTAATACTGTCCACACAAATACCAGGGTATGGGAACTATGAACTGACTTTTGAAGGCAAAAGTCCCAGGAACTTAAAATATAAAAGGTTTATACCTTGGCAGTCCTTAGAAACAAAAAGCACTCAATTCTATGGTAGAGAAATCTATGTGAGTGATTCCCATGGTTTTCAAGGGGGCAGATACCATCTTGGCATATCCAGGAAAAACCTCTCCATTGAAAAAGAACAGAAGCTCTTAGTTCAGCATTCTTGTATCCCAGTGGAGGAAGCCCTTCAAGAGTACATTGGGAAGACATGCCAAAATGACCTACTGAAAGACTCAATGGAAGACAAATACTGCAGCTGTAATAAATGTAGAGAAATTTATTATTGGAACTCACAGTGTATTCACAAGAGAAAACAGCTTGGAGAAAACCTCTATCAGTGCTCCATCAGCACAGCATTCTTCTCTCAGAGATCAGACTTATATAGACATCCAAGAATCTACATAGGTAGTAAGAAGCTGTATGGATGTGATGAAGTAGAGAGTAACTTCTGTCAGAGCTCAGGAGTTCACTTTCATCAAAAAGCCCACACGGGGGAGGTGCCTTATATCTGTAATGCATGTGGTAAGAGCTTCAGTCAGATCTCTAGTCTTGATAATCATCAAAGAATCCACACAGAAGAGAAACTCTATAAATTTGAGTGTGATAAGGACCTAAGTAGAAATTCATTACTTCACATTCACCAGAGACTTCACATAGGAGAGAAGCCTTTTAAGTGTGAGCAGTGTGGTAAGAGTTTTAGTCGGAGTTCAGTACTTCATGTTCATCAAAGAGTCCACACAGGAGAGAAACCATATAAGTGTGATGAGTGTGGTAAGGGCTTCAGTCAGAGCTCAAATCTTCGAATCCATCAGTTAGTACACACAGGAGAGAAGTCCTATAAATGTGATGACTGTGGCAAGGGCTTTACGCAGCGTTCAAATCTTCAAATTCATCAGAGAGTGCATACAGGAGAGAAGCCTTATAAATGTGATGACTGTGGAAAGGACTTCAGTCACAGCTCAGATCTTCGCATTCATCAGAGGGTCCATACGGGGGAGAAACCCTATACTTGTCACGAATGTGGGAAGGGCTTCAGCAAGAGTTCAAAGCTTCACACTCATCAAAGAGTACATACTGGAGAGAAACCCTATAAATGTGAAGAGTGTGGCAAGGGATTCAGTCAGCGTTCACATCTTCTCATTCATCAGAGAGTCCATACGGGAGAAAAACCCTATAAATGTGATGATTGTGGAAAGGGCTTTAGTCACAGCTCTAATCTTCACATTCATCAGAGGGTCCACACAGGCGAGAAGCCTTACCAATGTGCTAAGTGTGGTAAAGGTTTCAGTCACAGCTCAGCTCTTCGAATTCATCAAAGAGTCCATACAGGAGAGAAACCTTATAAATGCCATGAGTATTATAAGGGATTTGATCAGAATTCACATCTTCACAGTAATCATAGAAGAGAAAGTTTATAAATCTTATTCATTAACAGATGTAATCAAAGCTTAACCTTTAAACCCAATAAATGGAAGGAAATCCTATAAATAAGACAACCCCACACAACATTTATAGTTTGCTCTAACTCCTAAGAATTATTTGCTTCAAGAGAAGATCTTTAGGAGGATTTCTATATATTTAAAATTAAAGGGTATTTTCTTTACCCACTATAAATATAATACATAGTCATTATAAAATATATTAAAAATTTAAAGAGAAAACTTCCTCATGTTTCATTCTAGTCTTTTTTTCTGTGCATTTTGATGTGCATGAAATTATTCTCTGTGTGTGTGTGTTCAACTTTTTATTTTCACTGATTTCAAAACATTTAGTCAAATTTTGGTTTGAATTGAAACTGGCTAGCCATCTTTGACACAACATTTCTTGATTCCCCTATAAAGTCTGTAGGAAGTCACAGAAAAGGTAGAAACAAACAAAACTTGCGACTTAAACTGGTAGATAACCTATTTGCTCAAATATGGAAGTACTATAAGGCCAGTAGAAGTCAATTGTTTATGAAACAAAAGCCACTTAATAAAAGATAGGAAAACATTGTATGAGCTTGTATTCGAGATATCTGAGTATATCTTAAAGATGTTATCTCTGTCAAACAGAAAACTCAGGGACCTTCCTTCTGTTGCATGGGTGCTGCACTTTCAGGTGACCACAATGTACTCTCATCCTTTCCCCAATTTTCCACATTTATTCATAGTTTCAGACACAAAGTAACAAGAAGTACAAAATTTAGTTTCTCTAAGATGTGAAAGGTATGGACAAAAGTTGATAGGAATGAATGCTAGCAACAAGATACTCCATTGGTTCAGAATCAGGGATTCAAGCAATAGAATTTTATTTAATCTCAGAACAAAGTGGTAATAGAGAAATATCATCGCTTCTCGGCCTTTTGGCTAAGATCAAGTGTAGAGAAATATCTGCTAGGAACAGAATTGAAGTCAGAGCTGTGTGCAACAATGAACCCTCAAGCTAATTTTGTAAGAAGAGAATTTATTATAAAAATATAGAAGAGTCAACAGAAATACAAAGTACCAACTATTGATAGGAAATATGCTTAGGTAATACTTGCCAAGAGGAATAAAAAGTGGACCTGTTTAGGGAAATAAGAGGGAATTTCAATATCAACAAAAGGAATATCCTCAAGGCTTAGAAATCTATTATCCTGAAAATAAGCTGCTTAAGGCTCCAGAGGAAATATTTTAAAAAGTTGGTATCCCCAGTAGCATAACAGAAAACCTGAACTCAAAAAAGCAAGAATAGAAATCCATAGGTAGAGAAGAGCCTCTGAAATAGAAATAGATAAAATGAAGGACTTCAGTGAAATTAAAAATGCTACATCAAAGGCAATAAAGAGTAAAATTAACATTGCAGAGTATCAAATGCTGTAATAAACTTGAGACGATCTTAAATGTCTAAGAAAAAGGTAGAGATGGAAACAATGAGAAAAGACAAATGTAAAGAGCAGAGAATGGAAGTCCAATGTAAGAATTAAAGGTGTTTCTAAGGAAGATAAAAAAGAACATTTGGAATAGAATCAATGGTCAAAGACATTAAGAAATTCTTCCTGAATTAAAAGTATATGCTCACTAGATTTCATGCAAAACCAGTATAAAAACAATCTTAGACTAGGAAAAAAGGAGCGATTGAAAGCATGCAGAAAGAAAAATTCTAGTTATCTACAAAACCAAAAAGGAGGATGGATACAGACCTCTGAACAATGCAACAGCACCTTAGAATTCTGAGATTAAAAAAAGTCTGTTATCACCTAACAGTTTAGTCAACAAAATTGTCTTTTATATTTGCAGGAAACAAGTATTTTATAGATGATAAGCAAGAAAACAGCATATCTTTCATGTTCCTTTCTTAGTTCCAAGAATGTGAAAGTCATATTATAAAAGGACTGGTGATGAGTTAACTAAAATCAGTTAAACATAGAGTTAAGTCTGAATAAATTTTTTTACAAAACTTTAAAAAATGTAAATAGTTGTACAAGAAAATATACAAATGCTATGTATGTTGCTGCCCAACCAGGTTCATACATCAGCTGCCCAAGAGGAAGACAATACGCTGAGTCAGCAGGGTTTACAAGGCAGAGAAAGTCTTTATTCCACATAGCGCTAAGCAGGGAGATGGGAGAAATTTCTCAAATCTGCCTTCCTGGGAATTTGGGAGACAGGGTTTTTAAGTGTAGTTTGGCAGGCAAGGGATTAGGCAATTAGGTTTGTTAATTGGGACAAAATTATAGAGGTGTAGAAATCATCTTCTAATGTTGTTTCAGTCCCCGGGGTCACAATTCCAGTTGAGTAGATTTCTTGGTATGAGCCGCTGGTCCACTGGGTAGGTCAGCTAATCCACTGGAATGCGGGGCCTGGAAGATATTTTTAAAACTACCTTTAGGTTTCAAAACGGTGATGTTATCTATGGAGAAAGTTCAGAATCTTTATGGACAGCAGCCATGGGGAGAAAGTTAAGAATCTTTATGACCACCAGCTGCGTGGCTCTGGAGAAACAAACAGGGAGAGTTACTAATTATTATCATTATTTTTACCTAGGCTTGTGCGTTATTTTTCACTAGGCCCTTATCACAGTTCTCACCTTGTGCCTTGTTACTGATTTGTGAAAAAGGCAGTTTCAAGTATAAAAGCAGATTATATATAAGAGCATGGGTGGGGAAATAGGGTTGCCAGGATATCCACTTAAGTTTGAATTTCATATAAGCAAAGAATTTTTAGTGTATGTCACAAATATTGCATGGGACTTACTCTAATAATTTATTCAAAATTCAAATTTAACTCTGGATATTTTGTGTTTTTATTTGCTAAATCTGGCAGTCCTATGGGGGAGGGATAGCAAAAGAAAGTGCTACATTTCTGATCTTAAATAGCAGGGACCAATAATAACATTTTCTTCTTAACAATTTAAGAAAGGCCTAACTTTTTTTCAAGCTTAGAAATTGCAATAATAGAACTAAAAGAAGTTCATATACTTTTCAAAACAGGGGAGAAGATAAAAGCAAAAAATACTCAGTCTCTATAGCAAAGACAATACAAAAAATCTCAAGAAGTTGGCCTAAAAAATTAGGATGAATCAAGCTGAGAGAAGGCCAAATTTATCAAAACATGTTAAATGCTTTATTGAAAATTTTGAAAACGCAGATTGGGATAAAATTTTAATTACATATTATTGCAAAAGAAAAGATTAAAGTAAAATGATATTGATTAAATATGAAACTAGGCAAGGGTTTTATTAAATATAAAGGAGAATCTATAATATATTTTTTAAATTTAATGAATTTGAACTAATTAAACCCATAAGGTGGGTAAAAATATAAAATCAATAGTTTCCTAAACTGTTGTAATAGAAAATGGAATGAGTGGAAAATATCTGTTTTTTAGTAACATTAACATTTTTTAAAAAGGAACATAAAAGTACAGAATAGAAATAATGGAAAAAATTAATTGAGGATCATAAAAGAGGACTTGAATAGGGAAGTTTTACAATTTGCCTAGAGGAGATATTCCTAAATTAATTTATAGATTTATTTCAAATCTCATGAAAATCTCAATGAAATTTGAAATAAAATTCTAGAAAACTAGATGTTGAAGCAAAGCAAAGATAATTATAAGAAAGCTTAATGAGATGGCACTAACATATAATAAATGGTATATTGAAGTTATAATAATGGAGAACTTGTGTATTTAAAAAAAAATTTTAGAACTGAGTCAGTAAATAGCTTAGAAATATACCAGTGTATGGATTATATATGTGTATATAACATATAGCACATATGCTAATATACTTCACATGATAAAGATCTATAAACAGGAGAAGGATTATTCAGTAAATGGTGCTGGGATGATTAACTTTTTGGTGAAAAATAAAATTAGGCTTTAATTTCATGATCTACATCAGAATAAAATATACATTGATTAAAACACAAGTTTTCAAGTTGTATTCCATGGACCTCCATATGGTTTCATGAAGACTGGTGCCTCAAAAAGAACCACAAATTTACCCCCATTTTTATCTGTTTTATATACAAAAATAACATAAGATTTCATTTTTTTTTTTTTAAAAAAAGGAGGGTACACCCTTTAAATATAAAATGTTTAAAATTCTCTACAATGGATTTTTATATGGTTGAAAACATACATACCCACATGCATTTTTTAAAAGAAAAAATACCTAGCAGTTTGCATAAAAATTTTAAAACTGTGGGTCAAAAACATGGAAGTCAGACAATAATAGGAAATATATTTTCCATGATTATGACAGTATCAACTTTTATAAATTAAATGGACATCTGGTAAAAATAATTGACAAAGGGCATAAACAGAAGAGCAATGAAATATCCCTTTTAACAGAAATGATAATAGCTGTTTTCAGTGAGCATATGGAGCGATGTATACTTATACACTACTTATGATGAGAGTAAATTGATACAGACTTTTTGGAAAAGATATTTGGCCAATCATAAGCCTCAAAATTATTGATACTCTTTGCTACAGTGATTCTATGTCTGGGAATATATCCTATGGAAATAGAGTTTCACAGTATTAGGGAACTTCTAATTGTAAGAATAGAGATCCACTCAAGCTATCTCACGTAAAGAATAGGGTTATAGAATATTAGGTAGTAGAATGTCACAAAAGAAAATCCAAGGACAGAAACTTCATGGGAACTTCCTCTAGGAATTATCAGATAATGAAGCTACTCTTTCAATAAATTATTTTTGTTTGTCTTTAGTATCCTTTTTCATTTTGTTTTGTTTTTTTTGAGACACAGTCTCATTAGCTTTTTAGTTCTGGATATCAGAAGTCTGAAATTAGTTTCACTTAGCTAACATCAAAGTTTCTGTACAGCTGTTTTTTTCTGAAAACTTTGAGGGGAGAAACTGCTTATTTTTATAATTTTTGTATATTTTAGAGACAGTGTTTTGCTATATTGCCCAGGCTGGTCTTGAATTCTTGGCCTCAAGCAATCCTCCCACCTTAGCCTCTCAAGTAGCTGGGACTACAGGCATAAGCCACCACGCCCAAAAAGAACCCACTTCTTGCTCCTTCCAACTTCTGATGACTGCCAGCACTACTTGGCTGTGGCCACATCACTCCAATCTCTGCTTCCATTATCATATTGCTTTCTCTTCTGTTATAAAAATCTCCATTTGCCTATATGATTACATTCAAGGCCCACAATATTCCAGGATAATCTCCTTATCTCTAGATCCTTAATTCAAATACATCTACAAAGTCCCTTTTTCCATATGAAAATATTCAAGGATTCCAGGGATTAGGATCTGAACATATTTGAAGGGCCATTATTCAGCCTACCACACTAGTGGATGAGTCATTAATAGTTATAGCTTTGTATGTGAGTTTATTTTTATAATATTAAGTTTTTGTGTGCTTATGTGATTTAGGTCTTCTAATAATAAGGGAGTTTATATACTACACATACAGATTTGTTTTTCATATGTTCAGTTTATCCCCCTCTTGTTAAACTGACTCAATGTCTTATGGATATTATTAGGCTCTGTGGCTAGACTGCTGTAACAAGAGCTTTCAGTTGATATATTAAGGGTAATAATTCAAGGGAAAAGAGTTAAAAAAAAAAAAAGGACTCATTTGTAAGAATATCAAGATAGCAAAATTTCCCTGTTCTTACATGTTTCTACTGATCATTCTACCAGTAAAGCCTACACTTAGATAGTTGAAGAAGAAAGAAAGGAAGAGTTTATAAAGGATAGAATTAGGTGTCCAGGATAGAGATGGTGCTCATCAGATCTTTTATTCACTATCTTTCTCTTCTTTCCTTTGCTTTCTCTGAAATGATTTAAAAAATTATTAAATACATTGACTTCCTTTTAGAGGATCATAATCTCTTACTGAGAACTGATGTAAGGGTATGTGCTAGACACTGAAACATAAAATAGAAAAGATCTAGTTGGTGGCCAGTAGTGGCTTGCAGTGTACAGAAAGGTAAATATGGAGGTAAAGAATTGTAATCAAGGGACAAAAGTTAAAACAAATAAGTGAGTAATTTGATACAAGAAGGTTAAAGGACCTTTCATAGAAAAGGTAAAACTGGAGCATTATTTTTAAGGGTAAGTAAATATCAGATTAATAGGGAAAGTGATATAAAAATCTAGGTTTCTTTCAGATTTGTACTGTATGGCAAAGCCTGTTTATCATCTGTAGTAGTAGTAGCTGAATGGTTTATAAAGTCTATTTTAGGGAGTCTAAAGTCTCATTCCTATATTTACATTTAATGTAATACTTTAGAACTCTTATCCTTATTCTAGAGCTGTGATGTTATTGAAAGAGCCCGGTATTAAGAAGGCTGGATATAATTCTTAGTGCCTATGTTAATTAGAACTATATCCTTAAAAATTTACCTAGTATCTTGAGGCCTGTTTCTTCAATTATAATATGAGAAGTTTAACCTAGATTATTTCAAGTATCCCTTCTATTATTATTAGGTTATTAAGTATGGAATGTCCGATTTCCTTAAGTACTAAGTTTGACAGTTGATATCTCTGACATTTCACTTTGACACTTTTTTATTATTATTGTGAAAGTACAACCTCATTCTTTCAAATGCATGTTTTGGCTTGTGATTATCTTTCAGATTTTTTTTAGAGCAATTTTTGTGAAACCACAGATAACTTAAAAATTCGTATTATTTTCGAATATGAGTTCCTTTGTGGAACCAATGCAGTGCAGACAGCTCGAAATATCAACAAAGTGTTTGGAAAGGATGGGGCTAATGAACGCACAGTATGTCAATGGTTTGAGAAGTTCCATTGTGGTGATTTTAATCTTGAAAATGAGCCATTTGGGTGACCTGAGACCAAGGTGGATAATGATGAGCTGAAATCTATAGTGGAAGCAAATCCATCTCAACCTACGTGTGAATTAGCAGCAAGGTTTGACATTATTATTCCAACAATATTGGACCATTTGAAACAAATGAGCAAGGCAAAGAAGCTGGATAGATGGATATATCACATGAATTAAACAAGAATCAGAAAAGAAACTGTCCTGAAGCTTGCCTTATTTGCTGTCACAACATAAAGCTGAACCATTTCTACACCGTATTGTTACATGTGATAAAAAATGGATTCTTTATGACAATCGCAAGCATTTGGCACAATGGTTAGATAACGATGAAGTGCTGAAACATGGTACAAAATTGAATATTCACCAAAAAAAGCTAATGGTGTCTGTTTGGTACACCTTTATGAGACCTGGTTAATTGATTACAGGGGATGTCTACTGCAACCAACTGGACAAAATGATGAGGATGCTTTGATTAAGCAGCTGAGGTTGGTCAATAGAGACAGGCTAATTGTAAGACCACATGTTGCAAAAACAAAAACAAAAACAAAAAAACGCTGCTCAGACTGCAGAAACTGGACCGGGAAACTCTGTCATCCACCGTATTCATCAGACCTTGTACCAACTGATTACCACTTCTTCCAGGCTTTGGACTTCTTGCAAGGAAAAATATTCAATTCTCAATGTGGAAAATGCCTTTCATGATTTTATTCCCACTCACTCTCTAGGCTTCTTTGCTGCTGGCATAAGCAAGCTACCATTAAGATAGCCAAACTGTGTTGATAGTTGAGGCACACACTTTAATTATAACTGCTTTTTGTTTGAGATATAATAAACTAAACTTTTGATTCAAAATTGGACATTTCATATTTAATAACCCCATAATAATAACATTCTATGACTATAAAAAATTCTATTTATGCCAGGAGCAGCAATTTATGCCTGTAATCCCAGAACTTTGGGAAGCCATGGCAGGAGGATCGCTTGAACCCAGGAGTTGGAGACCAGCCTAGGAAATAGAAAGACCCTATCTTCACAATAATAATAATAAAAATAGCTGGGTGTAGTGGAGGGCGCCTATAGTCCCAGCTACTTGGGAAGCTGAGGCAGGAGGATTGCTTGAGCCCAGGAGCTGGAGGCTGCAGTGAGCTCATGGTGTCACTGCACTCTAGCCCAGGCAACAGAGCAAAACCCTGTCTCAAAAAAAAAAAAAGTATTTAAAAAAATGATTCTGGGGAACAAACTAGGCTAATACTTTTATTAGGTTGAACCATATGAAATTGCTGATATTCAACCATTTTTGCCCTACAAAAACAGCAGTTTTATATGGTTTGACTTAACATACTAGGTTTTAATGTATATAACTGTATTTTGAGCAGTATAATAATCTGACCTAATATATGCAAATACATGTAACCAAGTAAATTTTTAACAGTAATTCATCCTTGTTAAACAAGAGTGATAATTTCTTTGTTCCTGAATGAAGTCATGTCAATTGCTCCTACAATATGAACAATAAATCATAATGTATTTAAATGTATTTAAGCTTCTTAATCTGATATACCAAAATACTTCCATATTTTATAAAAGTGTTCTTAGTTGGAACCATATGTGGGCTAGAGGTGGAAAATTCATAATGATTTTCCTGGGAGAGTCCCAGTGTTTGCTTTTTGTCCTAGTATAATTATTAATGATGGCCCCTTTCACTTTCCAAAACATCCCGCTAAATTCTATGGTTACTCTTTTCTTCTACCCAGTAACTATACTGAGGTAGAGGTGAATAATAGGCTAGAAATACAATGGGAAATTCTGAGAAACAAAATAAGTTCCTGATATTGAGGGTGGAAGGTTGTTCATGCCTGAAAATAAGTCCTAGTTTGTGTGAAAATATTCATCACACATGAGCTATTGTGGCAAGTTAGCCTGCTATATTCTCTATTTCTTTTTTTTATTGCAGATATTACTTACTTCCAACAATTTATTTAATAAATAGTGATTGAGCACCTACTATATATCTGGTCTTATTGCAGGATCTAGGGACAAAATAGTAAATAAAACAGATGTAGATCATTGCCTCTATCAAGCTTACTTCCTGAGGGAGACGCAGACAACAAACAAGATAAATTAAGAAACAAAAAATTATATATGAGATAATAAGCACTAAGGAGAAAAATAAAACAAGAAATTGGAATTGAAAAGAGTCAGGTAGGTGATAAGGAAGTTTGCAGTTTATATTATAGAGCGGTCAAGGATGGCCTCCCTGAAAGAACATTTCAGGAAAGATCTAAAAGAAGTGAGGGAGCAAGTGAGCCACGGAGCTATCTAGGGAGAAGGAATTCTGTAGAGAGTACAGCAAGTGCAAAGGTTCTGAGGGTAGGAGTGTACCTAGAATGTACTACAGCACAGTAAGGGAGGAGGAAAATAAGGGATGAGGTTAAAGGTAATATGGGACTTAAATGTCATTGTAAGGGTTTTTACTCTGAGTAAAAAGTCATCGGCGGGTTTTAAGTGACATAATCTAACTTAAATTTTAATAGGCTTACTCTGAAAGCTATGTTAAGAATTGACTGAAGGTAGAGGCTAGAGGCAAAGCAGGGATTCAAATTAGGAGGTACTGCAGTAATCCCTAAAAGAGATAAGGTGTTAACACAGTGTTAACAGTGGAAGTGAGAGACACAATCAAATTTTGGATATATCTGGAGTGTAATGAATATATCATAAGGTAATTTTAAAACTAGACTTTAGGTTGTATCTTAAAATAGGTAAAAAGAATGCTAAAATACAGACAAGAATGATTTCTTATAAAAACTTGTAGTTGAGCACATAGTATTTTAGGTATAGTGAAATTAGTCTATCCAGATTAATGTTTTTATGTTGAGATTTGAGCTACTCTTAAAGGACTAGAGTTTTTTCATCTTAATAATATAAAGCTCAACTTGTGCCATGGGAATAGTCACACCCAACCTTGGGTAGTCAGGGTAGGCTTTCCAGAGACAGTGGTTCTAATCTTAGACCAGAATAAGTTGCAATAACCTGAGAGGGTGGAAAGGAGGGGGTAACAGTGTTTCAAGCAAAGTGAGCAAAATGTAAAGTGTTAGGAATGAACATAGCCTAGACATTAAGAGCTAGACTTCCTGGGATTCGATGAATTTTTAAGATAGGGTACATGTCAACAAACTTAGAATCATTGAGTCAGTGTGAACTGGGAGTTTACCATCAGCGATTCTGGTAAGAAAAGTATCAGAGTCAGGCCGGGCGCGGTGGCTCACGCCTGTAATCCTAGCTCTCTGGGAGGCCGAGGCGGGCAGATCGCTCGAGTTCAGGAGTTCGAAACCAGCCTGAGCAAGAGCGAGACCCCGTCTCTACCATAAATAGAAAGCAATTAATTGACCAACTAAAAATATATAGAAAAAATTAGCCGGGCATGGTGGTGCATGCCTGTAGTCCCAGCTACTCGGGAGGCTGAGGCAGGAGGATTGCTCGAGCCCAGGAGTTTGAGGTTGCTGTGAGCAAGGCTGACACCACGGCACTCACTCTAGCCCGGGCAACAGAGTGAGACTCTGTCTCAAAAAAAAAAAAAAAAAAAAAATTATCAGTCAGGCAGATCCTGTCAGAAACGCCTATCAAATTGATTGGTTAAATCCTAATAGCTATTGAATATTGTGCTAGCTATGCAGAGGCTGAAAAACTATGTGATCCAGTCCAAAAGGCACTACTATGGTGTGTTTCTGTTCATCTAAGCAGGGCCTAGAATTTAGAATACAGACCACAATGACTACACGTATGGGTGTCTTTCACTGAACACTGACAAATCAATTAGAACATGCTTTGAAGTAGTTTACTTCCAGCATAGTGGCTGAAAGATCCGCAAGACTCACTGGGGTTTGATCCAGGATCAAATATAGTTTGGAACATTTGCCATGAATGCAAAACACCTGGGACCTGGGATTTAATGTGTTGCTTTAAACACCAGAAAGAGCAACCAGTTCTGTTAGGATGGCTAATTAAAGCCTGGAGTCAAACTTGGCCCATTGCTAATCACATAACTTCTCTGGTACATCACAGAGAAAGGTGTCCAAAGGTTGAGGGTGATTGAATATTGGAATGAATTTATTACTGTTAAAGATTTAAGAGATGTCTTGAAAGAGGGTCAAAAGCATCCTTGAAGAGCTCTGTGGTGTCTGTTTTCTATAGGCTGCAGATGATGGTGAAAACTGCTGCAACGGAAATGGGCTTCCTGATCTTTATGGTTATTGTATAATTCCAGAGTGCCAGAGACAAAGGGCCATAATTACCCACAGTAAATTACAGGGGAGGATAAGTAATCAGTGTTTTGACCTAGAGTGAACTGTGGCAATGACAACTTGGTTACAGCTCCTTAAAAATGAAATAGATGGCCTATTAAGCTACTTATTGATATATTACATATTTAAGTACAAGGAAGAGACCCTGGGTGAGGTGCTTGCCTCATCCCTCAGTGATT
This sequence comes from Cheirogaleus medius, assembly GCA_008086735.1. Classification (NCBI taxonomy): domain Eukaryota; kingdom Metazoa; phylum Chordata; class Mammalia; order Primates; family Cheirogaleidae; genus Cheirogaleus; species Cheirogaleus medius. Next base: position 32,812,903 of record VBSM01001265.1, read on the forward strand.
ATTGATGCTGCTGAGTAGAAAAATCTGGTGGTTCTTGTCCTGCACTCATTCTTGCTTGCTCAGGTTGAATTCTGTAGCTACTTGCTCCCTCTTTGTAGGATGGATGCCTGGTCTTTTTTTCAACTCTTGTTGCTCTTTCCTTGTAGAGACTGCATTCTGTCACCCTCTGGAGAAGCATGCATTCTAGCAGTTTTTGGAATACTTAATTCCTGTTCCCTCCCATGTCTTTTTAAAGGCTCTCAATACGTGTTGTCAAATTGGTCCTTGAGAGAGTTATTGCTTACCTTGCCGCTGGTGGCATGTTACATTTCTTGACAGTCCCACTAAAACTGAGCGACCTTTTTATATGTTGCCTATCAGCTCAAAATGTGATCTTTTTATTAGTGAAAATAGAACTTTTCCCCTCATGTTTATCTTTTGAAAATAAGCAGTTAATTTTTAAACCATTTTGTCCAGCTTTTCAAAATAAGAATCTCAACATCAACGTAGTATACATTTTCATATATTTAATGCATCTGATTACATATGTAAATATTGAGTTAAATATTTTTTCCACAGATTTGAAGTGACAATTTATGATATGCTAAATTCTCATTAACACCTAGGTCTAGTTACAATCAATTCTCACAGATTCCAATTCCTAGGCGAATATCACACTAAGTTACTAGTAATGTTCCATTGCCCTTTTAAAACATGTTCACAGCTATTTTTTACTTCTACAAAATAAACTTTATAATCACTTTGTCAAAACCTCCCAACTGAATATTTGATTAGAATTTTTCTTTTAGAGTTTAATGTGGGGAACTCAACATCTCTACAAAAGTATTCCACTCTGGACATGTCTTTCCACTTATTTTTTGAGGAAAGTGGGTAAATGTAACATCTTTGAATTCATTTATTAAATCCAACAGGTTTTCAACTGATTTTATCTGGGCAACCTTATCAGCAAACGATTTTCTCCTTTACAATTTGTTTTCCTTGTCTCATTTCAATTAGCATTTTCAGCTAAATAATTGTGGAGTTAAGAACTTTCTCTCTCACCATTACCTTTAGGCTGAAGTCTGAACTTCTAAGGTGGCTTATAAGCCTTCTCGTGACCTGGCCTTTGAGTCTTTCTGGCTTTATCTCTATGTCAGGTGAAAGCTTCATTTTTCGCCAAAGCCAGTGTTTTCCTGAACATGCCATGCCCTCATTCCTCTGTACTCCTTGTTTTTCATTTAGCTCTTCTAACATTCCCACCCTCTGCCACACACAATCTAGCTAATCTGTACTTTTTCTTCATGTTTCAGCTTAGATTTCTGCCTTTGATGGTATACAGTAAAATTCAAATATTTATTAGTGGGCTTATGGAACAAGACTGGGGGAAGATGTTAATTGGCTATAAATGTTCTGAAAGAAATATTAAATGCACTCTAAAAAGGTATTATTTGCAGCTACGTTATAACTTAGTGAACATAGTAAACAAGTTTTTTTAAAGAAAGCTTAGAGATTTAGGAGGGAAAAAAATAAGCATTTTACTTAGACCCAAATAGTTGCTGAGAGAAAAGATTAAACAATACTTTTACCTTTCAACCACCCCAGAAAAAATCACGGCCTACAATGGAATACCTAAAATAAAAAAATTACATAGATAGAGACAGGGGTGCTGTGACATGATCATAGCTCACTGCAACCTCAAACTCCTAGAATATATTATATTTAACATGTCATAAGTGCTTTAATGAACTACACCTCAAGAATTTTTTACATTGAGTGTTTTTTTGTTAGGATCTCCTAAAAGTTACCTATGTTTATCTGAATTTCCATATTAATTGCCTATGTAGGGTTTTGTCCTATTACAACTGGTGTTATTACACGAAGGATGAACAAATAATTTTCCACATTAGCTAATCATAGGAATTTACTCCAGTATACCTTTTCTTCATGTGACTAAGGTATGAACTCTGAAAAAAAGCCTCCATCATTCATTGGGAATGTCTCCAGTATGAATTTTTTGGGTCAGATTTAGTCACGCTTCTTGGCTGAAAGCAGCATTTGGGATCCTGAGGTAGCTTACAGAAAACACAGTTCTGGCGCACAGAGTATTATACATTAGGACACTTTATTGACCTTATAATGTCTGGGATAAATGATGACCTAAGGCTATGGGCATCTCTTCAGCTGAGATTCCAAAGAGTATATTAAGTCCTCACTTAATGTCACCAATAGGTTCTTGGAAACTGCAACTTTAAGTGAAATGATGTATAATGAAATCAATTTTACCATAGGCTGATCTAAACAAGGGTTAAGTTCCTATGCCACATTTCTGATCACAAAAACATCAAACTTCTAAAGACTCCAAATACTTCTATTAAACACTGAAATAAACGTGATCTATACATATATTCAAGAAAGATGAATAGAAATACGATGATTTACTCTGCAACAATCCAGAGTTTTGGGTGGCTGAAGCCTATCTTGGCAGCTCAAGACACTATTCCACTGCAGAGTACACTCACACTTGCTCAGACTGGGACCACTTAGACACACCAATGAACCTAATGTGCACAACTTTGGGATTTGGGAGGAAACTGGAGCATCCAGAGAAACCAAGCACACACGGTCAGAATATGCAAACTCCAGAGGCGTTGGCCATGAATAGATTTTTTTTTTTCTCATCAATGTTAGAACAAAACAATGTTGAATGAAAAAACGTATTGGAGGACCTGCTGCACTTTGAAAAATGCAGATGTTAAGAATACATATAAAGAACACATCCTTCTCCCACTGCAATTGACACTATCCCAATTCTAGTCCCCATGTGGCATGAGGACAGCCAAGGATATTGTCTGGGGTGGAGTAAATGGCTGTCACTGTGGTCTTTGCCATTAATTTAGAGATTTCAGTCCTTAGAAGTGTTCTCCTATATTCTCATGAGCTTCTGACTTCTTGTGACCTTCTTATAAAGAGAGTTTGAATTTTATTAAATATCAACTCCAACTGTATTGCTTATCTCCTCCCTAATATCTACTTCATCAATAAATCAGATGAATATGTTATAGGTCCCATTTAGGAACTAGGAAATGGTTAGGGTACTTGATATCAAAATAATGATAGACAAAAGAACTTGTATGGTGATACTATGCTTAACTCCAAACCCTTGTGGCTTCATTTGGGAGCCAGGAACCCTCCCTCAAACAGATTTCTATCCAATAACAGGTTTCTATCCAATATTAATTTTGTCATATTAAAGAATAACCTTTGACAAATGTTTTATATTCATGGGATTCCCTACAGTATAAGTTTATGGATGTTGAATGAGTTCTGCACTCTGATTGAAGGTAATCCTGCATTTCTTCCTTTTTCAGGACTTATCGAGTATGAAGTTTTTGATGTTTAACAAGGTTTGAACTCCTGTTGAAGGTTTTCTCACATTCCTTACACTTGAATGGTTTCTCTCCTGTATGAATCATCTGATGTCGAATAAGGGAGGAGCTCCGGTTGAAGGATTTTCCACACTCAATACATTCATAGGGATTCTCTTGAGAATAGCATTTTGGATTTTTATTACTGTCTTCACTCGTACTGAAGGTTGTTTCACATTTATTGCCTTTACATGCCTCTGCTTTAGCATGAAGTTTTTGATGCTTAGAAAGGTTTGTACGTCGGTTGAAGAATCTCCCACATTCACTGCATTTATAGGGTTTCTCTCCTGTGTGAATGATCTGATGTCGGATGAGGGATGAGCTTCTGTTGAAGGCTTTTCCACACTGATAACATTCATAGGAATTCACTGTAGTATGGCATTTTTGGTGCTGAATAATATCTGTACTCAGGCTCAAGGCATTAACATATTCATTATATTCTGAATGTGGGTCACTTACTGAATTAAATCTGAAGTTAGTTTTAAACTTATCACATTCTGGGGACCCTTTCCATATAGGAATTCCTTGTTGTATATCACAAATTGAGTTAATTGAGTTAACATCAAAGCTTTTCTTGTTTTCACTACATTCAAAGTCTCCTTCCTCAGTGTAGATTGTCGTATGAATGAAAGCTTCTGGTGACAAATTTATGTCCTGGTTTTTCTGGTTCCCAAATAACCAATCCTCACTTTTCCAGACATCTAAGGAAGAATGTTCACTTTTGGTAAGCCTTGTCATAATCTCTCCATAGGATGATTCTTCTCTAGAAACTCTCTGCTCTGGAACTGAATCCTGGTTTTCTAAAACAGTCTTAATGTCTAAAAAGAAATAAAAAAATACCATGAACTATAAGAGAAACTGCTTAATTAGGAAAGGGCAGCTAAACCATATAAGGGTATATGTATACACCACAGGTCTTAAACACAGAATGAAAATGTTAGATGAGGTTAAAAAAATACTTAGAAATAAATAGTATAAAAATGTTAAAAAGGGGATTAGGAAATCATAAAATATAAAGAGAGCTATTCAGAAATATTAAGGGCTCAGGTAAAATATCAGTTCATGAACTAGGATGAGGTGGTGTATCATAATTTAAGTTATCACTGGCTCAATAACTAGTCTGTGAAGTTTTCATCTAATCTTCCTTTCTCTAGCATTTTCTTTTAACCCATTTATTGTTTACCAATAAGCCTTCCTATATATAGCGATTTAATCATAACTTTAAATACATGTCTGTATTTCCAGCCCCCATACCTTAACCAGCTGAAAGCAAACTTACAATCATAGCACTCCTATTTTCCATACAGCTGCACTTATTCCCAGTATGTAACAAAGACAGAAAGAATTGTAATATTAAGGTTGCAGGGAAATCATCCTTTTTCTTGGCTCAAAATAACTCCTGATTCTACCAGTAGTGCCTTGATACTTTTCTACTGTACTTGCTAGAACTCAAATCTTTACCTATTCTGATTAAAGCCAGGTTCTCTTCCTTTCTCCTGTCCTTAGTTTCTGTTTCATTTAATAATGTTCCATTTCCCTTCTCAAAATTCCTTTCTCACTTAGCTTCTATATAAACATACTCAGTATACTTATACTCTAGGAATTTTTAAAAATTAAATTTCACTGACTTCCCTTTCTACTTTTCCATTTAACTTCAGATATGATTTTACCCTTCATGCTTTATTGACAGTCAAATTACAACTTCAGCTTTGCACTCACATATGTTACTGTTCCTTATTTTCACCACTTTCCAGGACACCTCCACTTGACTATCCTACTCTCTTCCAACTTAACAAATGAGACACTACAATTACCATCTTCCATGTTGAAAGAACTTCCTTCAATGTCTTCATTTTTGTTCAATGAGTCATTGTTCTTCTGATATTTATACTAGAGTCCATAAAAAAGCTTGAATAACTATTCCTTTATCTCTCACATTTAATCTGTGCTTAGGTACTATTATTTTATTTTATATTTTATAAAATTTCCTATTTCTGCCTCACCCTTGTACATTAGGTATGTGGGGCAGATACCTTGTCCCTTTCATTCATAGGTCTTCCTATAAGAAGAATCTCTTCCAAACCTGGACCTAATTTAGATGATGAGATCCTGGGCTTCAAGCTTGATGCCATAATGGGATGAGACTTTTAGGGTCTTAGGAGAAAGTAAATATATTTTACAAGGAGGAAGAACACAGATAATTTATGACCAGAGGACAGATTATGGTAAATTAAAATGGTTACACATTTTTTGCCTCTCTCACTACACAGAAATAGAGTTTGTTTTTCTTCCTCTTGAACCTGGGCTGATCCTGTGACTGCTTAGCTAACAGTATGTGGCACAAGTGATACCATGCCACTTTTGGGCCTACCCTTTAAGAGACTGACAGCTGCTGATACATCTCAAGGTATTTCCTCTTAGAACCTCGCTGCCATGCTCCGAGAAGCCCAAGCCTGTGGTGCTCTAGGATCCATGTTACCAGCTAAGTTCCCTGGGACAGTCAGCATTAACTTCCAACCATGTGATGTGCCACCTTGGACAGTCCATCCCATTTGAGCCCCTGGAACATTGCAGCCCCACCTAACACCATATGGAACATAAGAACTCCTCAATCAACTTGAGAATTAATTTGAGAATAAGATGATTGCTCTTTTAAGTCACTGTTTTGGAGTAATTTGTTAGAAGCAATAGGTGACTAAAACAGTAGTTGTTCCAGAAGTATTAACAGCAAAATTCCTAACAGTATTTCCCTAAGTAAATCTTTGTTGTTCTCATGTTTGTATAACTCATTTTTCATGTAACTTCCTCACTCCTATTTTTAAAATCACTTTCATGTATTTTGTCATTTTCAACTCATTCAGTTCTGATCTGTAGGAAAGCTACTAATATTTTTTATATCTGACCACCTTACAAATAGAAAGTTATCATTTGCAAATAGCTTTCCCTCTCCTTTTTAAATAATAAATTTTTCATTTCTCATATATGGTTCATGTGTTTTTCTTTCATTAGTTGAGTCTTTTAGGCCAATATTAAATAATTGTGGTTAACAGGCCACCACACAAAACTCTTAAGATAATAACAGTTTTGATATTGAGTCTCTTGGATTTTTCTAACTAGAAAGTTATTGTATGCAAATAGTTTTAGCTCTTTTCTAACAATTAAATTTCTCCTTTCTGTTTCATTATTTTTCATTCATTAGCTAAGTCTTTCAGGTCAATATTAAATGATTAAGGTAACAGACATTCTTATCTGATGATTGTAGTGGTAATGTTGTTTTAGCTTTACACACAATGTTAAGCCCTGGTTTGTTTTCCTTTGGCTCTCACCAAATAGATGCCAAACCATTGGCTTATTCCTGACCACTAATTCCAAACTCACAAACCATTTTCTGTGAGACTTTGTTCCTGCCTATAATCTAAAACAAGAATGAACACTTAAAACCTTAGTCTATAACCCCAACCCTGAGTCTCTACCTACAGCTTTCCTGGAGACCAGTTCATGCTAAATAATCTCTGCCTTTCTCTGGCCATCTGAAAATTTCCCACAGTTACTCAAAAACAGCCAATGGTTTATGTATGCTTATACATTAAAATCTATAGGTTTCAACTAATTAATCAGAATTCAGAAACCGCAGAGATACAACATCACAAAGAAAATGGCTTAAAAAAAACAAACCAAAATGTTAATACTGTCTAGCTCTGGGTAGTGAGATAATAGGTGAGTTATGTTTCTCTTCATACTTTTCTATATTTACTAAAATTTGTATTAATCTCGCAACAATTTTATATTCTCTCACAAAGCAAGCATTAACAAGAATAAAGAGATTATGATGAAGGTAGAGAGTTAAGGCACAAGAAGCTCTAATATAAAGCAGATTTATTTTCTTTAAAAGAAAAAATAACATTTAATGTTAGGTTGACTAATGTTTATTTAGCACTTACCTTGCTCCAGGCACTAAGTGTGTTAGACAAACCAATTCATTTAATCTTCACAATAACCTAGAGGTAGGCACTATTAACTCTGTTACAGATGAGGAAACTGGCAGAAAGGCTGCCAGGTCACATAGCTTTAACACCTTTCGTACCACTCACGAGTTTTCTTGTGTTTCACGCACCATCTGTTATGGACCTTAGATGTCAACACACTGTCTTGTCCATTAGGGAGAGTAAAGGTTTACTGCCAAATTTGAAAATGAAAACATCAAGAATGAAGAAAGGTGACATAATAAATAAGTGTTTTATGCAGTACAATACGTTAAAAAAGTACTAGGAACTTTAGTTGTTTAATTGTTTAATTGTTTTTGTAAATAAAAATGTTATAATTATTGAAAAACAACTCCTAAAGTGCATTATGATCTGTAATTATGATGATTTAAATAACGTGCAGTTTGCCCAAAACTGTGTGGTCCCTGGCGTTTGTCTTAGAGATTTCTATGTGGTCCGAAAGGTGTTTAAGTATCTGTGGTCTTAATCCATGATACAATTTTGTTATATTAGAAAAAGAACCTGTGAATAAAGGCAATGATGCTTTTTTTCCTTCATCAAAGTTTAGGTAGTTTTGTTGTCACCTCTCCAACTAACATGTTGTTTGAGGATTGTGTTGCCCATCGTGTGTTTAACAAACAGAAGGTTTTACAAATGCCTCATATCTTCTGCTTCTTACCCCAAACCGTTCTCCTTGGGATTTCTTCCTCCATTATCCATCTTTTTTCTTTACTCTCCAACTCAGGGATCTCAACTGGTTTGGCAAGTAAATGCGCTGTTCATGGGGAAAATAAAAATCACAACAAACAAACGTGACACTTCAGACATTTTTATAGGGAAAAGAATTCCATCCCGACCCAGTAGTCTAAGCTGCTGAAGGATAAGGCCAGAAGAGCACCATGAAAGAACTTTCAACCAGATAGTGTAGGTAAATCTTCTATTATGTGTCCAAAAGATATTAAGAAACCTGAACCCAGACCCCAAAATGAACTTAACCAGTTCAGCAGTCCTGTAGCTTTTAAAAATAGGAGACTACGAATGGACAGATTAGGTAAATACATAAAAGCCACCTTTATGCAACGAATTCAGGTTCCTGTAGTTCTCCAGCATCACGTCCCTGTACAGGTTCTTTACAGCAGGGTCTAGTTGCCCCCACTCTTCCTCGCTGAATTCCACAACCACATCCTTGAATGTCACTGGTTCCTAAAACATTAAGTTCATTTTTTATCAAAAGTCACTCCCAAAAATATTACCAGAAGAGGAAAGAATTTGGAAAGAATAGGGTAGGAGCCAGAATATACAAGAAATTAACAGGACAATGTTTGGGGTTCTAAGTGATGAAATCAAATTATATTAAGGGACAATCAACTTGGTACTATACATACACCCTGAGGGCTACAAAAGAAAAGTGAATTGCAGTCCTTATTCTAGATTAGTTTACATTTTGGTTAAGGAGAAAAAGACAATTGAAGTAACTATGCAACAAAAAATTACTATAGAGTACAAAGAATTTACATAATAGTAATTCAGAACAGGAAGAGTTTATGGTAGATTTCAGGGAAATTTGTAATGAAAACATAGGCTCTGCTGATGAGAAGAGGTAGGGCATTTTCTTTAATCCAGAAATGCAGCCTGCTCCTATCATTCAGAACTCACAGCTCATTGTCACCTTGTCTGACAGGCAAGATTGTCTGATTACCCCAAGTAGCCTCCCTGCTAATCAGTCTCTACAACATTATGTTTCTTTCTTTTCTAGTAATTACCACTATCTGCAATTATCTTGTTTGCTTGTTTGTGGCTGTATACCTCCACTAGACTGTAATCTCCACAGGGCAGGGGTTTTGTTTACAAATCATTGTTAGCCCTTAGAAAAGTGTCTGGCATATTAGGCACTGCATAAATATTTGTTAATGAATAAATTGCCTCCTGTCTCCTACCATCAATCATTCCACTTCACTCTCCAGTATCCTCAACCTTGTTTTTATTGGCACCTTCAATCACACTGAGATATACAAATCTCTTCCTTTCCTCTCCTTCAGAGTTAGTTTTTGTGAATAAGTTGTCTACATTAGTTTTGTTTATTTCCTCATCTTCTCCTCTTTCCTCAACTCATCACAACCTGGCTTCTATTCCTGTGCATGGTAGTATCTCCACGATGATGAGTAAATAGACATTACTTGAGCTTTATTATCTTGACCTTTTAAAGCATTTCTCTTTTAAAGATTCTCATCCTTTGGACATATTTCTCTGGTTTTCTTCTATGTCTTTGGTCCTTTCTTTTTAGTATCCTTTGAGGTTTCTTCTACTCCTACGTAGCAAATGACACTCCTCAGGATTCTACCCTTGGGCTCCCCCTTCACCTTTAATTTTAAACATTCTGGAGTAGGCTCTATTTCTATCGCTTCAATTACTGTCCATATTCTTGAGGGAACAGATAGAGTGTATAAGGCTAAGAGAAAATATTAATACTTTCCAAAGATGGTATTATCAACTAAAATAGATCCAATGCCCTCTGAGAGAATAAGAAATCTCATGTCCTTCGATGGAACTATGTTTGCAAAAGTTCAAAGATCAAAAAAGTAAATGGAAGTCATACTACAAAAGAGCATACCTTTCAAGTAAAGAACGGAATCCTAACTCACCTGGAGTCTGCCTGTTAGTGAGTCAGCTTCCATTTTGTCCTCCTGTATGCTCCCGTTTTGGAGGACAGAATCCTTGCAGGGTGTATCTGAGGAAGATGATGGAAAACATCAGGGATACAAGTTTTGTCCTGGAGCAACTTTTAATGATTATAGCAGTTGTTTTAACAAGTTATTCATAGAAGTTATCTGTAAAACTTTGAAAAAATAACGACCTCAGGCCCTACCAGCAATTAGCATCTCTAAGGGTAGGGCCTAATTTTTATATTAATACTTTAAAAACACTCTAAAAGTGATTCTGATATTCTATCAGGGGGAGAGAAGTCTTAAATCAGAGAAAAGGCCAAAATAATATTTTCAGACTTCATCTGTGGTTATAGTAGATTCCAAAGTATAACTTTAATCCTGTCATAATTAAAGCCTAATTACATTTTAGCCATTGCAAGTTATAATTCTATTTGGAGCTAAGAATATCTTATCCAACCAATCCCTTCTTCAAACATACCAGGGAGAATTCTATTCAAGGTTGCTTTCCTCTAAGTTGCTCTGTGGATGCTATATACAGATGTAAGTAATCTGGTCATCTTGAACTACTGATTCTTTCAGGACATAAAATTCTAAGAGGTAACCAATTTTCTTCTCAAGCCCATTGGTGAGAAGTTTCTCCAAGATTAATGAGCTACACCAGTGATTCTCAAATGCCAGACTATGGACCAATACTGGTCTGTGAGGAAGTTTTCATTGATTCAGAGTAAAATGAGAAAAAAATCCAGAAATAATGTAATAAATTATAATATCACATTTATTCAATTTAAAGGACTGTATTTTGAAGTTAAAATGTCTTTTATTTTGTGTAATGTGATAATTAATGATTTAAAAAATGTTCTTCAAAACGTCCCAAAACAATAGATGTTGGCGTGGATGTGGAGAGATAGGAACAC
>VBSM01001265.1:32831407-32858904 GCA_008086735.1 Cheirogaleus medius
AAAAAAACAAAAAAAAACAAGCACAATGGAAAAAAAAATCAGTGAACAAGAAAGATCTCTTAAATTTAAAATATGACTGGTGAAAAGTCCTGAAGAGGTGTCACTGAGTCCCAGCAAAAGAATGAACTATGGGCCCAGATACTTTTTAAATTAACATAAATGCAGAAAGAAAAAAAAAGCTCACAGGCCACCTGTCAAAACAACACAAAGTAAATCAAAAAACAAGCAAGCATTAAGAAAAAGGGTTAATAATAAAATAATAAAAGGGGAAAAAACAAGTGCATCCATTGTAATAAATATATTGGGTAAAAATTTAAACTCAACTACATAAAAACTCAGGAGACATCCAAAAGGAAAGAACTCCAAAGTTGAAAGTAAAAGGATGATTAAACAAAACAACAGGCAAATAAATATAAACATGAAATACGCAGGGGTATATTGAATTAAAACAATAAATTAAAAGCACAATGCATTAAAGGACATTAAATAAGAGAATAACTCAAAATGAAGTAATTGTCATTAAATGTATCAAATATACTTGAACATTTTTAACAAAACTATCAGAAAGCAAGAAATGAAATCAATGATACAATAGATATGGGATATTAGGCAACTTCCTAAGTCCTTAATAAAGTAAATTAAAATTAAGTAATAGTATAGCATATATAAATGATTGACTAATTGGTATACAGGTGCATATAGGTATATAAATAGGTAGATAAATAGGTATATAAACCAGATAGACCGTAGTTTCTATTCAAGTACCTATAAGAATGTTTACAAAAGCTGCTATTAGGCTACTAAAAAGAAAATCCTCAGTAAATAAAAAAAGTAAACAAGAACAGTGGAGACATTTTTTACCAGAATGCAAAACTAGAAATTAACACCAAACATAGAAAAAACAATTCCAACTACTTTGAAATTTAAATTTTGCTTCTAAAAAATAACCAGATAGAAGAGAATCAAAAGCACAACTGCAAAATACCTAAAAACAATAAAAATATTGCACATCATAATCTACAAAGCACAGCTCAAGCTCTACTGCTATGCAATGGCAAAGCCTCACACATAAAGAATGAGATGAATTAAACATTCAACTCAGGAAGTGAAAAAAAGCAACAAAATATACTGGGGGCGATTTATAGGTTAAGTACAAATTAATGAATTATTCAGTGTAAATAATTACAGAGCTAGGAAAGGTATACATGCTCAGGATGATATGCTTGCACTTAAGATTTCCGAGGAGGAACAGTTTTGAAGATTCAAGGTCCAAGGACTGGTATGACTGCGATTAGCTTGATTAGCTTAAGTGGCAAGTGAAGCAAAACCAAAAACAGTTAAATTTAAACTCCATAGCCCTGAACAGACGCCTCTGAGGAAGAGGACGGTACTCAGTATAGAGTTAAGCCATTGCCAATATAAGGGAGAGATCAGGACCTCGCAATTGAGCATCAGATTAATATAACCAGGTGGCACAGGCTCTAAGGATTCTGTGGCTTCAAGGAACTCGAACAGCGGCTAATTATGGGGAAAAGGGTAGTATCTGTCTGTGAAGAAGGTTGTTTTTAATCGAATAAGTCAAAGGTAGGTCAGCAGTTTGTAAGAAGAGCATGGAAATTATCTCAGATAAAGAGGAACAGAAAGCAGTTTGCAAATGAGTGTCTGAAATAAAATACCTGTAAGTTTTAATGTTTTTTTTTTGGGGGGGGGGGGTGGCCAGGAATGATAGGGAAAGCAGGGTAAGATGGAATTAATTAAAAGAAAACTCCATTTTCTTTCCTAGTTTATTGATCCAATCACACCTGGTATTTTCTTGAGACCATCAATACCAGACATTCCAAAACCAGCTGACCATGATATATTAAGCAAGTCACGCACCTGGAGACTGCCCTCGCTACAGCATGGAAGAGGGGACGGAATGAAGTTAAACCCCAGGTTTAGCAGAACCCGACCTAGAACCCAGCCGTCTATCTCTGCTCTCTCTCGCACATCTAACTTCCTTCCGAAACCCACCTTTCCATCCCTCTCCGTCAGCTCGCGCTCTCCAGGTTCTCGGGCAGGGACCGGGTTGGAATAACTGCAAACAAGCTGAGGGGAGCTGCACGTTTCGCCTGGACGCCCTCAAGCGTGATTTCCAATTCCACACACCCGCGTCCCCACCGCCCACTGACCCAGGTGATACCTGCAGGCACAACTCCTACCCAGGGCTTCGTTCAGTCACGCCCGCCCCGGTGCCAATTCCGACAGGAGCCGCGGAAATCGCCGCCCTGGCGGGTGAAGGGAGCTGGCGTTGGTAACTACGCAGAAACTAAAAACCCCAAGCTTGCCGGCCATTGCACGAGCTGCGGTCTCCTAAATTGCCACGGCGCACTCTCGCGCACGCGCACGAGCCCCAGAAAACCCCCAGAAGCCCCCGCGACCCCGGTCTGTAAAGTAGACCCGGCCCTTCTCCAGAAAGCTCCGCCCCTTTCCACAGGCCCCGCCTCTTTCCCCAGGCCCGCTCAATCCGTAGATTGCAACCTTGGAGCTCTAAGCAGACTTACATCTCACTTCCGGTGAGTTGGGGAAAAAAGCATCAAGCTTCCGGCGCGTCCCACATCTCATCTAGGAAAACTGGCCAAAACCTTCATTACTTTCTGCCCTCCCCCTACCCTCCCGGACATTTGCCTGGAATCAAAACACAATGACATAATTTCAACAAGATATCGTCTTGTATATTGCAGAATCTTCATTGATTTATTAGTTCACTGATTCATTCATTGAGTTTTGTGTAGAGGTAAAAGATCTTGCAGATGATGAGTTCAATTTTGGTTTGTTGAGTATGTGATACTTTGTGACGTTCAAGAGGGTTGTCATTTAAATATTTGGATATAGGCGTCTAGAATTTAGAGATATCTGGAGCTAGACTTGTAAAATTTATGTCAGTCTGGGTAGATGATAACTGATGCTATGAGTTGGAATGAAACTGCACAGAGAGAGAGAATAGAATATAAGGAGATGTGCTGGATTGCCCCAGTCACACGGACATCATTGATTGGGTCAGGAAAATGGGCCTACAAAATAGGAGAGAGGAGGATCAGCCTAAGAGTTAGGAGAATATCTGGTGTGTATGAAGGCACAGAAGGAAGGGAACTGTGTGTCACAAAGGAGAGAATGCTCAGTGGTATTAATTACATTATAATATGATTAGTGCTTGAATAGAGGCATGTAGGCAGTGATGTAAGAGCAGAGAGAAAGAAGCCAAACTACTTAAGTCAGGAAAAGCCTCCCAGAGAGAGCTTTAAATTCCAGACCAGGAGTTAACTAAGGGAAAACAAGATAGCGACTATATTTTTCCTTTCTTTTTTTTTTTTTTTTTTTGGCCAACCTACTTTGTTCTTGTCAATCATAAACAAATTATAGATGTCATCTCATTTAATCATCACTACAACTGAGATTATTATCATCCCCAAATTTATTAAAACGAAGATAGCAATACTAGGCTTCAAGCTCCTAGCTCTGCATACTTTTTCTACTTCTGCCCACTCAAATGCTTCAAGATTTAGATGGCCTTTAGTAAGATACCACAGAATTGTGGAGTGATATTTTCTAAAATTGATGTATGCTATGAATCATTTGCGAGGGGACTGATCTTTAGAAAAGTCATATTTAACTAGCTAAGCAAAATAAAAATTTTAACTTGCAAGTGTTGCCAGCAAACAGGCTCAAGCATGGTATACAGCCAATTAAGAGGCAGAGAAATGGAAAAGGTACAAAATAGAAGGGATAATGACAGCCTTCCTCTAATAGGTATGATATTTAAGGCCAGATATCTTCAAAGGTCCACTGAAGGCTGCATGCTGCTCACTAATTGAACAAGGGTTATTTTCAGGTTGCAGTCACTTCACTGCCAGTCCCACTATTTTTTAGTGGCACAACTTTATAAGGTTTCTCTCAATATTTTTGTCTTTGTTTGTGCTGCTATAACAAAGTACCTGAGACCAGGTCACTTATGAACAACAGAAATTTATTCCTCACAGTTCTGGAGGCTGAGAAGTTTAAGATTGAGGCACTGGCAGGTTCAGTTGTCTGGTGAGAGCTACTCTACCCTTCCAACATGGTGCCTTATTGCTGCATTCTCTGGAGGGCAGGAATGCTGGGTCCTCCCATGGCAGAAGGGTAAGAGAGCCCATGGCTACATGAAGGTGAAGGACCCTGAAGTCATGTGGGACTAGATCCTTAAGATGTATAGAATGGTTTGCTAAAACTCCATTCCCTTCTATCATCATAAAATCCAGCTCCCCTAGATTAGAATCTATCTGTATTTAAAGATAGAGCATACCTAATTTGAACATCCCAAATCCTAAATGCTCCAAAATCCAAAACTTTGAGCATTGACATGATGCCCCAAGTGCAAAATTCAACACCTGACTTCATGTGACAGATTGCAGTCAAGACACAGGCAAAAAACACACAGTTTGTTCAGAGTTCCCACATGTTTACTGATGCTACTGTATTGCTTATTTACCCTAAACCATTTTTCAGTGTATAATTGTATGTCCTATTTTTACTGTTAAGTATTTATGTGTGAATAAGTCTAAGAAAATGACTGTTTATTAGTAGCATATAAATTCAGAGTCAGGAATGATGGTGATGCTAAACAACCACAGGTTGTCCACATGGGTAGCAAAGATAGTGACACCATTGCTCTAGGATGGTTTAGTGTGCACAAACTTTGTTTTATGCACGACATTATTTAAAATATTATATAAAATTACCTTCTGGCTATGTGATAAGCTATATATAAAACATAAATGAATTTTGTGTTTAAAGTTGGGTTCCATCCCCAACTTATCTATTTCGTTATGTATATGAATATATTCCCAAATCCAAAAATATCCAAAATTCAAAACACTTCTGGTCCCAAGCATTTTGAATAAGGGATACTCAATCTATATTTAGGAAAAGATAGAAAACATAACCTGACTTAAGCCAACAGTTTTCGTTAGATACTTATTCATTCATTCAGCAAATTTTTATTGAGCTCCTATTATAATACATGGCAGATAGTGTAGTAGGCATTGGAAGTATACTTATAAACACAACCAAAAGAGGACAGCCTTATCACCCACAGAAGCATGTCCTATGCAAAGCTGTTATATTTCATTACTCGATATTTTGTGTTTTACACATGCTCAGAATATTGTGTGTGGCATAGATTATGAGTCGCATCTGTAAATCTGAAATTTGTAGGTAGTCAAGACATTAGTGATGATGATTTGGTTTCATAGGTTATGTGTAATGAACATTTGTCAATTTTGAGCTTCTAATCATCTGAATACTTTTTCTGTGTGTATAGTCTTATGTGAGTCTTGGAGGGAGTTGGAGACTGTCCCTTTGCATAGAGGCAGAATACACCCTCAATTCACTTTCTTTGTCTCTGTTGCATCTATGGCACAGCATATAACTTGAACTCAGTCAGTTAGATAAACCCAGTCTAGACTTTGAGTTATGCGCTAGTGACATGAAAAACAAGGACGCAGTTTATTTTTCTTAAAAAAATAGATTTTATTTTTAAGAGCTGTTTTAGATTTACAGAAAAATTGAAAAGTTAGTACAAAGCTCCCATGTACCCTGTAACCAGTTTTCTCTTATATCGACATCTTATGTTATTATGGTACATTTGTTACAATTAAGACAATAACATTGATAGCATATTATTAACTAAAGTCCATAATACTTTATTCACATTTCTTTGCTTAGTTATTTTATTTGTTTTGTTTTTACCTTTTGTCTTTTCTCTGATCCAGGATCCCATCCAGCATACCACATTACATTTAGTTGTGATGTCTCTTTAGGTTCCTCTTGGCTGTGATAGTTTCTCAGACTTTGCGTTTGATGACCTTGAAAGTTTAATGAGTACTGGTTAGGTATTTTGTAGGAGTTCTTCCTATTGTGATTTGTATGATACATTTGTCATGATTAGACTCGGGTTGTAGGTTTTGGAGATGAAGGTCACAGAGATAGAGTGGCATTTTCATTACATCATACCAAGGGTACATGCTATTGACATGACTTATCATTGTTGGCGTTAACCTTGATCACCTGGCTGAGGTTGTGGTTGTCAGCAGACAATTTCTTTTCTGTTTCTTTCTGACAGTGGCAGTGGATACAGCAATATCCAGTTTCTAGAATCAGCAGCTCCAGCAGCAGTGCCCTGTATTTCTGTGCCCCCCAACCATGGGCTGCAGGACCAGTACCGGTTGGTGGCCTGATAGGAACTGGCTGCACAGCAGGAGGGGAGTGGTAGGTGAGCAGGCCAAGCTTCATCTGTATTTGCAGTGCTCCCCATCACTCTCATCATCACATAAGCTCCACCCCTTTCAGATCAGCTGCAGCACTAGATTCTTATAGGAGCACGAACCCTACTGTAAACTGCACAGGTGAGGGCTCTGGGTCGTGTCCTCCTCATGAGAATCTAATGCCTGGTGATCTGAGGTGGAGCTGAGGCAGTGATGCTAGTGCTGGGGAGCGGCTGCAAATACAGATTATAATTAGCAGAGAGGTTTGAATGCACAATAAATGTAATACATTTGAATCATTCCGAAACCAGCACCCCCTACCACCCGCCCACTGTCCATGGAAAAAATTGTCTTCCATGAAACCCGTGCCTGGTGCCAAAAAGTTTCGGTACCGCTGCTGTGTTTGATGGTATTGGCAGGGTCAACTGTGCCATCTAGTGCTGAATGGCAGTCATGTACTCTTCAGACCAATTCTGTGATACGATTTTGGCTTGTGATTCTGGCCCCAGGACTGGAATTACCATTAGTTCAATATTTTTTATTTTTAGCTTAAACATACAGAGTCAGTTTCTGTTACTTGCAGCTAAGAACCTTGACTGATATGTCTTTATTATGATTTTTGGGCATATGTACCAGAGGTTTTCTTGGCCTTTCTTTCTGCTCTTCCTCCATAGCATGAGAGGTAGCGGTTTCAGACAGGCAGCTTTCTACTGGTCATGTGAAGAAGTCGCATTGGCATCTGCTCTGGTGGAATGAGTGGGAGCATGGTTCTCTCCGTGTTTCAGCAATCCACTGCTGCACAACAAACTATTTAAAACTTAGTACCTTAAAAGAGCAGCCATTTTATTTTGCTCAGGAGTCTGTGTGTTCGGAGTTTGGTCAGTGGGCATGGCGGTTATCAGTAACGGCAACATTTAAGATATAACCAAGGCAGTGAATAGCTGAGATCATTGGAGAAGTGAGGATCAGGGAATCTGAGTATGCAGAATGTTCAAACATGTCATTCTATGTGAAAATTATAACCAAAGCAGTGTGTTGGAGGGAGCCACAGTGAGCCAGGGGCTAAAGTCTTCAAGGAAAATGGGGTAGTGATCTAGGAATCTAAAATAAAATAAAAATAAACGCTCCACAATCCTACTTTCCTGACCATACTTTATATCTCCCTTCTGTCTCACGGTGATACTTCTCCAAATTCGTGTCCACATTTTCTGTTTCCATTTTCTGACTTTTCCTCCCTTCACTGAACTAGGTCTCATCTAGATTATAACCAGCAGCCAAAGTCAACAAATTCAACTAATAATTTTCTGTTATTACCAATGTGTCTTCAACTAACACATATTATTTGAATGAGGGTTTTCACTGTTCATCATGACTCAGATTAAAGTTTGTCTATTGTGGTACAGTTCCAGTAATTTTAAAAAGACAGTAACAGATGCAAAAAATGTATATTAAAACACATTATGCCTCAGTCATTTCTCTGGATGTATTCCATATACCCAGAGTTGGATAAGCTATAATAAAATGAAATAAGAGCTCAAAAAGTGGTTTTGAAATGAATTCATGAATTAAAGAAATAAGTACAGCTACCAGATAGCTCTTTATTGCGGGGGGGGGGGACTACTGCAGAGCCTATCTGAGGTCTGAGGTTCCAGGCCCTCATGTTCATGATTGACTATAGACCGTGGAACCCCCTTTGAACATGTGATGATTAGAAGTTTAGGTGAGAGAGAGGAAAGTGACTTCCAGCCAGTTCATTTGGACCAAGGGTTTATGAAAACCAGAAGTGGACTCTAGAATTGACAGTTCTAGAGAAATTGAGCCACAACAAGGCATGGTGTACAGGCATCAAAGCCTATGGGAGGGGTCATCCTAGGATGGGTAAACTCCAATTTCTAAAATTCTAATTTCTCTTTTGATTTCTGAAGAAATATTCATTGGATAAATTGGGCTTATAAAAAGGAGGATGACCAACATGAATACAGGGTATCAAAGCATTTTACGTAAAAGAATTTTAAAGTGATTAGCAGTGATAATTGAATCTGGACAAATATAGAAACTGATTTCAGTAACTTGTGGTATGTAAGAATAATAAAAATTATTCTAGGAGTAAAACTAAGGAAACTGGATTGAACATATGGGAAAATTGATTTTGCCTTATCGTGAGGAAAATCTAATTCTAATAGCAAAAACTGTCTATACATAAAAGAGATCAATCAAGAAAGTAGGGAGCTCTGCCCTTTCCTGGTTAGGTAAAAGCTGGACATTTATTCAATAGAGATATTATGGAGTAATTTAAGCCTCACTTTTAACTCTGATAATCTATACTTATCTGAAAGTTGGGTAATTATATAAAACTGATTTTCTGAAGATTTCAGGAGAGAACATAATGAACTATTTAATATGACCTTTTCACAAGCTGAAATACTCTGGGCCTGAATGATCCTAGTATTAAATACTCTTTCACATATTTTAATTGTTTTAATCAGAGTCTATTCCAAGATTCATATGACCAGGACTTGCAAACTTGAAATGTCTTTGATGTTAGAATTATGCATGCAATTTGTATTAGATATTATTTCAGCATAATCTGGTTTAAACCTCTTAGATTCAATTGTGATTGTGTTTAAAACATGTCCGTGGCAGCTGAATTAACTACAAACTTCTCAAAATAGAACGTGGTGCCTTCATAATCAGGAATAGCCTAACCTTTCATCATTTTGTTTCTTTTTTTCCCCAAATTATTGTGCTTTATTTTAGATTACAAAGATAAGGATCACATAAAATGGGAAACTATTTGTCCCACTCATTCTGAGACCTAATATTGGATTTCATGGAGAAGCATAACAAGATTTAAATTGTAAACACACATGGAAAAAAATTACAATATAATCAAGTTATTTAATTTCTTCTGGGTAGCCCTTTTGTTTGTTGCCTATGTTCTAGGTTTCAGTGGAGTATTCAGTTTTTAGAAAATGTCCTTCACTTTTATGCTTCTTTCTGAAATGACTAATTCATAACCACCTACTAAAATCCTGCTCCTCTTTTAAGGATGTTACCACAGCGCTAAAAGTCAGACCCAGAGGTCACCTGCACTGAGAGAAGAACTTTCTTCCAGCTAGTTTCCTGACAGCCCCTTTAACGTCCTTGTTCCTCAAGCTATAAATTATGGGGTTCAGCATTGGAGTCACCATGATATAGAAGACAGATATCATCTTATCCTGCACCTTTGTGGTCTTGGAGTTTGGCCGCATGTAGTTGAATATTCCTGACCCATAGAAGAGGACAACAACAATAAGATGGGAGCCACAGGTGGAAAAAGCCTTGAGCCTCCCCTCCCCAGACTGCATCCGGATGACAGTGGAGATGATATGCCAGTAAGAGGCAAGGATGAGGGAGACAGGAGCCAGGAGGATTACCACACCCATTGCAAAGATGGCCATCTCTGTGCTGTAAGTGTCTGCTGAAGCCAGCTTCAGAAGGGCAGGGAGTTCACAAAAGTAGTGATTGATTATGTTCCGTCCCCGGTAGGGAAGATGGAAAGCAAAAGTGGTATCTACCAGAGACACTAGTGTCCCACTAGCCCAGGACCCTATGGCCAATTTGAGACACACCTGTTGGGTCATGATGGTGGAGTAGTGCAGGGGCTTGCAGACAGCCACATACCGGTCGTAGGACATCACTGCCAGCAGAGCACACTCTGTACACCCAACCAGAAGGGAGACAATTATCTGTGTCATACAGGAAAAAAAAGAAATATTTTTCTTCTTTACCAAAAGGTGGACCAATACTTGAGGAACAGTGCTAGTAGAGAAACAGAGATCTGCAAAAGAGAGGTTTCTAAGAAAAAAGTACATGGGAGTGTGAAGTCTAGAATCCATGAAGATGAGAATGATGATGAGCAGATTTCCAAGCACAGTCAGCAGATAAATGAGGAGGAAAAGAATAAATAGCAGGATCTGAGTTTGCAGGTCTTGTGAAAGGCCCAGGAGGATAAACTCAGCCACAAAGGTTTGGTTTCCTTCTCCCATTGAGATTTATGCCTGTTTACCTGTTTGGCCCAAGCAAAAAGAGCAAACTGTTATTGGGTTTATGACATTAAGTCCTGTAGAAGAGGCTCATGTTAGAATTGCAACCCAATTGGATATTTCTAGCTCTTTGATATCCAACATGTTCTAATTGACAATGAATGGATATTTTTTTCTTCTTACTTAGTTGTAGTATAAATCAACTTTAATTGTTTTTCCAAAATAAAAAGACAAAAGTCCCTCTCCCCAGTACCACTTTGTTATAGATAGGGTATAATATTGTTAAAGTTTTCTGGCTAATTCTGATGTAAGGATGTTAGAATTAATGTGAATTTTACTAACTGGCTATAAGCATATTGTTAGAAAATAAATGTGTATACAGTTATTATAACTATCCCCATGGAGAAAATTGCACCATTAACTGTTCAAAATACTATATATTTAATTATAACATGTACTTCAGAAGCATGAAACTGTTTTTAGGCATCAAACTTAATTTGACCTCTTTAAAAAAATAAACTTTTCCTGTGTTTAAAAATCAGCCCTTCAAATATCTACATTAAAGCCCATTGCATTTGGAATAAAGAACAAAATATTAAAATTAAAACAATAAAAAAAGAAAAAATAAGTTAAAATTGTTGTGATATCTGGTTGGACAGGACCAGACTTGAAAAACACAAAAGCCTTCTAAGAAATTATGAAAGAAAATATGTGTAGAGTTTACAACATAAATTGAAAGACTTCCCTGTGAGATAATGTCATAAGCAATCTTAGAAGATAAGCCACAAACTAAGGAAAATATTTGAGGAGGATGCCAGAGAAAAGTTTAATGACTTTATTACATTGAATTCATATACAACACTATGAAACATATGTTAGGTGAAATACATGAAATAACACTATGAAAATTGTTAAGTCCAATAAATAATAGGCCAAGAACATGAACAGACTACAAAAAAGAAATGCAAATAGCTACTAAATGTAAGAAAAATATTCAATATAATTATAACTGACTAAGTACAATTACAAAACTGAGAAATAAATTTTCTCCTGGTTAATCTAAAATTTTAACAGCAAAAAACATTTAAAAAAACTAGTGTTTTTTTTGAGCATTTCACACATAAGAGGTATAACTATAAAAGTTTTAAATGATTATAACCTAAGTGTCTATGAACAGATGAATGGATAAATAAAATTTTGTATATACACACAATGGAATAATATTTGGCCTTAAAAAAGAATGAAATTCTGTCATGTGCAGAAACATGGATGGAACTGGAGGTCATTATGTTAAGTGAAATCAGGCAGGTAAAGAAATACAAATATTACATATCCTCACTCATATGTGGGAGCTAAACAGGTTAATCTCATGGAAGTAGAGAGTAGAATGATCTGCCAGAGACTGAGTAGGGTGTGTCTGTTGGGGGGGGGGATGGTAATGAAGAAAATTTGGTTAATGGGTACACACATACAGGTACATAGAAGGAACAAGTTCTAATGTTCAATAGCAGAGTAGGATGATTGTAGTTAACAGCAACATATTGTATATTTCAAAATAGCGAGAATGGAAGGCTTGAAATATTCCCAACACATAGAAATAATACATGCTTGGTCAGTGAACTAACATGTAAAAAGAAAGAAAAGTAAAAAGATAATTATAATATAAAACAAAAAATAGATAAAAAAGAAATAATACATGTTTAAAGTGATGGACATCCTAAATACCCAAAAAGACTGTTGTGTAGGAGTGCAAATGGCAAAGTTCATCTCTCCCAACATCATGCCCACATCCAACCCCCTCCACCAGTATTGCAGAATCCTACAGATTCAGGCTTATCAGCAGGTTCTCCTCTCAAACCTGAGGGTAGAGGCAAAGAAGGATCCCTCCAACGTGGGATCACCAGTAAAGGAGAGGGGGAGTGATTTCTGTAGTCTGCAGATCCACATTTGAAGGACAGCACCCATCTGTAGCTTGCCTCCTGAGCATTTCCTCCCAAGGCCCGCACTAGAGTCAACCTAGGAGTTTGACTTCATCCCAAGCCTTTCTGCTTTACTTGACTCCATGTACAAACTCCAGTTCTCCTAGGTCCCCCTTCTGAACAGAGTATTTTCCTTTGAGACAAGATTTAAAGGTGAGGTCCTGAGAGTTATGCAAACAGGGCATTCCCGGGAGCTTTAAGGGCCCTCAACTTTATTACCTTTTTCCATCCTCTGAGACCCCCTAGGACAATTTGTGTTATATTTGAAACCACAGACTAAACTTTCTAAATTATACTCACCCTTCTTTCATACCTTACACCAATGTCATTCAAAATGGCAACAACAGGTATATTCTCAGGGGTTAGCAAGTTATCAACATTGTGCCTATGTTTATATGGTAATTAAATAGCAGTGAAAATGAACAGATATTGGGTCATCTAGATGCTGACTTTCTCATCAAGTAATGCATCTTGATTTTTTCTCCAAATACTTACTTAGATTTTTTCCCCCCAAATGCTCACTTACCACCATTTATGGGAAAATTTCCCATCAATTTGAAATGTTTTTTTACATGAGATGCTAAACTCCTGCTGGATTCAGTCTATTTTTGTACTCTGTAGTCTGTTCCTTTTTTGACTTTATATTTCCAAACAAATAGCATGCAATCTTAATTGCTCCTCTCTGTTTTTGTTTTGTTATTTGATTTTCAGTGCAGAAAGTTGAGTTAATCATATTCCCGAGTATATAGCACATTATTATAATGATTTCAAAATCCCTCTCTTGTTTATTTATTTATGTATTTATTATATATTTTATTTATTGTTATAAACTTTTAACTATTTTCCAGAGTTCAGATAAAGTTTATTCTGATAGTATTTTTCTTTTTTTTGTATTTCTTTGGAAGGATGACCCATTGGAGTCCCCTGCTTCACTATTTTCAATGTTAAAAATAATTTTTGACAGAGTTTTGACTATTTTAGTAATCTTTGCAAAGAAACAGTTTCATATTTTGATAATCTTATTTACATTTTGTTGTCTATTTGCTTGATTTCTTCTTTTATTTTTATTATTTTCCTGTGTGTACCTTTGGATATGCTCTGCTATCCCTGCCCTCTCCAACTCCAGCCCCCAGCAATTTATATTAAATGCTCAACTCCATTTTTTCTCTCTATCTTCTTCCTCCCCCTCTTCTTCTCCTCCTCCTCCTTCTTCTCCTATTTATCCTCCTCCTTCTCCTCTTTCTCTTTCCTTTTTATGAGGTATTGCTTACATACAGTAGTAATATGCACCAATCTTAAGTATAGCTCAACACATTTTTACACATGTATATACCTGTGTAACTATTATTTAGATCAGAATGTAGAACATTCACAGCATATCAAAAGGCTCCCAATAAACTCCAAGTTATCACTCCCTCAAAAGTAACCATTATTTGGAATTCTAAAAATATAAATTAGTTTTACCTGTTCTTGAGCTTCAAATAAATGATGTCATACAGTATGCAGTTTTTTGTGTATCTGGCTTCTTTACTAAACATCATTGTGGTTGTTTGTAGCAGTTCATTCTTTTAAAATTATTTGATAGTATTCCACTGCATGACTGTACCACAATTTATTCTTTCTATTTTCCATGGAAATTTATATTGTTTCCAATTAGGGCTATTATGAATAAAGCTGATATAAACATCCTTTTATATGTCTTTTGGTGGATATAAACATTGGCCTCTATTGGGTAATATACTCAGGAGTGGAATTACTGGATCATTTGAAAGTGACATACAATTAGCTTAGTATTCAAAGATACTTCCAAATGGACTTTTTGAATTGACTGATTTGTGCTCACATAAGCAATGTAAATTTCTTCACACTCTGAGTCATTTTATCCATTTTGATTAGGATTAGTGGGATTTTGCTGTGGTTTTAATTTATATACCCTGGTGGCTAATTATCTTGTGTAACTTTGTAGTGCTTATTAGCTATTTGTGTTTCCTATATTGAAAGTGTTCAAGTATCTAACCTTTTTAAAAACTGGAATTATTTTTACTTTTTCTATTAATTTTTGGAAGTTCTTTATATTCTGGCATCATGCCTGTAGCTTAGAGTCAAATTATTAAAATAATATGTATATAAATGGAGACAAGTGATAGAGAAATATGGTACAATGTTAATAATTAGGTAATTTTGGTAATGGAGGTAGGAGAGTTCTTTGTACTATTCTTTCAATTTTTTTAAACCCCAAAATTATTTCAAAGTATAAAATTACAAAATAACAAAGTGTACTAAACATAAGATTTACATATATTTTGATGAACTTCTCTTAGTAAATTTTAAAACAAATTGACAGAAAAATCAGTAAAGAAACCAAAACAACAAATGCTGGCAAGGATGTGGAGAAACAGGAACACTCTTATACTGCTGGTGGGACTGCAAATTTGTAAAACCTTTGTGGAAAAGAATTGGGAAATACCTCAAACAGCTAGAAATAGAAATACCATTCGACCCAGCAATAGCATTGTTGGGCATCTACCCAAAAGAGCATATGACATTCTATTATAAAGACATCTGCACCAGAATTTTTATCGCAGCACAATTCACTATTGCAAGGACATGGAAACAACCCAAGTGCCCGTCAATTCATGAGCGGATAATCAAAATTTGGTATATGCTCACAATGGAATATTACTCAATTCTAAGAAACGACAGTGAGGTAGCACCGTTTATACTATCCTGGATTAAGCTTAAGCACATTATCCAAAGTGATCAGGAAAATGGGCTCCACATGTACTCGCCATCAAATTGGTCCTGACTGATTAAAACTATGGTGCTCAAATGGTGGTAGTGCTCACCAGGGATTGTGAGGGGGAGACCCACATCTTAGGGATGTGGCGAGCATTGTTGAGGGGAAGGGCATAACTCTAACCCTTGCTAGGGAGAGGCAAAGATATAAAATGTAACCAAAATGTAAAAAAACAAACCAAACAAACAAAAAACTTTTATCAGGTGGAGGGCAGGTGGGAGGGGGGAGGAGGGGATGGGTGTATACTTACATAATGAGTGTGATGCGCACCACCTGGAGGATGGACAGGCTTGAAGCCTGACACGGGGGGAGGGAGGGGAGGCAAGGGCAATATATGTAACCTTAACAATATTTGTACCCCCATAATATGATGAAATAAAAAGAAAAATAGTAACTCTATTAAAAAGATGAAATGTCAAATAAAAAAAAGGAAATGAAGATTGTTACCACATAATTAACTAACTTCACCAACTAGAATATTCTGCCCAGTTAGGTTTTGTGATAGCTGGTTCCTGTTCAGCTGGCTCCTTCTCTTTGGGTAGTCAATCAGGATCCGCAACTGCCAGAAGCTTCTGCCAGAAGCTCTCTTGTTTTCAGACCCTAATCTTCACACCCCCACCCATGCCCAACGCAGCTTGAAGTATTCTCAGTCTTTTGTGTGCGTCTGTCTCTTTGCAGCTGATTTGTGCTTGGTTTTTCAGCTCCTCATCTGGGTAGTTTATGTTTCTGAAAATGTATAATAGATTTCCTGAACAATGTCAAACATACGATATCTGCCAAAACTCAGATACTTGTCCATAATCTCAATCCCCTAGCATTGATTATAATAATTAGGGTAGTATTTATTGAGCTCTTATCATGTGAAGACATTATGTTAATGATGCTCATCTAATTACTATTATCTGAGACACATCACATTCACATTCTACAAATGATGAACGTTCTCAAAATCATACAGAGAGTATGTGGTAGACTCAAGCTGCAACCTGGTATTTTTTTCCTACAAAGACCAAATACTTAGTTTCCCCAACACATTGCTTCCCCAAAGGGGAGACCTGAAAGAAGAGCTTGTGATGGGGCCAGTAAATGGAGAGGTGAGCGCTAACTATAGGTTATTTTCTATCTTCCTTGTAACTGTTTGGGACCTTCTGATGGGAAACGCAGCTCAGGATCCACCCTAATGACTCAGAATTCTCCTGAGCACTTCAGCCTCTCCAGAGACTGCTCTTACTATCCCCCGTTCCTGTCATTTAAATGGAAATACTGTTGCACGGTATTCCCCGATGTCCATGGCAAGACCTCGGAGGGTGTGGGAATGTGGGGATTCCCCTTCCTGCCTTGTCCTTAGTTTGTACTTGGGAGATTTTACTGAGCTGTTTGCCTTTATGAAAAGGTGCTGGCTGTCTCTGTGCTGCCCTCACTGCAGCCAACGCACCTGCTGCGCTTTCCCCCTCAACAGGGGAGTGTCTTTCCTGGTGCTGACATGCTAATTTGATCTTTTCCTCCATCACATGAAAAAATATTGGTAAGATTATTAGAGGGAGGAGAAGAGAAGATACATATTGAACAAAGAGGGGATAACTGGGAATATATTAGTAGTGAATTGATTTCAAACTCTTCATAGATTTGATTGTTAAAATTGTTAAACTAATTTTATCCAATTTATCTGATTCTTAGAGCTAAATCTTCTGCAATACATCTAACCAAGGTTTTTTTTTTGTAGTGAATCTTCTTTACACAATTATAATGTGAAACTTCCTGTGAAGAATAATTCTGGTGCTACCTTATGAAGACATAAGCGGACCTTTCACGGAGTCAGTATTGGTCCTTTGGGTGAGGATTCTTATGATTCTTATGCTTCAATTGAAGTGGGTTTAGAAGACAGTAAGTGGGTATTCAGGATAAGGAATAGGCGATGTTAAGCATGAAGGATCTTGGAATCAGAAGAGAAACTTAGTATTTTTCTCTTGGTTCCCTATGTGTTTACTCTGACTTCTCTTCCTAAAATTTATGTCATATTAGACAATGCATGCTTTTGTGACCCTGTCATCCTGTTCCGTATCTAGTCACATATTTTATTTTTGGAAAAATGAACTCACAAGTGCATGTTAAATCTGGATAAAAGGCAGAATAAAATAACAATAAACATGACTTTGTTCTTTGACCCTGGGGGCAGATTCACAGTCACCTGAGGGAACATTTTCTCCTCTCCTTGCGTGGGAAAATAACATTTTAAAAGACAAATCAGGAGAGGTTATGGGTGCTACCTTCTAATGCTATAATCCCAGGGTCAGTGAGATCTCCTATCACCTGACAAGTCACAAGTCACACTCATCTCTGACTCACATTCCCCCCTCTGCCTTGTGCTGTTTTGCCTCAGGTCAAATCAGTTCAAGAAACATGTGTTGGATACTTAACTGTATACCAGTGTACCATGATTGATCTTATTTTCTGTGAATAAAGATGACTCAGATGTGGTCCCTAACCTTAAATATCTTACAGTCACAAAGAAAGACAAAAAATGTCAATATAATTTGTTAAGAGCTATGATGGAGGTAAGTACATGATGCTGTAGGTACATTGTATATCTAAGATGGGCTTGGTGTTTGTGAGTGTGTATATTTGTGTGTGTCCATGTCTATGTGCGTTGGGCCTGGGGATGGGGAATGGGAAAACGTATAAAAGTGTTCATAGAGAATATTTTTCCTAAACAGAAAATTAAAAAATATGTGGTTATGAGCCTCACAAAGAATGGATAGAAATCAGTTCTGTTGGCTATATACGTACTGGTCCAATAGCTGATTCGTAAGGTCACCTGCTAGCCATCCTAGTATAAAGTGGTATGCCATTATCATTTTGGTTTGCATTTCCCGTATAGCCAATGACCCTGAGCATATTTTCATGTGTTTACTGGCTGTTTGCAATATCTGCAAATAATGTTTATTTAGATTATTTTTTCATTTATTAGATTATTTGTCTTTTTATTATCAAGTTGTGTTTTTTATGTATTCTAGATACTAGTCCCTTATCAGATACATAATTTGCAAAACTTGTCTCCCATTCTGTGGGTTATCCTTTCATTTCCTTTCATGGTGTCTTTTGAAGCACAAGAATCTTTAATTATGATAATGTCCAATTTATTATTTTTATTGAAAATGTATATTTGATGTATACTTAAAATGTAATTAAGCAAACAAAATTTAAAAATTAAATTCCATATCTTCTTCAAAACTTAGACTATAGGAAAACAAAATTGAAATAAAGAACATTGAGAAGGAATATAGAGTCTCTTTGGGGAAAAGGTAAGAGAATTTTATCCTTTCAAAGATTTAGAGTTTGATGGTAATGGTTTTTATTTTACTAAAATTGAGTCAACACCTCTACCTCCATTTACCTGATATAAGGGTAATACCATGTAAACATTATGTTTATATCATCTGATATGAGTGTTTTTGTTTTGACAGATTTTCCTGGATTTGTAAAAGTGAGGAGATAAACGTATTTTGAATTTAAAAATAACCTTTTAAAATTAACTAATCTGTACATTGTTAAAGTGGAACAGTAAGATGAAATTGTATTCGGGATTCTTTATTCGGTGGTAATCAGATGAAGAAGAGAAGAGACATTAGGTCAAATTTTTCCATTAATGGTGACATAGGCTCAGGACAACTGAATTCCTGTCTGGAGGTAGGATGTTGTGGGAGAAATCCCGGGAAGTGGGGAGAGCAGCAGGGAGTCCGTGGCTAAACAGCAATGGGTAAAGGTAGAAGAGTTATAAATTGGGTTGTGTCATATAGGTGATGCTTGGGTTGGACAAGGCTGTTTGCTTAAGACCTTCAGCCTACAAAGTCAACAAGTAGCGATGCTAAAAAGCTAAAGCAACAAACAGTTAAATAGAGGTGCAACGGGACCTTCCTTCCAATGCCAAATTCCAACTTTAGTCTTAAGACGAATTATGAATTGAAATCTTTCATCACTTCAACTCACAGACCAGACAAATCCAGAACATTTTCATCACTCCAAAACAAACCCATGCGCTCCTTATCCATCCTCCTATACCCTCTAGCACTATTTAGCGTATAATGATGTCTTACTGAAAAGGGAGACAAACTCTAAGACAGACAAATCAGATACAGGTGACAGAATTCCTCCTTCTGGGACTCCTGAGAATTCCTGTAGTTCAGCAGTTCCTGACTGGAATTCAGGGGGTTCTTCAATTTAGAGTGAATCGCTACTTCTTTATTTTTACTTTCCTCTAATTGACAGTTGACATTTACTTCCAGTTTGAATGCATATAACTAACTCACACCTATATTAGAAGTATCTATGACTTTGTCAACAATGGAAGTTAGAAGTATTAATAAGGAAGCTCATGTATTGCTGTTTATACATTTTTCTAAAACCATATTGATAACCGTATTTTAATATAACTGGAAATCATACACCTTTTATTTGATGTATCAAAAATGTTATTTTGAGACATTTTTAGCAGATGGATAAAGGATCGATAGCCCAACCCTTGCATAGGACCATAAACTTTATAATTTAAAGCAAATTTATTTCCTTTCTTTTTGGAACAGCTGTATGAAATTTTATTATTACTTCCAAATTCTTTTGAATCTCTCCAAGGATATTAAAGGCCTTCTAAACAATTGTGCTTTGCTATATGACAAATTATTTTTCATTTTACTTTATTTAATTAATGATAATTTATGGAATGAAGCTCTGTGCTATGCCCTATAAAGGACACAGAGATGAGAAAGACATAGACACGGTTTTTCAAAGGAGTAGACAGATTAGATTATGCAGATAATGTTTACTAGAGAGATGATGGGCTAGAGGTGGGCTGAGTAGGAAACTAGGCAGACAGGTGGCTTAAATTGGGAATTCTGTTATGATGGTGTGTTCTGATATTTTGGAAGTTTATTCATAGTTGAGGCCGAACAGAGCTCAAGCTGAAGCTACAGACAGCAATGCCACGGGGCATCCTGAGTTACCCCCAAGCTCCCCAGCTTTCTCAAGATAGGTTATGTTCTTGAAGAAACACATCATTTCTACAAAGCAATTGGCTCTTGGTGACTTCTTATACCTTCGTGACTTCCTGTCAGAAAGAAAAGAACATCTTTAAAAATTTTACATAATCATAAGGGGGAGATACGGCAAGAGCATGTAAGACTCAGGGGTTTTAGTTGATAATAAACTGCAATTAAATGGCATGACATTACAGATTAATCCAGTCTGTATTTATTATTGTATTATTATAACTGTGATATTGAGAATAAGGAAGATGATTTTTTAAAAGTCTTCTCTACATTTGCCAGATGATATCAACAATGAATGCACCATCTTTTAAAGTATTGTTTTGCAACACTGAAAATATTCCAATGAAAGCAGCAAGATCATCTTCTAAAGGTTTTATGCAGGGGCTTCTTGAAGTTTTTGGTAGTCACTGGGGGCAATTCCTAAGTCCTGCAACTCTGAATTATATAATTTTATAGGTTATGCACGCCTATATTTAGCATATAGAGACTTCTTACTGAAAAGAGACAAACTATGAGACAGACAAATCAGACTCAGGTGACAGAATTCCTCCTTCTGGGACTCTCTGATGACCCACACACCCAACACCTGCTATTCTTCCTATTCCTGGGTGTCTACCTGGTCACTGTGCTTGGAAATCTGCTTCTCATGTCCCTCGTTCATATTGATTCCCAGCTTCACACACCCATGTATTTTTTTCTCTGCAACTTGTCTCTGGCTGACCTCTGTTTCTCTACCAACATAGTTCCTCAGGCCCTAGTCCACCTACTTTCCCAGAAGAAGGTCATTTCATTCACACGTTGTGAGGCTCAACTTCTACTCTTCCTCATTTTTGGGTGCACACAGTGTGCCCTTCTAGCAGTGATGTCCTATGATCGGTATGTGGCAATCTGTAGTCCTTTGCATTACTCTAGCATCATGACCTGGAAAGTGTGTGTCCAGCTGGCCGCAGGATCGTGGACCAGTGGCATTCTGGTATCTGTGGTGGACACCACCTTCACACTAAGGCTACCCTACCGAGGCAGTAACAGTATTGCTCATTTCTTTTGTGAGGCTCCTGCCGTACTGATCTTGGCATCCACAGACACCCGCACATCAGAGATGGCAATTTTCCTTATGGGGGTTGTGATTCTCCTCATACCTGTTTTGCTAATTTTGGTATCCTATGGCCACATCCTAGTGACTGTGGTCAAGATGAAGTCAGCTGCAGGGAGGCTCAAGGCATTTTCTACCTGTGGTTCCCACCTCATGGTGGTCATCCTCTTTTATGGATCAGGAATTATCACTTACATGACACCCAAGTCTTCCAAAGAGCACAAAAAGCTGTTGTCTGTTTTCTATACCATGGTGACCCCCATGGTTAATCCCCTCATCTATAGCCTGAGGAACAAGGATGTGAAGGGAGCTCTAAGGAAAGTAGCCACAAGGAATTTCCCATGCAGGCTTGGAACCTCACCATGATAGTGAACTCAGAGACCCTGCTGGCTTTCTACTTGTAAGACTTGCTGGGTAGTCTTCTTTGTGAAACTAAAATATGCTAAGATTTCAAGTGATGGATATGGTAATTACTCTGATTTGTTAAGTATATAATGTTTACATGTGTTGAAACATCACACTGTACCCCATAAACATGTACAATTATTATGTCAATGATAAATAAAAATTACTAAACACTGATAAGATTTTCATCTTTGGGCCTCATCCATGGACACACCCTGTATCTTTCCTCTAGCATTTCCTTTGTATTAGGAGAAGAACAATAATTCATGGAGCAATAGGAAGGAGGATCCGCTTCCTTCTGCTTGGCCTTTTGATACTTAAGGGTTAGGAAATCACCTGAGAAACATTCATGTTTTATAAACCTTATAAAATCTACCATTTTAATCATGCTATATATTATCATCCATCTATCCCAGATCCTACTTCAAGTTCTTTATCTTTCAGTATTTCTGAGTCTCTCTGCATCATCAAATGATCAGTAAATTAACAAACATTATTTATTCACTCATTATGAGGTAGGTGCTACATGTGAGTCTGTGTGTGCACCTTTGTGTGTGTTTAAGGTGGGTGATGAGGAGCATAGGTACAGTGAAGCAGAATAGATGAGTTCTGCTGTCCTTCTCACACTCTTTTTAGATGCATAAGGACCATATCTATCAGGATAGACCTTCATAAACATGAACACGGGGTTTTGGAAAACAAGAAGAAATAGTGACATATCCCAGAGCTAGCAAGAATGAGAAGGTGTAATTTCTCCTGGGCCTTATGGCCAAGAGGAGGGAGCTAGAACCTGGAGAAGGTAGCTGTATGCAAGGGACACCATACAGGATCTGTGCACCTAGGTTATATGGAGGCAAGGAAGCTATGGGAAGAATATTTCAAGCTCATTCTCCAACCATTTTCTGATCCCCTGTTAATTATTGTTTTTTTCTTAAATCTTTGCTAGAATTCAAATATTAATTCAAACATCAATTGGGGTGTTTAGACCATTTACATTAATATAAAACTAGCTGGGCCTGAGGTGTTCTTTGTAGGAAAGTTTTTAAACCACAATTTTGATTTCTTCAATCGAAAAAGGACTATTCAGGTTATCTATTTTCCTTGAGTAGGTTTTGAAAATTTGTGCTGTTCAAGGAACTTTTCTATTTCATTTAAGTTAATGGATTTATTGACAAAAAGTTGTCCATAACATTTTGTAATTATCATTTTCTTGTCTGTGGAATCTGCAGTGACATCATCTCTCTCATTGATATTAGTAATTTGTTCCTTTTTTCTTACTTATCTGATCAATCTAGGCTTATTAATTTTACTGATATCAAAGCACCAGCTTTTTTTTAATTTCAGCATATTATAGGGGTACAAATGTTTAGGTTATGTGTTGCCTTCCCCCCCTTCCCCCCTGGAGTCAGAGCTTCAAGCATGTCCATCCCCCAGATGGTGCACATCGCACTCATTATGTTTGTATATACCCATCCCCTCTTCCCCACTCCCATCTGCCCGACGACCGATAAATGTTATTCCTATATGTGCACTTAGGTGTTGATAGTGAAACCAATTTGCTAGTGAGTACATGTGCTGCATATTTTTCAATTCTTGTGATACTTCACTTAGTAGAATGGTTCCAGCTCTATTCAGGTATACAGGAGGTGCTGTATCACCATTGTTTCTTATAGCTGAATAGTACTCCATGGTATACATATACCACATTTTATTTACCCATTCGTGTATTTATGGGCACTTGGATTGTTTCCACATCTTTGTAATTGTGAATTGTGCTGCTATAAACATTTGAGTGCAGATGTGTTTTTATAGAGTGTCTTTTTTTCTTTTGGGTAGATGCTCAATAATGGGATTGCTGGATCTATCAAATGGTAGATCTACTTGTATCTCTTTTCTCCATATTGCTTTCCACAGAGATTGCACTAGTTTGCAGTCCCACCAGCAGTGTAGGAGTGTTCCTATCTCTCCACATCCACACCAACATTTACTGTTTTGGGACTTTTTGATAAAGGCCATACTCGCTGGAGATAAGTGATATCTCATTGTGGTTTTCATTTGCGTTTCCCTGATGATAAGAGATGTTGAGCATTTTTTCATATGTTTGTTGGCCATTATTTTGTCTTCCTTTGAAAAGTTTTTGTTCATGTCCTTTGTCCACTTTTTGACAGGGTTGTTTGCTTTTTTTTCTTGCTGATTTTCCTGAGTTCTAAATAGATTCTAGTTATCAGCCCTTTACCGGATATAGCTTGCAGAAATTTTCTGCCATTCTGTAGGTTGGCTGTTTGCTCTTGTAACAGTTTCTTTGGTTGTGCAGGAGCTTTTTAATTTGATCAGGTCTCATTTATTTATTTTTGTTGTTGCTGTGATTGCCTTTTGGGTCTTCTTCATAAATTGTTTGCCTAGGCCAATGTCTAGAAGTGTATTTCCAATGTTTTCCTCTAGAATTCTAATAGTTTCACACATTAGGTTTAAGTCTGTTACCCAGGGTGAGTTGATTTTTGTGAGAAGCACCAGCTTTTTTGTTTCATTGATTTTTCTCTATTGTTTTTTTGTTTTCCATTTCACTGATTTTTGATTTGATCTTTCTTATTCTCCATTTACTTTGATCTTAATTTGTTTTTATTTTCCTAATTTGTTAAGGTGGAAGCTGAGGTTATTGATCTGAGAACTTTCTTTTTTAAAATATAGGAATTCTGGAGATGAAAAATGGCAGAGTAAAGGTGACCTCCTGGCTCTCAGCTGACAGAGAAAGAGGTGAAGAACTCAGACTTCTATGCAGGAGTGGATTACTCCTCAACAATAACAGCATTGTGAAACTGCAGAGAAACAGAGTGGGACATACAACACAGGGGAAAGAAAAGGTGAATTGGAGATAGGATCACAAAGCCTAGAGAGAGCGAGATAAGCAATAGAGAATAGAGCGTGGGGTGGCTGGGCCTGCCCAGCCAGCGAGTACAGTGTGATCTGACCCACAGGAGAATGTCCTGCTTCCCCACTGACCCCCACACCCACTCCGACAGGTACCTGCCTGAAGTCAGTGCAAAAATCTTGGCAGGGGACGTTGGGCTCTGTGGAAAGGGGACAATAGCGGGAAGCATCTTGAACTCCCTGGTTCCCTGGACTAGGATTGCGCTGGACAGGGGAGGGACTGGTCTGAGCTACCGCTGGAGAGAGTTAGGAGACTGGCACCTTGTCCCTGGTGGTCAGCAGGACTAGAGCAAAGGAAGTGAACACTGAAAAGGGGGCTCCACCCTGGAAATCCCTGCAGATTATTAGGCCAGCTCAGGGCAGGTCAGAAAGAGCAAGACCTCCTGCCAGATAGGCGCGAGATTGCGGGAGGGCGACACACAAGAGATAACCAGCGTCCTGTTGACTCCTCCAACACCTGAACAGTCGCCCCCAGCGCTAGCGCTCTGTGTGTGGGCGGCTGCCATCTTTAGGGTCCACAATCCAGACGCTGATGCACGCTACAGTTTCAGGCAGCACCCCTCCTCCAGCCCAGGGACACTCGCGACAGGATTCGCTCCTCCGTGATCTATTGTCAGCGAGCCAGGTCTGTTTCAATGGGTAAATTTTGAGTACTTCCCTAGTCATGGGAGGCTACCACCTATGGGATTCCCAGGTGCTGGGGTCCTGGGCCATCTCAGGTATCAACCCCTTCTCCTAGTGCAGAGAGTTTTGCACCGAAAGTGGTGGGCTCCACCCCTAGAGGTAGGTAAAGGTAAGAAAAGCCACTTTTTCTCTGTGCCACTGGCATGAATCTGCAGGGCCTTGGTGTAGATCAATAGTTGACAGCTCCGTGACTTGGCCTCACATACCAGCTTACATCATCTAGTAGGATCATAACTCTAGGGCCTGCTCTCTGCGTCTGAGGGCTGCCAACAGTGGGGTTCAAGATCAGGGAAGGAAAATACTGGCAAGAGGCCACAGCAGGTGCACCAAGTAATGCCCCCCCCCCTAATCAGGAGCAGCCTCCCAAGCATGGTACAAGAACCCTGAATAACATATTGGCGGCTCCCCCTAGTGGCAAATCAAGCAACCATAGAAGCACACACATCCAGGCTGGTAGGCAGTAGCTGAAATCTGCCTTGCTCCTACCACCACTTTAAGGGGAATAGGGTCTAAGTAACCCTCCAGAGTGGCAAGATCCTTCCTAAAGATCAGGGCATTAGTATTCCTCACCCGGGGACCAGAAACCAACTAAGAGGCATCAGATTACCTCAATAACTGTCTCTTCCACACAAATGACAACCAATGACAGAGAGGGTAAACCCACAGCTCAGCACAGTGCCCTCCATCTCAAGCTATCAGAGGGCAATGGAGTTACATGCACAGGAGCAATTCACCACATGGGAGCTTATGCTGGGGGACCTAACTCACTAATCTCCACTGGCAAGAGGTGAAGACAACAGGTCAGAAGTAACCCAACTTGCCAAAATACTTCTAAGGAAACATAAGACCAGCATTCCTCCTCCCACCACTGTTAAGGAACGTCCCAAGGGAGGCTTGAAGTTAAGGACACAAACCAGTCCTACCACTCCCGCACACACAAAACAGAAGTGGTCTTTGCTCTTTGGAACTAGCAGCCTATGAGTCCTCTTTCAAGAAGATTGCAGGTGCCAATCAATTACCCTGATAAGAAAGAACCAGAGGAAGAACAAAGGGAATATGAAAGAGCAGAAAGATAAGTCACCCCCAAAAGAAATCATGAGAACCTCAAAATCGGATACTAATTTAAATGAAATGATTAAATTAATGGAGGAAGAATTCCGAATATGTATTGTAAGGAAACTCAATGTAATTGAAGAGAAAATAGAAACTCAACACAAAGAAACCACGAGAACAATACAGGAAATGAATGAAAAATTCCTAAACAAATTGAAATATTACTAAAAACAAATAAACAAACAAAAATCTTGGAAATGAAGGAGGCATTCAAGGAACTTCAAAACACAATGGAAAGCCTTAAAAATAGAATGGATCATGCAGAGGAGAGAACCTCAGAGCTTGAAGATAATGCCTATGTGCTAAAATATAGAAATTCTATGTCATGAATTTCCTGAAGAACTGTTTTAGCAGCATCCTACAAATTCTGACATTCTATTCTTTCACTTTCTTTTCAGAATACCTACTAATTTCCCTGTCAATTCCTCTATGATCAATAGACTATTTAGAAGTGTGTTAGTTTCCAAATATTTGGATATTTTCCAGATATCTTCAGTTATTTCCTTCTAATTAAGTTCTATTGTGGTCATATAACACACTCTATATGACTTAAATCCCTTTAAATTTATTGAGACTAGTTTTATGACACAGGATATTGTTTATCTTGATAAATACTTGGCGTGCACTGGAGATGAATGTATATACTGCTGTTGTTGGGTGGAATGTTCTGCAAATGTCAATCAGGTCAAGTTGTTGAATAGTATTGTGAAAGTCTACTATGTCCTGCAGAATTTCTGCTTACTTGTTTCATCAGTTATTAAGAGGAGCATATTGAAATGTCTTATGATAATTGTAGATTTGTCTATTTCTCCTTACAGTTTTATCAGTTTTTATTTCATGTATTTTGAAATTTTGTCTTTAGGTACATAAATATTTAGGGATGCTATGTCCTTTAGATTAAATGACTCCTTTATTGTTATGAAATGATCTTATTTATTACCAGAAATATTCCTTGCCCTGAAATCTACTTTTTCAGATATTAAATCTCCTCTGTTAGATTTCATTTGACTAGTGTTAACATGGTATATCTTTTTTTACACTCATTTACTTCTAACTTATTTGTGTCTCTATATTTAAAATGCTTTTCTTAGACCTCGGCGGAGCAAGATGGCGGACGAGAAACACCGCCAGTTAGAGTGTCTCTGCAGAA
>VBSM01001265.1:32859004-32879753 GCA_008086735.1 Cheirogaleus medius
ATTTGTACCCCCATTACAAGATGGAATAAAAAAAAAAAATTAAAAAAAATAAAAATAAAAAAAATAAAATGCTTTTCTTATAGGCAGTATATAGTTGGGGCATGCTTTTCCTCCACTCTGGTAATCTCTAACTTTTAATTGAGGTGTTTGGACTGTTTATCTTTAATGTAGTTAGTTTGAATATTTAATTTTCTATTTGTCCAATCTTTTCTTTTTCACATTTTTGTTTTTTTCTGTCATCTTTTATATTATAATATTTGAGTTTTTATGCTTCTATTTTATCTCCTTTATTGGATTATTAGCTATAACATTTTGTTTTATCACTTTATAATTGTTCTTAGGGTTTATAGTTTGCAGTTTTAACTTATCACAGTCTACTTTAAGTTACTTCAAGTATAGTGTAAAGACTTTGCGATATGTGCATGCATTTCTCCCTGCATAGAATTTATGCAAAAGTAAAAAGCATTTTACTTTTATGTGTGCTATAAACCCTATGATACAGTTAATATTTTTGTTTAAGCTATTATCTTTTAAAGAGATTTGGATAAGTAAATTTTTTATATTGACTCATATAATTACTATTTTCGTGGCCTTCATTCCTTTATATACCAGATTTTCATCTGGTATCATTTTCTTTCTGTCAACAGGACGTTCTTTAACATTTCTCATAGTGTAAGTCTTCTGGTGATGAATCTTTGAGATTTTGCATGACTGAAAACATCTTTATTTGCCTTCATTTCTGAAATATATTTTGCCAGGTATAGAATTGTAGGTTAACAGATTTGTTCTTTCAGTACCATAAAAGTATTGGTCCATTTTCACATATTTGTATTGTTTTTGATGAAAAATTTGTCGTTATTCTTATCTTTATGTCTCTATATGTAGCATTCTCCTCCCATGCAGCTACTTTTGATATTTTCTTTTTATCACTGGTTTTGAGCAATTTGATAATTATGTGCCTAGGTGGTGTGCCTTCCTGTTTTTTGTGTTTAGCATTTGCTGAGATTCTTGATCTGTGGGTTTATAGTTTTAATTAGGTTTGGAAAATGTTCAGCCATTATCTCTTCAAATATTTTCTCTGTCCTTTCTTCTGCTTTGGTGACTACAATTACTTCCATGTTAGGCAGCTTGAACTTGTCCCATAGCTCGCTGATGCTCTTTTCATTTCTTGGATTCACTTTTTCTCTCTGTTTCATTTTTACACAATTTGTATTGCTATTCCGCCAAATTCACTAATCTTTCTTCTGCAATAGTTAGCCTGCTGTGAATACCCTTCAGCGTATTTTTCTCTCTCAGATATTGTAGTTTTTATTTCTTGAAATTTAATTTGGCTCTTCTTTATAATTTCCATGTCTTTACTTAACTTTTTAAACATATGGAATAAAGTTACAACTGTTTTAATATTCTTCTCAGCTGATTATAACATTTGAGTAAGTTCTGGCTTGATTTAAATTGATTGGCTATTCTCCTCATTATAAGTTTTATTTCTCTGCCTCTTTACATATTATTTTATATGTATTTTTTCATAATATTTTTTGTCTTACTGAATGCCAGACTTTGTGAATTTTACTCTGATGGGTGCTGGGTATTATATATATATATATATTCCTATAAATCTTCTTGAACTCTGTGCTAGAATTCAGTTAAATTACTTGGAAACAATTTTATCCTCTTGTGTTTTTCTGGTGGTTCTTTCCCTGGCCTTGGCTAGTTTCTTCTCATTTCTGTGCTTGATTCTGTTAAGTAGGCAAAATAGACCCTTTTTAGATCATTGGGGTTTTCTTTCTCTGCAGATCTCTCTTCTCTGTTATTTAATGAAGGTTCACCTCATTTGTTTCTAGTCTCTCAGCAACCAGTTCATAAGTGTAACTCTTTTATTTGTAAGTTATGATCCATAAAAAGAATTAGATAGTCCTTGTTGAATTTATTGAAAATTATGTCTGATATACTTCTGTGTAGCCCAGAGAAACCAACAACGTGCTGGCTAGGTGTGGGCTTTTTATTGGATTTCCTGGATATGAAAGACAAGCCTCATTTGATCATAGGTTTCTGGTTTGGTTGACTAGGTAATGCTAGCAATAATCTCTGAAATTGGAATTCAGTTTAAGAAGCACTTTTGGTGAGGAAAATGAGTTTAGTTCTTGCCGTGAATTAAAAGGTACCTTTGAGGTACCTTTACGGAATCAATGTGAGTCTGAAGCACCTTTGGGAAATCAGTGTGGGCATGTCTTACAGGCAGTTGCAAATCTCTGACTCTCAAGCTGAGGGTTGTTGAAGTCACCACCCCTTCACCGCTGCCTCTCTAACCTTGATTGTGGGGATGGTTTCACAGGTATATGCCTATGTCCAAACTTAACAAATTGTGTACATTAAATATATTAAGTTTTTTGTACATAAATTGTACTTCAATAAAACTTTTTTTTTAAAAAAAAACAACAACAAAGTGACAAAAGCACTAAGACTATTTTTGGAACCATACCGTGGGGAACACGATGTTTCCAATGGTTGAGTGTTTGTGGGAAAACTCTTAAAGATTGAGATGGAATAGTCAGAGATGCAGGAAGGAAACCAAGACAGAGTGGTATTGGGAAGCAAAAGGCATAGAAATTTTGAAAAGGAATGCATGAGCAATGTAAGGGCTATAGCAGAGGGCAGCAAAATTAAGATTAAATATTGGTCATTGGACATGTTAATAGAAAGACAATTAACAACTTTGAAAGCTCTATTTCAATGAAATGGTAGGGGCAGAAACTAGAATTTCAGTGAGCAAACGGTAAATGCAAAGAAAGCAATGTAAAAACTATAAACTTCTTTTTTCAGGAATCTGTCTGATGTTAATGGGTATGAGCTTTCTTTTGGAGATAATAAAATTGTTCTAAGCTTAGATTGCAGTAATGGTTGCACAACATGGTGAATATGCAAAAAAACATTGAATTGCAAACTTTAAGTGGGTGATTTTTTTGGCATATGAGTTATTTCAATAAAGATATTAAAAAATAAGTCAGAGTAAATGAGAATGACAAGAGGAACATGTGATCAAGTTTATAATTTATTTTTCTTTTAAGGGGTAGGGCATGTTTATAGCTTGAGAGGGAAGTAAAAGAGAGGAAGAGGTTGAAGATACAGTTGAGACAGAGGAGATACTAGAGGAAGCATGGTCTGTGAGGAGGCAAGAGGCTATGTAATCAAGTACACAGGTAGAAAGGAGAGGCAGTGCTTCTTATTGGACTAAAGAGAAATAGGCATAGTTGTAGGTATAGATGGACACATTTTTTAGATGTAGGCCATAAATAAAAGTCATTTAAGTCTGATAACCCCAATTTTCTTGATGAAGTAGAGGTTGTTTTGAATGGAAGAAGGGAAAGAATGGAACAGGGAAAAGCAGCAAACATTTGGATATTAGCTCAGAAGAATAAAGTATAACTAAATGTATTAGTTTCTTGCTGCTGCTGTAACAAATTACCACAAATTTAGTGGCTTAAAACAACATGAATTTATTATCTTAGAATTCTGGAGTTCAGAAATCCAAAATCATTTTCACTGGGCTAAAATCAAGGTGTCAGTAACCTGCGTTCCTGTCTAGAAGGCTCTAGGGGGAGAATTC
The DNA here is from genome assembly GCA_008086735.1 of Cheirogaleus medius. NCBI lineage: Eukaryota > Metazoa > Chordata > Mammalia > Primates > Cheirogaleidae > Cheirogaleus > Cheirogaleus medius. The sequence goes on from VBSM01001265.1 coordinate 32,862,609, forward strand.
ACCTTGACTTCTGCAGCATAGAAGGCTGCCTATGTTCCTTGGCTCATGGCCCCTTCTTCCACATCCAAAACTAGTAGTGTATCATCTTCTCTCTCCTATAACCTCTGCTTCCATTCTTACACTTTCTGTCTCTCTCTCTGATCCTCCTGCCTCCCTCTTAGAAGGACCCTTTTGATGACATTGGGCCCACCCACATAATCCAGGACAAACTGCCTGTCTCAGATCCTTAAGTTAATCACATCTGCAAAGTACTTTCACCATGCATGGTAACACATTCACAGGTCCCAGAGTCTAGAATGTGGACATCTTTGGAAGGACCACTATTTAGGCTACTATACCAAGCTCAAGAAAAAGGAATGTGAAGAAGTGATTCAAGTTTGGCTAAAATTGGAGACTATAAATTTTTAGTGGTGTAAATCTGTGTAATTGTGTGATTGCCATCATACAAATAGAACCCCATGATCTGCCTTTTCCTTCGAAAATTCTTGTGATTGTTTTACAGAATGGGCTGCCCTTCTGAAGCCCTTGTTACACAGAGCAGAATGACACCTTGTGCGGGAAATGAAACTGGTCCTTGTACCTCATGATGCAGAGAGGTAGGGTTGTGTATAGAGTTGGTGTAGAGCACATGCCTGTGCAGTAAATGCTATTTGACCCTGTGATTATCAATTAATTGTTAGGAATATGTTTATACAAAGTAAAGATGCCCATACCCAAGGCTGCTATTTGCTGAGAGTTCAGAGTTGGACTATGTTCACTGGACAAAATCATAAAGAGAGGCTTCTGTGTTGGTTGAATCATATGCAAGCTTGAAAAGCACAATTGATCTCATCCAATCACAGTAAGATTACAGAAAAAATCTATTAAACAAAGAATCTTTGGGTTATTAAAGGAGTTTCCTATAATTTCTCCACTTATACTTGACTGAGGAGTTCTGCACCATTTCTGTCAAGCAGCTCTCATACCCCCGGTGGACCACTTGAGATTTAGGCAGTTGTTAGTGTGGAGCAGTCTTTCTCTGGATGAAGCACAGACTGACTGAGGTAGCAGAGGAAGAACTCTTCAATTGCTAACCCTCTAAACACATGCACTTTGTAACCCACTGGAGGTTTTAGGTATCTTTTTATTATCTCTCTTTCTCACTAGAATGTATATTCTATGGTGCAAGAAATTTATCTGTTTTGTTCACCAATGTGTCTTCAGGGTCTAAACAGGACCTGACATGTGCTGAATGCTGATAAAAATTTGTTGTAATTTGAATTCAAACTCAAAATTTGTTGAAAAGAGAGTGAAAGAATGAAACAACTCTGTTATTTATTAGCATTATTAATTTTTTTATTATTTTAGAAACAAATAAACCCTAGAAATATGTAGGTGGAGTTTTTGGATAAATAGAAGAAAGTAAGGCAGAAAATTATAAAATGAAATGAATGAAGAAGTTCAAGAAATGTTAAAACAAATAAAAATGTAGTGAAATTATCAACCTTCAGAGGATCCTAATTTACGTAAGCTAGCAGCATCCCCAGAGACATTGGTACCATGGTTCCATTGAATACTGAGCCGACTACAGTGCTTTCTTTCATTACTCATGTTCTTTCTTTCAGACATAGATCCTAGTGGAAAGTTCAAAATCCAAGTGAGCATACTATGTTGCCTGGAAAGAGTAGAGACACAAAACCCATTTGAGGAATTTTTTTTCTTTTCTTTGCTCTTACATTCCATGCCTTCAGATTCCATCTAAGTCAATCACAGTTTCTGAGGGCCCAGGGTCCTGTGGACTACCCGCTTCAGAGCAGCCTTCACTTCACTATTTCTTAAGCTGTAGATGATGGGGTTCAACATGGGAGTCACCACCGTGTAGGATAGCGACAGCACCTTCTTGCTCTCAGGAGAGGTGCTAGATCGAGGTCGGAAGTATGTGAGGATGGCAGTGCTGTAGAAGAGGGAGACAACCAGGAGGTGGGAGGAACAGGTGGAGAAGGCCTTGCGTTTCCCCTCAGCTGAAGGCATCCTGAAGATAGTGGAGAGGATGCGGACATAGGACCCCAGGATCAGCAAGAAAGGGAAGAGGATAAATAGCACAGTGGCTGTCAGAGCCTCCAGTTCAAACAGAGAGGTATCAGCACAGACCAGTGCAATGACAGGAGGGCTGTCACAGAAGAAGTGGTTCACCCTGTTGGGGCCACAAAAAGGGAAACTGAAAATCCATGTGGTTTGAACAGTGGCCACTGGAACCCCTGAGAACCATGAGGCAGCTGCCAGCTGGGCACAAGACTTACGGCCCATGATGACTGGGTAGTGCAAGGGGTCACAGATGGCCACGTAGCGGTCATATGCCATGGTGGCCAGGAGGCAGCACTCAGCAGCCCCAAAGAAGAAGAAGAAATACATCTGAGTGGCACAGCCAAGGAAGGAGATGGTTGTGTCCTGGATGATCAGGGTCCCTAGCATCTTGGGCACAATGACCAAGTTGAAACCTATCTCCAGGAAGGACAAGTTTCTGAGGAAGAAGTACATAGGACTTTGCAGTGCAGAGTCAGCTGTAGTGACCAGGATGATGATGACATTGCCCATTAAAGTAACCAGGTAAATGATCAAAAAAAGGAGAAACAGTAGAGCTTGCAGCTCAGTGGACAGGGCTGAGAAGCTTACAAGAACAAATTCACTGACAATTGTCCAGTTTTCCCACATCATTCTTCTGCCCAGGATTTCACTGGGCATTCAAACTCTAGGAAGGTAGAAAAAATCTTCATATGTTATTTATATTCCTATCATACCCTTAGAAAGGGAACCACCTGTGGACTCATTCTCCACCTTTCTCATTATAGTTGTTGAGGATCAAACATACATACTCTCCAAAATGTAATAAAAAAATTGACCATTGGATTCACAAATTTTTTGGAAGAATTCTATTCTTTTTTCTAGAATTGAAAAATACCACAGATATCTATACATGTCCTGACTTTTCTCTTCTCAATAGAGGACGGTCAAAGTCACATCTTCACTGTCATGCTCCTACCCTATCTCGCAATGGTCAATGGTGCTAAGACAGCCAGGCAAGCATTTGTTAAGAGAGGGGTCTTGACTCACTATGAAAGGTGGTGAGGTCGGGCAGCATGTATTTTCTGCAAAACAAAAGTGTAGGAAAGAAAAATGAAGGAAAGTGAACCAACAATTACCAAATAATTCCTGAGAAGGGGACCTGAATGTGTCCCAGTCTCAAGAAGCCTATACTCAGGAGATTTCACCGGATGGTAAGAATCTCCATTTCTACACTCAGAAAATTACAATACAAACAAGAAGACACACAATACAGGAAGTACAGCTTATCTTGATCCTAGGGCCAAATATTCTCCATGGAGCTGTATGCGTCAAGATAGCATCAGAACCGTGGACAGAGTCTAGATGTGTTAAGTATGCACTTTTCATCAGCTCTCTTGGTTAACTTATGTTTTGACTCCCAAGAAATTTTAAAGCACAAATTTTACATGTTAATAAAGTTCAACTAATATATGTAAGTGTGACTATAGGAAGAAATCCTATGAAAAAGAAACAGAAGATTTCATCATTGTGTCAATAACTAAGCTTCAAAATTGGGACTCTGAGATTCTTTCTCATGACTATAAACTTAAATGAAGGAATAAATCTAAAGCACTTAGCATGTTGTCTGGTACATAATAAAGGCTCAATAAATGCCAACCATCAATTATTATAACATAATGCTAGATCTACCTTCTAAAATCTTATCCAACTCATGGCCCAAATTCATTGTGGCCTCTACTGGAGAACTGGAATACCACCTTCATAGTCCTTGTTTTAGAATAATCATTTATTTATGTCTGTGTCTCATACTCTAGATGGCATGCTCTTTTAAAGTAGAAATTTTTATCCCAATGTCCACCAAGGTGGATGTCCAATAAAGTGTTATTGAATGAATTAATATGTGATGAAGAAAATGTGGGAAATAATCAGGGAAATATCTATATAGACATAATGGAGGTACAGTAAGCCCCATTCATAAGGAATATAGACATGCACACAAAAGAATAGCATACAGTCTCTTACAATTAACACGGATTTAAAGAGTGATAAGAGATATAAATTGTACTCATCATCTTACTCTACCTCAAGCTTCCTCGTTGTATTTCATTTTAGTAAATGGCACTATCCAAAAGTACAAGCCAGGAACTGGAATATAATTCTTTAATCCATCTCCCAAGCTTGATTATTTTTCCTCCTAAGCACTGATTGAGCGCCACTGCCTTTAGGTTCTGGCTTTCATTTTCTCTGGCCTGGAGTATTGTAGGAACCAACTTTCAGTTCATTCTCTTCAAACCATCCTTGGCTTGTATGTGATCTGACAGCAACTCTGATTAAGGCATTTACTGTCTTTCAATCACTCCCTACTACCCTTGGGATAAAGTACAAACTCTTTAACAAGGTCATTTTCTCTGATCTCTGCTGATTTTTATGGCTTCAAATTCCCCACACATGTGATTCTTTAGTTACACCAAAATATCTTCTGTTCCTTGCACACATCATGTCCTCTCACCCCACCCCCCTTGCATTAGTGTATGCAGCTCTCTTCTCTTCAAACCTCTCCCCATGACAACACACAACTTTCTTCTCATCTTGCAAGTCTCAGCTGAAGCATTCTTTGTGGAGTTTCCCTGTCCTCCTTTGGCAGAATCAAGGAATTACTTATTTTATTCTCTCATAACGCTTTGTGCAAACCTCCATTAGAGACTTTTATAATTGTGTACATGTGCATCTTTTTATGTTATTATAACTGTTAACACCATGAGGACAAATCCATTCTCTTAATCATTGTATCTTTTGCACCTAGCAGAGTACTTAACTCCAAGTGCTTGGTGTTTAAAGTAGCCTGAGGCTTAACTTGTTTTTTGTAATCATAGAGTGACCAGAGATGGGGACATTAGCACCACTTGCCTCTTTAGTGTTTTCCATGCCATCACCATCAGCATTAGGAACTCCAGAGGCCTCAAGCTTAAAGTAAAAGCCCTAAAATACATCAGCTTCTTCTGTGCTCTGTACTGGTTCCTGAATGTGCTAGTAAATATCTGAGTTTCTATCCTTATGACTGACAAATGGAATCACAAAAACATCAAGAAAACTATATTTTTTGTACTGTTCAGCTAAGCTTAGGACAAAAACATAGACTGGTATTTGGAACATTGTTATTCTTCCATAATTTTTTTTTAATTTCTCTGGCTTGGATATTCTGGTACTATGTTTAATAAGATTGATGAAAGTGGGCATCCATGTCTTGTAATAGCTCATAGAAAAAAAGTGCTTACAGCATTTCCCCACTTAGTATGATTTTAGTTCTGTATTTGTCATATATGGTCTTTATTGGATTAAGATGCGTTTATTCTATGCCTAATTTTTTTGAGAGTTTTTTATCATGAAAGAATGTCAAATTTTGTCCAAACCTTCTGCATCTACTAAAATGTTATAGTTGGAAAAAAAGTAGCCTGAGGTTTAATTATTTTTATAGTAGATTGATGACGCTATTTGATCTCTAGCTGAGCCTATAGTCATGTCTCTGAGTGTTTGTTTTATAGGTGGTATATTAAGTTATCTTCCAAGGTATATTTATTTTGTTTAAATATTTTGCTATATTCTCATAAAATATTTTAAAGCTTTATTATAATAGCTTTGCATCATTCAGTGTGCCACTCCCTCAAATATTTAATCGAAATGTTTCCTGGGACAGAGCCAAGACCCTGAGGCACATCACTTAAGCCATATCCCAAAATGGATTGACACCAATTTTTAATCTATGCTTTTTGGGCAAAACCATCTATTTTTTCTGTCAGTGTCCTTAAATCATTTCAGACACTGGTTGGGTATTTAAAAACCCACAGTTTTAGGCATTGTCATCTAGCACACATCTCTTTAATGCAACAAAGATCTCATGAAAGAGTTTATGAAATGTCTTAGTGAAATGCAGGTAAACCATATCAAATCATTCTTTATATTGAGATCTAATGTCAACTCCCTTGTAAATCCTTCCTTGACCATTCCCATCTCCCAACTGGGTATAATTATTCTCTCCTTGTGTAACAATTTTTACATATATATCCTCTCCCACAAATTGTATACTCCTTGGAGACAAAAACAAAATCATATCCATCATTGTATCCATATTACATTGCCTGGTACCTAATAAGTAACAATAAATGTTTGTTGAATTACTAATTAACATTTATTTTAATGACATTAATTGCCCTAACATACTCATATTTATCTTAGAAAGTTAATGAGGTTCTTTGTCATGAAATTCTTAATCAATCCATGATACATTAGAGTAATCACTATTTTTAAAAAATTTTTGTAAAAAATCCTTTTAACAATGTTTAAATTATTATCTGATAAGAGAGATGTAAATAAATTTACAAGTATGAAACACAATACAAATTTGAATTCTTATTGTTATAATTATTATTGATATTACAACAGCTCCTATAGTTTCAAGAAGACTCTAAATATAACCTTTTTGTAAAGCAGGGTTGGTTAGACAGAAGACAATCCAATGAAGTGTAGCCAAGACCCATGACAGTTGAAACCAAAGGAAAAGTGCAGCACAGAACAGTTTGCGAATTTCCTAAGGACACACAACCAGATGATACTAGTTGAACAATGGCCAGGCAAAGGGTTAGGAATAAAAAGGTTTTCAGGCCAAAAATTCAGAAGTTATCAGAGAGTATTGCTGCATGTTCAGTTAGTGAAGCTGCGGGAACTTGCTGCCTGATAGTAGTTTTTTTTAACTTTTTAAGCAGGGGTTCCCCCTCCATTTGTTTTTTTCAAACCAAATTTTACAGGGAATTGCAACATTTAAATCCATGAGGATGAAAAAGGGCAGGGCTCAGAGCTCCACCTGCTTGGCTTTCGCTTTTCTCCTGTCCCCTAAAATGGCCCCCTCTTGCATCCTAAGGCCCTAGGGCTGCAAGAAACACAATGTGAAACCCTGATTTAGGACTTTGCATCTGTCTCCTTCCCATAGTTGTAATTCTGTATTTTCCTTCATTTGTCTTGATCCCTTCCTAATTTGCTCCTTTATATTTCCTTCTTTTGAGCTATCCTTTCCTTTCTTTTTCTTTCATACCTTTCATCTTTCTCTGCTGCTTTTAATTTTTATGTTTTCCCCCTACTAAGTATGGAAGGGATGATAGAAGGGAAGATTTTGAAGAATTGACTTTCCTATAACTGCATGTGTAGTTATGGCTGTAAAGATGTTATCAGTGCAGTATAATTCAGGTACTAGTTTACTACTGGTCTTACAAAGCACAGAACATTTGACATTTGACAAGTGTGGTTGTGACTGCAGCCATCAGAGAGAGGGAGAGAGAGCCCTAGGGGGGAGGAAAAGTTATGGGAAAATTTAGTCGAGGTTGCTACATCTCTCTGCCCAGAGCATCTCCTATCAGGGGTAATGTCTTATAGAGTCTATGTTTTATTTCAGTAAGGAAGAACTAGATACCATACTTAAGAAAACTTTGGGAATCTCTAAGCTGTAAGTTCATAATTAAAATTCTGGCTACTATTTATTTTTTAATTGTGAGACACTGAGTTACTGACATGACCTTTTCTGACTTACAATTTTCTCAACTGCAAAATGATAATTATAATAAATGCCCTAAATGCCCTGACAGGGTGGTTGTGAAAGTGAAATGAGATAGTTTATATGCAAACACTTTGAGCATTCTAATGCACAATTGGTATCTTACCATTGTTTTCTATCCTTTCTCGGGTTCCCTAATTTGTCAAGTCCTTTAAAACTCCAAGTTCTTTACTTGAGGCCCCTGATCTCTTTTCTTGTCTCTCAGAAATGTGTCAAAGAAGATGCATTTTTGGTGGTAAGCCATCACCCTCTTTACAAGAGGTTTCAAGTCTGTGCCCCATCCTCTCACCCTTTACTTACCTCCTGCAAATGGCACCTGTCTGCATAAGTTCCAGAAGCTCTGGCCAGTGTCAGTCATTCTAGAGCAGTCTTAGGCTGTTTCTGTGAGTGACTCCAGTCCAAGGGAGTCCTAAATTATGGCTTTCTCTGTGCAAGTTATTCTAGAGAAGCCCTGGGCTGTAAACATGTCAGGCATGCCAATGACACTCTGGGCTCTGCTTGTCTCAGTCCACATTCTGGTGAACTCTGAGCTGTGACTTTGTCACATTCTCAAAGAAGCTTTGTCCCAGGGCTGTGTTGGTCACGCTAGGTGAATTTGGGCTGTGACTGGGTCAGTCCCTGTAAAAGAGCTCTGAGCTGCACAGCATTCATCACTCCAGAGAAGCTCTATGCTCTATGTTGGGCCTCTAGAGGATTCCAGGTTAGGTCTCAGGACTATTTCATTCCCTGCTGTTTATTGTAGGTTAGTGATTCCCCCAATGCTTTCTCTTCCTCTGCTGAAGACATCAATTCACTTTCTGACAGGTATAAATTTGGGGGAGTTCCCAGAGTGCAAAAATTCATGAAGATTCTCAATCCTGTAATCGGAGGAAGGACTTTATTATAGCTCCAACTTCTCCTGCACTTGTGAGGCTATAATTGCAAAGGGACAAAACTCAGTGGTCTATGTATCCTCCCAGGTTTGTACCTGAGAGAGAGTAGAGAAGCATATCAGTATTATTTTTCAATTTCCCCTCACTTTTGATACCCATCTTGCTGGCTCTCAGGAATATTTCTGAAGTGGACTCAGGAGAAGTTCTCAAGCATGAGGAAGAGAATCCATTAATCATTGTCTAAACCAAATGGAGGTTATTAATAACTAGCCATTACCAGTTAGTTGGGGATGCTCTTTGTTTGGGGGGTTATTAACTCCAGGTTAAGATGAGGAGAGGAAAGTCTAGCTAACAGTCTCAACACTCTAACCCTTCTGGAATAGGAGTTGAAGTTGAGAGAGTGAGGTGAAGTCACTGCTGTGGGATAAAACTTCCCCCAGTGATAAGGGCTCAAAGACTCAAATGGACATCTGAACATTTCTCACAGTGCTTTTGAAAGAGACATTTGATTGCCTGTTTCCTACTGAAAGTAGTAGCCATATCTGACTTGTTCATTATTGTTTGCTTGGCATCTAGCATGGTATCTGCACTTGTGTGCTTGAATTTTTCCACAAGACATATTTAATATACTGACCTCTGTCTCACTCCCACCCACATAACTTGGGCTTTTCCATTTTGATTGATTAGGATGGCACATTCATCTTGCCCTCTGTTCTATGGAAATATTCCACATTCCCAAAAGAAGTGATGATAGGTAACTCAGTGGATAAAAAGAATAGCTATTTATTGTTGCCCCTGATAACCCTTTTCTTTGTCTAGTATCTACTTTAAATCTCTGTTGGCTCCCATGCTTACTTGGATACAACCAAAGATAGTGTGAGGGTAGATACGGCCACCTGACTTCTCTCTGCCATTTTCCCTCTCAACCCTGGTCCTGTTCTCTACAATTTGGAGGAGGAGCAATCATAAACACAGCCTGTAATGGCCAATGAACAAATGCATAAAACCCACTTGGAATGTTTGTCCATTCATCTGACAAATATTTATTGGACACCTAACATTCAACAGGCACTGAGGATTTAATAATAAATTCAAAAGACATGGTCCCTGGCCTCATGAAACATACAGTTTGTCTTCGAAGACAAACACCAAAGAACCATATGAAATGTGAAATTACAACTGTGATGAACATGTAACTAGAAGAAAATAATGCAGTTGCAAAAACAGCACCACCATTTACCCTTACCCTGAGCACAATCTATGAGCATGAGAGAAGAGGGTAATAATTTTATAAAATTATTATGAACAACATCCTAAAGGCTTCAGCCAGGTTTCTGGATTGTGAAGAGAGGAGCCTTTCAGAGGTAAATCAATCACCATGAGCTACTTTCTCAGCCCCAGCAGTCTCAAAGGGGGCCTCTGTGAAAGTGGGAGAGGAAGAAAAAGAACTGTCATTGCAATTTCTAATCATGCGTGGTTCTGAGACTATTGTGAAAAATAAAGATGCCTTGAAAATGATGACTTACTTAAGAAAATATTTATTTGCTATTTATGTGTTCTTTGAGAGATGAGTTTGAATATTTGTCTTTGGTTCACATTACTCATGGAAAAACCTGGAAAAAGTAAATGTATCAGCAACTCACACTGGTGTGTAGATGTTGAAGTTGGAGAGGTCACCATGCATCGAACTGTTTTCTGGAGTTAGGATTTCAGTGGTTATTTTTCAAAGTCCTGGTTAAAAGCTTTGTGGATTTTTTTTTTTTTTTGACTCAAACACTCAGATGATTAAAAGCACTTCTGAAGGGAGGACTATGGTAGATGCTTGTAGTTCCTCCTCAGTCCTCTTGAGTCACTTTCACCAGCTCTGTGCCCACTTCCTCAGCTTCTGTAAGCTCTACTCTTATAAAAAATGTATCAAGGTAATAAACACACCTATTACCTTCAAAAGTTTTCGTGTGTGCGTGTGTGGGCGGGGGGAAGAACATTTAGCACAAGCTTTACTTGTAAACTTTCTCTCTAACAGCTTGTACCTGAAACCTTCAGAAGACTGCCCTTGGGCACTGGGGACCCTCTTCAGGAAACAGAGGTACCTAGGAGTTTTATTTTTCCCTCTTTCCCACCATAGAGTCCACCAGTAGCCAACAGACGACTGATGCAGGAGTACAAAATCCTAATTCCTATGACCTGACGCAAATGGACTGTGAAGATTTTTTTTATACTCTGGGGTTCCCTTCTGAATCAAGCTGAGTCTGGGATTTCACCTAAAATTGCACCATTTCTTAGCTTATTCTCCATTCTTACTCAACTTCCCTCACTCAATCACGGGTTTCTCCTTAATAGGTTAATTTCACTTGCATCTTTGGCTCCATATATGATTCCGGGAGAACCTGGACTTGTGATGAAAGATATGGTCTCAAGGCAAGTCCAATTCCTGTTGTTTGGGGGTAGATATTCCTGAAAGGTAGAAAGGGATTCATAATAGAGATATGAAGAAAAAAGCTTCAGGTTTGAAAAGAAAATCATCTCTCACACCTCTCTTGTGGATCTTTTCCAGACCCCCAGACCACCGATGTACCACGGGAAGTGGTCTTGCTCCAGAATCAACCTTCCTCTCTCGAGTAGTGCATTTCTCCACATGTAGTCTGCTGACAAGTCCTATCAATTTTTCCTCCAAAAATTATTGATAATTGATTCCCACTCATACCACTCTATTCCAAGTTGTCATCATTTCTCAGCGGGACTACCCATCCATTTATTCATCTTTCGTACAGTACTGAAAAAATAAGAGAATGATTTTGTTACAATGTGAAAGTTTTTCTTGAGCAAGGCAAACCAGAATAGATGGATGATACCTTTCAACAATGAGGTATATGTCTCATATACCTCATATACCTGATATACATCAGGAGCTCTTGTAAGCTGTTTTTCAGAAAAATTTAAAAGTATGCCTACCCAAGTGTGAACCATTCCCAGGTAGAGGTACCTCTTGCTTGTGTGGCATTTGGCTCCTGGCAAGTTGCACTTATTCCCATGGTCACCTAAGGACTGCTTCACTGGTTTAGACTGTCAAATCCATCTTCATTGTCTCAGCATCAAACATTGTTGTTCTAATTAAAGCACTACTATTATTTTCATTTCACTGTTACTGTATATTTTTTTGGCATCTCTTTTTTTATACTATTTCAGGAAATTATGGGGGTACAAACATTTTGGTTACATGTTATGACTTTACCATGCAAAAACCATGACTTGAGTCATGCCCTTTCCCCCCTACAATGCTTACCACATCCATTAGTTGTGAGTTTACCCACTCCCAACCCCCAGAGAATATTACTACTGTGTGAGCACCTTAGTGTTGATCAGTTAGTGCCAGTTTGACGGTGAGTACAAGTGGTGCCTATTCCTCCATTCTTGTGATACCTCACTTTGGAGGATAGGCTCAAGCTCTATCCAGGAAAATATATGAGGTGCTAGATCAGCATTGTTTCTTATAATTGAGTAGTATTCAATTGTATACATATACCATATTTTATTAATCCACTCATGGAGTGACAGGCACTTGGGTTATTTCCACATCCTTTCTATAGTGAATTGTACTGCCATAAACATTCGAGTGCAGATGTCTTTATTATAGAATGACTTTTGTTCCTTTGGGTAGATGCCTAATAGTGCTATTACTGGATCAAATGGTAGTTCTACCTGTAGCTCTTTGAGATATCTCCAAATTCTTTTCCAGAGAGGTTGCACTAATTTGCAATTTCACCAGCAGTGTAAGAGTGTTCCTATCTCTCCACATCCTCGCCAGCATTTTTTGCTTTGGGATTTTTTGATAAAGGCCAATCTTATTGGAGTTAGGTGATATCTTATTGTGGTTTTGATTTGCATTTCCTTAATGATTAGAGACATGGAGCTTTTTTTTTTCATATGTTTGCTGGCCATTATTCTGTCTTCTTTTGAAAAGTTTCTGTTCATGTCCTTTGCCCATTTATTGATGGGGTTGTTTGATTTTTTTCTTATTGATATTTTTGAGTTCTAGATAGATTCTTGTTATCAGCCCTTTATCAGATATGTAGAGAACAAATATATTCTCCCATTCTGTAGGTTGTCTATTCACTCTAATGATAATTTTCTTGGCTGTACAAAAGCTTTTTAATTTGATCAGGTCCCATTTATTTATTTTTGTAGCTGCTGTGATCTGTTACTGTATATTTTAAATGTCTACTGTGGCAACCTGTAGCCTCACTGAGCTGCCTGCCTGGGAAATCTGTGTTGTTTCTCTAGGTACCAACTGCTATTTCTATTAATGCTCTGGCTTCAAAGTTGCATATATTTTGAGTCTAACCTTAACCCTGACCCTATTTCCCCATAATATTTTTAGTGCAGGGTTTTACATAACATAAAATTTTCAGGAATGCCTATGTCATATTAAAACAGAAACACTTGTGCAGTTATTATTTTCAAAAAGTTACAGGAGTTATACATGGGCTGGAGGAAGGCAAACATGTAAAAATAAGTACAGAATAGTACATACAAAATTTAACTTATCTATTGATAAACTTGAAATGGATTTGTATAGGTAAGAATAATTTATGCATGTGAATTGTTGATCCACTTTCCTACATTGTATACTGCATACCAGTAAGCTTAAAAGAACTAACGCTGCTTCAAGGGCATAAGAACTGAACTAAGACAGTGAGGAGAGCATTGGGAGGGATCATAGGATTTTCTACCTGATCAATGGAGAGTCTGATTTGCCCAAAAGAAGAGACATACAAGATGTTTTTTAGTGGGTTTTGCTCTCTTGCTATGTGTGTCCCATTTAAAATTACTAGCACTTTCACATTGTCCACAATGTATGTCACACAGGGATGGAATGAATATCTGGAAAAACTTGGGCACAAAAGTGTTAAAATGCCAATTGAACCAATGAGAAAAACTATGTAATTCTGCAATGGGCAGGCACAGGACTTTGGCAGGTGGCAGTGAGAGGTCTAAACTACTTCTGCTTTCTGTTCTCTCCACTGAGCTTTCCAACGGCCACTTCAGCAACTGGATTTCATCTTTATGGAGATGTGAAAAGAGGAATCTCAAAGATGAGACTGATTGTTTTTCATTCAATAGAATTTAATCTCACTTTTTGATGTCTATGGGATGCTGTTTCTGAGGGCTAGGGCCTTGCGGATGGTCCGGCTGAGGGCATTCTTCACCTCATTATTCCTCAGGCTGTAGATGATGGGGTTCAACATGGGAGTCACCACAGTGTAGGACAAGGATAGCAGCTTCTTGCTCTCAGGAGAATTGTTGGACTTAGGCCGGAAGTAAGTGAGACTTGAAGATACATAGAAAAGGGAGACAACAAGGAGATGCGAGGAGCACGTAGAGAAGGCTTTATGCTTCCCTTTAGCTGATGGAATCTTGAGGATGGCAGCAGCAATGCGAGTGTAGGAACATAAGATCAGCAAGCAGGGTATCATGACAACCAGAATGGTCCCGACGATGGCGTAGATCTCAAATAGTGCTGTGTCTGCACAGACCAGCCTCAGCACAGGGGGGCTGTCACAGAAGAAGTGGTTCACCTTGTTGGTGCCACAGAATGGAAAGCTGAAGAGCCACGTGACCTGCACAGTAGCTACAGGAAAGCCTGGAAACCAGGAGGCAGCAGCCAGTTTGACACGTGTCCTTTGGTTCATGATGACTGGGTAATGCAAGGGACTGCAGATGGCCACATAGCGGTCATATGCCATGGTGGCCAGGAGGAAGCATTCAGCTACCCCAAAGAAGAAGAAGAAATACATCTGAGTGGCACAGCCAAGGAAGGAGATGGTTATGTCCTGGGCAAGCAGGGTCCCCAGCATTTTGGGCACAATGACTAGGTTGAAACCAATCTCCAAGAAGGACAAGTTTCTGAGGAAGAAGTACATGGGACTGTGCAGCATGGGGTCAGCCAGGGTAACCAGAATGATGAGGCTGTTTCCCGTCAGAGTGACCAGGTAGATGACTAGAAATGCCAGGAAGAGTAATGACTGCATTTCAGTAGGTAGAGAGGAGAAGCTCATGAGGATAAATTCACTTACTCTTGTCCAGTTTTCTGTAGCCATAGGTATAGGCAAAAATCCCCAGCTGTGGTCATAGAGAGAGATTCTCGATTGGAGGAGTCAGATTCTGGATTTGTTTCTCAGATTCCTTTTTAATGTCATGGAAAAAGGTAGGGTCAGGGTCTCAGTTGGAAGAGGAAGGGCCTTGTGTTTTCTAAGAATAAAGACACAATAAAGAATGGCCAGAGCCTAAGCTCTGACATGGGCCTGAATCAGCTTCTGGAGAAGTTGCTATTTTCCTATATACACATTAACCTATACGGAAAGGCCATGCAAAGTCAGAATCATGAGTGCTCAAAGGGACTACTGAAAACACATCTGAGGAAATAATGCAAATAATAATTTTTCTACTCTTCGTAAATCTTTGTTGCCTAGCTAGAATCTGAGAGGGGAGTGAGAGGCTAGCATATTGAGGACTAGCATAAGCATGTTTTTGTCCTCTTATATTCCTATTTTATAGGTGGAAAAACTGATATCAGAGAATTTAAGGAAATGCAATTACATGGCAGATCTTGACTCCAAACCACATCTGTTGTATTCCAAAGTCCTTCTAGTTTTTACTACACCATGTTCACTGGACTGTTCTGTCTTATTTGAGGACTAACTCATTGATACCTAAGAGAATTAGAATCAGGATTTATGTAAAATCACAGTGAAGACAGAGGAGGAGATAACCAAGAGAACCAATATCATTGATACCAAGATGTTCAGAAGATTCCCTAGACTCAAATGGATCCAAATTTTGTACTGTTTGTTTCTAATTTACAGTTAATTATCAAGAGGCTCTTCTTTTCTTACTGTCTTGGTAAATCTAGACTATTGCATTCAAATGGAGAAATTGCAAGATGAAGCTGGAAAATGAAATTGGCTGAGAGGCTGGGATAAGTAAAAACAAATTGGATGTAGTTAGGAAACTATTGTAAAAAAAATAAAAAGCATAATAATAAAAATAAAAACATTATTAGGAACAGTAAAAAGCAGAATTGACATGAAGTAAAATGCAAACAAGGATGTGGCCAATGTTTTGAACATATTACGTACGTTAAGGAATGTTAAGGAATTTGGATTTTATTTTGTAGATGAGGAGATTCACCTGAATATTTGAAGCAGCAAAGTGACATTGTCATAATGCCATGTAGAAAGATCAGTCTGCCATTGTCATGAGAATGGGTGGTATAGGGTGGGCTTAGGGGAGGGATCAAGAGCTGTATGCCTGGGACCCAGAAGACTGGGATATGTTCATTATCACTATCAATCTTCATTCACAATCCATTTTCAAGCAGCAAACTTACTGAAAAGATGCTAAATATTAGTCAGGTTCTTGGTGAATAATTTGAATCTCAAGGTTATATTTAAAACTCCAGAATATCTATGAAGGAAAGGAAAATCATTCTTAGAATTACAATAAAACTGATGTAAGTTTTCTCTGAAGCACTAAAAATTAACCGAGCAATGTCTACAGTTTTGAGATCAACTTCAGAGACATAAATACAAGTTTAAAGAAGATAATAAAAGGACTACTGATGTAGGAAACAGAGAATCTCAACTAGAAACTCTCCTACTGTCATTGCAAGACAAACCAAAACAAATAAAAAATGACCTGAAACAGTTTCTAACGAAACTATCATTAGAACAACAGACAATCTACAGAATGGGAGAAAACATTCACATGCTACATATCTGATAAAGTGCTGATAACTAGAATCTACATAGAACTCAGGAAAATCAATAAGAGAAAATCAAACAATCCCATTAAAAAGTAGGCAAAGGACATGAACAGAAACTTTTCAAAAGAAGACAGACTAATGGCCAACAAAAATAATGTTTAGGCATTAAAACACTAAAATAGAAATTAAAATATAAATTACATAGGACACATTATGTATAAGTTGATGTTAAGAGATTCTTACAAATTACCCAAGAGAAAATTTAGTAAAGCTATAATCATTCAATTCATAAGATCAGAAATCAAATGGCTAAAAAATATCAAAAAATGTATAGTCTAGATCTGTAAAGAATGCTGGTGGTATTTTGATGGGGATTGCATTCATTCTGTAGATCACTTTAGGTAATATTGACATTTTAACAATATTGATTCTACCAATCCATGAACAAAGTAGATTTTTCCATCTGTTTAAATCATCTGCAATTTCTTTTTTTAGTGTTTCGTAGTTCTCCTTGTATAAATCTTTCATATCTTTCGTTAAGTATACTCCTAGATATTTAATTTTCTTTGGAGCTATAGTAAATAGAAATACCATTCGACCCTGCAATAGCATTGTTGAACATCTACCCAAAAGAGCATAAGACATTCTATTATAAAGACATCTGCACCCAAATGTTTATCGCAGCACAATTCACTATTGCAAGGTCATGGAAACAACCCAAGTGCCCGTCAATTCAGGAGTGGATAATTAAAATTTGGTATATGCTCACACTGGAATACTACTCAATTCTAAGAAACAACAGTTAGCTAGCGCTGTTTATGCTATCCTGGATTAAGCTTAAGCCCGTTATCCAAAGTGAGGTGACA
>VBSM01001265.1:32879853-32892691 GCA_008086735.1 Cheirogaleus medius
AACCCTAACAATATTTGTACCCCCATAATATAATGAAATAAAAGGAAAAAAAATTTTAAAGTCATCATAAAAGCAAATACAAATTTTCAAAAAGATTATTTTTATTCTGAATTTTAAAGTATGATAATACTTATTTTAGATAAAAGGGAAAGAACATAGACATTCAAACACTGTGGGTCTAAAGAAAAAGTGGATTTCACAGTATGTATCAAAGACTCTTTGAACTAGCAATTCCACATCTACAATTTTATTATAGATTAACATAATGTGCAAATTTTAGCCATCAGAATGCTTCTGTCGGCTTTATTTATAATAGAGTAATTGAAATAAGTAATAAAGGATGGCCTAAATATGTAAAAATAGCAGATTGGTTAAATAAATTGTGTTATATCTGTACTATGGAATGCTATGTAGTAATTTAAAAGTGTGATATAGAAGAATATTAAATAAATGAGAAATTTTCAGTATGTTTTGCTAAATTTATAAAGTAGGCTACAAAACTGTATATTCAATTAAGTCATTTCTTGGGGAAAATATGTATATACACACACATACATACATACATACATAGAAAGCCTTCAATTCCATTCTTTTGTTACTATTTTAGTGGTACTATGGTGTTTTAAATTTCATCTTTATGTTTTATATTTTTTACCTTGTCCACAGTGAAAATATATTGCTTTTTATTTAGAAGAACATATACTTGGATATTATTAGGAATGAAATACTGATAACACAAAATAACCCATAAACAAAAGGGAAAGACAAATGACAAATTTTGGAAAATATTTACGATAATTGCAACAAATAATTAAGTGTTTTTACACTTGATATATAGAGCCATTTAAATCATTTAGATCTCCCCCAAAGAAAAACAGAGAATACAAAAATTTAATTTGCCAAGAAATGCCAATAGCCAGTAAAGATATGAAAATTATTCTATTTCACTAGTAATAAAAATTAAAAGTCAACATATTCTATTCCTTCATCAAATTTGAGATATTAAAAAACATAATATTCAGTGCTAGTAAGGGATGGTGCAGTAGGCAATATCTTAATTCATTTATGGCTCTGTAAATTAGTATAATTTCTCTGAAAATCAATTTGGCATAATTATATGAAGATCTTTTATTATTCATACATTTTTTTGGAGGAATCCCTTCTTTTAGAAGAGATGGAGGCAATGATTTTATGTGTAAGTTTATTCAGTGCCAACCATTATAGTGATAAATCAAAAATGATCATTAATAAAATGAATGAATGGTCAATTATGAAGCATGTATTTAAAGGATTATCATTAAAGTCATTTTTGAAGAACATTTAATGCTGTCATATAATAAACACCATATAATATTAAATTAAAAACCAAGAACACAGCCTGCTCACATATAATAAATTTCCAACTTTTAAAATATATGCTGTATAAAGAGACTGAAAAGCTATATGCAAAATTTAAAAGTGATCTACATCAAGTGGTAAAAGGAGAGGAAATTTTTTCTTATTTTTATTTTTCTGAATTTCTAAATTTTCTTCATTGAGCTACATTTGCTATATATTAGCAATAAAAACATTCAAAAAGAGCCCAAATAGCCAAAGCAAACCTAAGCAAAAAGAACAAATCTGAAGGTATTGTATTATGAACCTTCAAATTATACTGCAAGTCAAACCAAAACAGCATGATACTGGTATAAAGACAGATCAATGGAACAGAATAGAGAACATAGAAATAAATCCATAGAGCTACAACCAACTAATTTTTGATAAAGCAGACAAAAACATACACTAGGGAAAGGACACCCTATTCAATAAATGGTGCTGGGAAAATTGGATAACCACACGCAGAAGAATGAAACTGGACCCCTATCTCTCGCCAAATACAAAAATTAAGTCAAGATAGATTAAAGACTTAAATGTAAGACTGGAAACCATAAAAATTATAGAAGATCCTAGCACTCTGGGAGGCCAAGGTGAGCGGATCGCTCGAGGTCAGGAGTTCGAAACCAGCCTGAGCAAGAGTGAGACTCCGTCTCTACTAAAAATAGAAAGAAATTAATTGACCAACTAAAAACATATATATATACAAAAAATTAGCCGGGCATGGTGGTGCATGCCTGTAGTCCCAGCTACTCGGGAGGCTGAAGCAGGAGGATCGTTTGAGCCCAGGAGATTGAGGTTGCTGTGAGCTAGACTGACGCCACGGCACTCACTCTAACCTGGACAACAAAGTGAGACTTTGTCTCAAAAAAAAAAAAAAAATTATAGAAGAAAATGTAGGAAAAACTCTTCTGGCCATTGACCTAGGCAAAGAATTATGACTAAGACTCCAAAAGCAAATATAGGAACAACAGAAATAAATAAGTGGGACTTAATTAAACTAAAAAGTTTCTGCACATCAATGGAAATAATAAAAAAAAGTAAATAGACAATCTACAGAATGGGAGAAAATATTCTCAAACTATACATCTAACAGAGAAGTAATGTCAAGGATCTACAAGGAACTCAAACAGATCAGCAAGAAAAAAAAAATTAAATAACCCCATTAAAAAGTGGGCAAAACAAACACCACATGCTCTCACTCATAAGTGGGAGCTAAACAAAGGGTACAAATGGGTACAAAGATATATAAAAGACATTGGAAACCAAGAAGAGGGGAGGGTGGGAGGACGATGAAGGATAAAAAATTACCTATTGGGTATAGTGTAAACTATTCTGTTGATGGGTACACTAAAAGCCCTGACTTCAGCATGATACAATTCATCCAGGTAACAAAAACTACTCATACTCGCTAAATCTATTGAAATTTTTAAAAATTACAAATGAAAATAATGATAATTATGATAATGATGAAGCTGGCAATATTTATTCAGTATGTAATAAATTTATACCTCAGGCTTTACATTCTCTCTCTTATTTTCTTCTCCCAACTCTATAATTTAACAGCCATCATAATCCTCCCCATATTAGAGATGAATAAACTGAAATTTAGAACCAATATGTAATTTTGTAGTTAAAAAGCTTTGTAATTACATGGCGATTAAATAGCAGAGCCTGCACTGCTATTTTTGCACTGCTTTTTATAATAAAAAGTTGGGGTTTCCAGCAAGGTGTATAAAACGATCATGAGCTACACCTGAAATGCCATCTTTGGTCCCCCACATACATCTCTCCTCCTTCTGCTTCACTGTTGAGTTTCTTGCTCTTTACTGTACATGTTAGTCCCCTTTGCATATGACATCACCTCTGTCTGTGCACATCCCCTCCTCTACCTGGCTGACCCCTTCACATCCTCAAAACTCAGCTGTCATGTGATGCTTCCAGATAGGATTAGTCATCTTATCTATTTTCCTATATCCTTTAAAATATTTTCATTATTCAGATATTTTCATTGCCAACTTACATCTTAATTTGTAAACTTCTTCGTAGTATAAACTACCTTAGTCATCTTTCTAGGGTGAAGCCCAGTGTCCATTCAGAATAAGCTATTTATTTAATATATGTGTTTTAGACAACTACTTGGATGAATGAATACATGAATTTGACAAAGTTCATTCCTCCTGGAGTTTTCATTCACCATTAGAGTTCTTACTATTATCAATGACTGCTTTTCCTGTCAGAATTCCCCTTTCACTAGCAGTTCCATTTCATGACAGATGTGTATTGTGTGGTCCTTGTGGAGAAGACTGGGAAAGAATAGTGGCAGAGATGAAAGAGCCTGATGGGTTTCCCATAGAATGTCTGGAAACTTCTGGAAAAGAAGAGCTTGCACCCTGTCTCTAGTGTGGGAGATGCTGCAGAAGCTGGTGGCCCATGGCCAGTCCACAGGCTCCTTGTCAGGTCCCTCTAGAACTTTCCCAGGAGCATTGTTTGCTAATTATTGGACTGTCCCAGAAATAGGAACCCATTCTTCCAAGCCCTTTAAAACCATAGAATTGGTGTAAAGAAGTAATTTGCCCTGATGTCCTCTGCATCATGAATTTTCCACCGAGGCAAGTCTTCTCTGAGTTAGCCAGGGGAAAATCAAGACCTAGAGGGATTACACATCCTGTTAAGGCTGTAGGGCCTTGGAAGTTTCCTGACCCCTCAAAATTTAAAGTACAAAATTGGAAAAAAATCCTGGATAATATCAATCTTCTTGTGGCCCTAGTTCTCAATTTTCTTATCACATAGGAAGGGGAAACTGAGGCCCAGGGAAGAGAGGAACTGATGAGATCTGCCCAACATGGATAGAGGAATAGAATTAGGTGTTCTGCCAAACCCTGCCCAAATTTTGTCTGGTTAAGTAACAAACTGGAGAGGTGCTCCTGGTAGATTTAGTCATTGATAAAGAACCTTACCTGTGTCCAACAGGGACATCTGCCTTGTTCAGCTTATCTATTAATGGCTGAAGCTGTAATCACCTCACTGCTGCCTTCTGTATCAGCTATGAGTGAGCACTCTATGAGGGTTGTCCATGCTCCTAGACCTGGCTTTAGAAGACTTATTCCTAGCAGTGCCTTTTTTGTCCTCTGGGCTAGTCGCAGAGCTGGCACCTGTATTTTCCCCCAGGTGTTTTTGGGCTCACCTAAGCTCCTTTTCCTTCCCTTCCTCAGGGGGACCTGACCTTTCTTGGATCTACTGTCCTTTGAGAATATGACGAATTTCAGATGTCAAGAAAATAAAATTCAAGAAAGGAAAACTACACTCCAGTCTAGAGAAGTAGCACTATGTAGAGAAAAAGAACTAAAAGTTTGAAGTTAGAGCAAACTAAGTTTAATCTCAGCACTGGAACTCTCTGGCTTTGATGATTAGCAATTTTGTTAACTCTCTGAGCTTCAGTATCCAAATTGCTTAAAGACAATATACTTATTTTGTGGGGTTCGTGTTATGATGACATTAAATGGCTTGTATTAATTAAACCTATCACATAGTTAACGATTATTTATTTATTCAATAAATATTCACTAGGTATCTACCAAATGTAAGGTACTCTTCTGGACATTAGATTATGGAAGCAAAATTAAAAAAAAATAGATTTGCTTTCTGTGTTCATAAACCCAAACCAAACTATAAGTAAATAATTGAGAACATAAGACTAAAATGGCTGTTATTAAATACAGAAGGGAATAAACAGGAAATTGTAGATACAAAAAGGGTTCAAATACATACTTTAATTATAAGAATATTATGTTATTGTTGTTATTTAGTGCTACGCTGGTTGTTGTTAAGGAAAATGTATAACTAGGAAACATAATTCGTAGTCCCTAGTGTGTACAGGTGAGTTGAGCCTATCAAGTTTTGAAATAGCTAGTGAATAGTGTAAGAAAAAGATAATATAGTACTAAATTGTTTGATTGAGGCTTTAAAAGTCATTCAATTTTAGAGAAAGAAAAGTCATAATTATTTTTATGTACCACTGTTTTAATTGCAAAAGAATGAGGGAAATATCTTAATTCCATCAATAGAGGACTGATTTAAAAAATTATGGATATTCCACAGGATACAATATAATGGCATGTAACTGTGAATATATATTAATACATATGTTAAAAATTAAGGTGAATATCTAACACCTAGATTTTTCTTTCTAATATCATTTTCCAATGAAAGGGTCTGGAGCCTCTTATAGTACAGAAAGTAAGAAAGTGCTCAAAAAAACCAAAAACAAAAACAAAAACAAAAAAACTCCTATTGGGTTATGTCAAAGGAACTCAGAAATCAAATGAAATAGTTTCCAGTAGCCAAAGCTAAGATAATGTTGGATTATAACACAAAGTAGAAAATAAATACCCATGAGTATATATTACTGTAAATAAATGATTGGATCAAGAAATAAAACAGGAA
Source organism: Cheirogaleus medius (assembly GCA_008086735.1). Taxonomy (NCBI): domain Eukaryota; kingdom Metazoa; phylum Chordata; class Mammalia; order Primates; family Cheirogaleidae; genus Cheirogaleus; species Cheirogaleus medius. The sequence goes on from VBSM01001265.1 coordinate 32,885,674, forward strand.
TAATAAAAAAAATCTTGCAGAAGAATTCCAAATGATTTGTGTAGACACTCTGCCCACAAGGAGATGAAACATAACTCCTTTTTTGAGTGTGGGCTTAGCATGGTGACTTCTTTCCAAAGAGTACAGTGTGAATGGGTGGAGGGGAAGAGGAACATTACACAGTAGAAAAACCTGATAAACTATCTCAGCCAGGTGACTGAAGTTAACATCAACAGCACTCAGTCATGTCGATAATATATATCCTTGATAAGAAGTGATGAGAATAACACTATTCCTGTAATCCTCCCCAAAACCATAACCCCCATCAAAATAAGAAAGACCTCAAACAAATCCCAATTGAGGGACATTCCACAAAATACCTGAACAGTATTCCTCAAAATTGTCAAGATCATCAAAAACAAGGAAAGTCTGAGAAACTGGCACAGCCAAGAGAAGCCCAGTGGGGACATAATGACTTCATGTAATGTGATATCTTGGATGTGATTCTGGGACATAGAAAGGACATTAGGTAAAAATTAAGTAAGTCTGCATAAATTATGGACTTTAGTTAGTAATAATGTATCGGTATAGATTCTTTGATTGTGGTAAATATGCCACATTAATGTAAGGTGTTAATAATGGGAAATCATGTGTGGAACATAAGGGTACTAGGTATACTATCATTACAATTTTTCTGTAAATCTAAATCGGGTATAAAATTTAAAAAGCTTATTTAAAAAATCAAGGTGAACATTATATACACACCACATAACACAAACTGTATAGATTTTATAAAAAGAAAATTATAAATATATAAATAAAATTTATTATTAGAAAATTTCCAGAAGGATACACAAGGAATTGATAATAGATTGTTGCTTCTGTGCAAGGAGATGGGGGAACAGAGGTCAGTATTGGGAGAGAATCTACTTTTTATTGTATATCATTTTTATACTGACTGAATAGTTTTACTTAAAATTTTATAATTTTGAAATAATTTTAGATTTATAGATGAGTCATAAGATAATATGTAGTTCCTTTATATAATTCACTCAGTTTCCCCTAACTTTAATAATTTGGCTGGGCACAGTGGCTCACACCTGTAATCCCAGCACTATTGGAGGCTGAGGTAGGAGGATTGCTTGAGCCCAGGAGATCAAGACCAGCCTGGGCAACACAGTGAGACCCTAGCTCTACAAAAAAACAAAAATAAAAACAAAGTCTTACATGATTATGGTTCATTCGTCAGAACTAAAACATTAGCATTGGTACAATGCTGTTAACTAAACTACAGGCTTTATTTGAATCTGATCGGTTTATTCACAAATGTCATTTTTCTGTTTCAGAACTCACACCAGGATACTATATTGTATTTAATTATCATTTATACTTACTTTAGAAGAGAGTACTGGTCAGGCATTTTGTAGAATGCCCCCAAGTTAGGGCATGTTTGTTGTTTTTTCATTATTAGACTCGTTTTATTTATTTATATTTTTTGGCAGGGCAGTGGAATAATGCCACTGAGGTAAGATGCCTTTCTCATCACATCATATCAAGGTGTGCATGATATCAACGTGACTTATCACTAATTATATTAGCCTTAATCACTTCGTTATGGTGGTTTGTGCCAGGTTTTCTCCACTGTAAAATTACTTCTTTTCCCTTTCCATACACTATTACTTAGAAGTGAGTTACTAAATCCAACCCACATGCAAGGGAGGGAAATTAATCTCAACTTCCAGAGGGAAAGAGTCTGATTAAAATTTTCTTTTGTGCAAAATATTTGTTTTTTAAATAAAAAACAGATACATATTTGAAATAAAACAAAACTTACATTCTGGTTCTCCTCCATTGATTCCTCACCTTATGACCTGCAGAAAATTATTCCATGTTCTCAATTTCTCATGTACAAAATGCCCAATACCTGCTGTGAGAAGGAAACAAGATAAAGTGTAGAAAATATGCCAAACCCTGGTGAATGTCATATATGATAAGGCTCTGCCATGATACTATTTGACCTTGGACTTGAACGTTGCCATCAAAGAGGGGAAGGACAATGCAATGCAAAGGGGTTTATTATGTTATAATTCTACACTGATAAGTGCTATCATAAAAGTGTTCAACTAGTCTGCTAATCCTGTTAATTCTTCCTTGACAGAAATCTTTTTACTCAAACCTTGGTTCAGTTCCCATTTTCATTGCCCACTACCATGAGCTCAGCCAGGCTCTTATTTCTAAACTATTATCATATGCACTTTCTCACTGTTCTCATGAATTCCAGGCTCACTTCTCAATCACCCTTTACACACACTGCTAAGAACTGGATGTAACTGGATGTAATGATGAGCAAAACGTAATGTTATTCCTCCTAATTTTTACCTAGTTAACCCCTACTCAGTTTTCTGATATGGCTCTCTCATTTTCTGTAGTGCCTTCCTCAGAAATGACTTCCCTAACTTCCTTGCATTGAGCGTCCCATTTATACTTTCTCAGAGAATTTTGTTCTTGTTCTTCATACAATGATAGTAATATATAATCATATTTTTGTTTGCAAATTCTTTAATTCTCTTTTCATAGGGCTCTAATGTCCCTGAGGGCAGAGACTCTGTTTTGCTCATCATTGAATCAAAATTATAAGTGTGCCCATCACCCAGATAGTTTGCATTGTACCCATTAGGTATGATTTTACCCATCCCCTCCTCCTTACCCCACTTGCTTGATTTCCATTGAGTTTTACTTCCATATGTGCACATGAGTGTTGATCAATTAGTTCCAATTTAATAGTGAGAACATGTGGTTTGTTTTTCCATTCTTGTGATACTTCACTTAGGAGAATGGTCTCCAGTTACATTCAGATTGTTAAAAAAAGGTATTAGTTTACCATTTTTTATGGCTGAGTAGAACTCCATGGTATACATATACCATATTTTACTAATCCATTCATGTATTGATGGGAACATGGGTTGATTACATATCTTTGCAATTGCGAGTTGTGATGCAATACACATTCAAGTTCAAGTATCTTTTTTATAAAGTGTCTTTTTTTTTCCTTCAGGTAAATACCCAGTAGTTGGATTGCCTGACCAAACGGTAGGTCTACTTTTAGTTCTTTGAGGTATCTCCATACTATTTTCCACAGAGGTTGCACTAGTTTGCAGTCTCACCAGCAGTGTATAAGTGTAGTGTTCTTTCTCTCCCCACCCACAGCAGCATCTGTTGTTTTGGGACTTTTTGATATAAATTATTCCCAGTGAAGTTAGGTGACATCTCATTGTAATTTTGATTTGCATTTCCCTGATGATTAGAGATGTTGAGCATTTTGTCACATGTTTATTGGCCATTAGTCTATCTTCTTTTGAAAAGCTTATGTTCATGTCTTTTTCATGTTTTTTGCCCCCTTTTTATGGGGTTGTTTGATTTTTTTTTTCTTATTTGCTTGAGTTCTTTGTAGATTCTGGTTATTAGCTGTGTATTTACTTGTCTGTTTCACTCAAGAAGCCAGGAGCTCCTAGAGGGCAGCATTTTGTTCATTGTACCTTTAGGATTCAGTATATAGATATTCACCGATTGAATGAATGATATGCCAATGAAAGGTGTGATCAAACAAAAGAATGAGTAATAGGAATTTTTTTAAGATTTGGAGATTGGCAGGATAAGTTTGTCTGGGAGCTTGTTGTTTGCTTGACGTATGCCTCGACACCTGAGCATAAATGTCTCAGAGACAGTTGAAAATAGAAACCTCACATTTCAGTAGGAATAGAATAGACCAAGGCTAGAGAGGCAATTTAGGGATTATGCATTCATTCAATCATTCCCTGAGTACCTACTGTATGCCAGGCACTGGACTAGGTCTCAGAAATACAGACATGAATGATAAACTGTTCTTACTGTGTCCTCTGTGCTTAAAAAAAAAATTGCAATGTCGTTAGTGCTCAAGTTATAAACACAACATATCATATGTGTACAAAGGAGAGTGAACTCAGATTTTCCTAGAGAAATTCATAAGAGATAAAACATGAGTTCAACCTTAAATAATATGTAAGTGTTAACTTGGTAATGGGAACATGGGGTGAGAGGCAAGAATTGTAGGCAGAGTAATTGAGTAAAGCTATAAAGATTTAATAATAATATCTACCTTTTGTTGAAGACTTATTATGTTCCAAGTAGCTTTATTTAGAGAATAAAAGTAACTTTATGAGTCCTTTCAATGATCCCAAAGAAATAGTTCATCATATATACTAATATTGTACCTATTTATATCATTGATCTCAAAGATTTTTTTCTCTTAAAACCCTCCTAAAGCCTCTTGGCTTTCCATATTACATACCAATTCTTTCCTTTTCCTCCTAATGTCTTTATAGCTTCTGTCTTTATGTTTTAGAGAAGGAATATGTTATCTTGAAAAGAACATAATATTTTGGCATCAGGTAGACCTGGATTTAAACCTAATCTCTGATACTTTTTAGTTGTTACTTTGCCCTATTCTATACATCTCGTTAATACCTGGGAGGAGTAAATGATACTTCATTAACTCCTTCATTAACAAATACGTAGATCACATTTAACAGTAAATATGTGTTCCTTTATTTATTCTGCTCCCTGGGAAGAGGAGGGAACCTAATAATTTACTTATATTATAAATAGTAGTGAACACCTATTGAAAATTCTGTGTAACTAATATACTACTTTAAATTGGAATAAATACAAAAGTATGGAAGAATCATAAAGTTTCATAAGTGTAAGAGGCTCACTAATATTATTTGATTAACTCACCTGGTACCTCTGCTGTCACAGAACAACTGGCTTTTTAACATTTTCATAGTACATTTCATTATTCTCATTTCATCTTTACATTAACCCCATGAGATAGTATAGCATTCGCAGATAAGGAAATGGAAGGATGTAAATTTAGGGTGATTTTCATGCATTTGAATACCTGGTAAATAGCAGACACGGGATTTGAATTCAGGTTTTTTTAGATTTTGAATTTTTGAGGGAAATAACAAAGACCATGCCTACAGAAATTAAAGATGCATGGTGGATGGTGAAAGAAAATAGTCTGGTATGACAGTAGTTGAATATTCATTCACTGTATGGCTGGGGTATGGTAAGAACTGAAATCGGAATGAGAAACTGGAGCTGAATGATAAGAGGGCTCTTATGACATGCTAAGAACATTACTTTCATTCTGGGTATGAGGGTGAAACATAAGGGTTTGAAGCATGATAGTGACAGATCATCACATGTATGTTTAGAAGGAACTCTAAAGAGGCTAAGGAGGGTGGATTGGAGTGAGCTGTATGTGTATGTTTGTAGCATGACTGGAGTCAGGGAGACCAATTAGGAGGCTCTAGCACTAATCCTGGTGGGAGATATTAATATAAGTCAATGCCCAAGTTTCAACTCCCCAAGGGTGATTTGTTGAAACCCTGTGAATGGGTGGGATGTCTAAGAGAGAGAGTACACAGGGAGGAGAGAAGAAAGCCAACGACTGAACTCCCAAGACCAATACATTTTAAAAGGACTTAGTAACCAACACAGTCTGCACTTAGACATGTAAGGGGAATAGCAAGGGAATCCATGGTTATGGAAGACAAGATGATAAAAAGTATTAAGAGCATTTACACAAGCATCCAAGAACACCTGAAGAACATTTGAGTTCCTCAAGGATCTCTAGTCTAAGAGCTGGCCCAGGCCTGGGATCACTTGACTCTGTTGTCACTGCCTCCCACCAAGGCCCTGGTCCCTCCAGATCTCCATTTCTCTGAGAGCTGTAAGGGACCCTGGAGACTTCAGAGTAAAATCCTAGGAGTCTCTGCTAAGTTCTCTTTCCCTATACTGCAGGTATGCTTGGGCTGAGCTCTGTTATCACTGACTTCTGTCCTCAATTTACTCTACCCCTGGGGTTGCAGACTAACCAGTCTATTAATGAGCAGTCACAGGCTGTGACCTCATTAAAAAGTAGTTAATGAGGCACTCTGCTGTTCAGGGAGCACAGCTGACTGAGGCTCCCAAAGGCCCATCCTGGGGCCTGGAGGGAAACCTTAGGTGAATAGATGGGACCAGATCTGGAGAAGGGGATAATGACTCAGGCTGTAGAGACTGTAGAGCCATGCCTCCAAATGAACTCATTTTGGCAAACAGCCACCTTTGAAGCTCAAGTCCCTGCTGGCCTGCAGGTTTACAGAGTAGATGCAGTTCAGAGCAGCAGTGATTGTCCTCTGAGCTGTCAGCTCTGCTTAATGCCTGCTCTGCTGACTCATTTTGATGGGGGGCTTCAAATTCTGAAACTAAGAGGTGATTTTTGTGCGGCTCTGAATTTTTGACTCATGAACAATTGCATAAGACTTTTTATTGGTCTCTATGCTACAGTCTGGGTTCCCTTGCCACCCATTCTGTACACTGCTGCCAGGGCAACCTTTCAACACATAGGTGATTGTTACGTCATGCTTAAAACCTTTTAATGGAGATACATACTTAAAAAATAATATTCAAACTCTTCAGCATACAAGACCTTTCAATATTTTATTCCTGCCTACCTCTCCACCCTCATCTCCCTCCAGACTTCTCTTCCATGTTATCATTTCATCATAATTACTACTATCACCATCATCATTGTCATGATTGTCATCATTATAATTAACATTCATATAGTGCTTCTTTTTTATTTCAGGGTGTTATGAGGGTACAAACATTCTGGTTACCTTTTATATCTTTGCCTCTCCCTAGCGAGGGTTAGAGGCATGCCCTTCCCCTCTACAATGCTCACTGTGTCCTTTAGTTGTGAGTTTACTGACTCCCCAAACCCCGAATCCCTGAAGAATATTACTCACATGGTTGTGAGCACCATTCTTAATCAGTCAGTACCAATTTGATGGCGAATATAAGTGGAGCCTATACTTCCGATCTTGTGTTACCTCACTTCGGATAATGGGCTCAAGCTCAATCCAGGAAAATATAAGAAGTGCTATATCACTGTCATTTTTTATAATTGAGTAATATTCCATTGTATACATACACCAAATTTTAATAATCCACT
>VBSM01001265.1:32894715-32909398 GCA_008086735.1 Cheirogaleus medius
AGGCGTGAGCCACCGCGCCCGGCCCTGTTTTTCCATTCTTGAGATACTTCACTTGGGAGAACGGTCTCCAGTTACATCCAGATTGCTGCCATCTTTTTTATGGCTGAGTAGTACTCGTGGTATATATATAACACATTTTGTATATATAATGTGTTTTATAACACATTAATAGTAGACTCATGAATTGATGGGCACTTGGGTTGATTCCACATCTTTGCAAGTGTGAATTGTGCTTCAATACACATTCAAGTTCAAGTGTCTTTTTGTAAAAATGACTTCTTTTCCTTTGGATAAATACTCAATAGTAAGATTGCTAGATCAAATGATAGGTCTACTTTTAGTTCTTTTAGAAATATCCATACTGTTTTTCACAGAGGTTATACTACTTTGCAGTCCCTCCAACAGTGTGGAAGTCTATTGTTTTTGGACTTTTTAATAAATGCCATTCTAACTGTAGTAAGGTGATATCTCATTGTGGCTTTAATTTGCAGCTCCCTTATGATTAGTGATGTTGAGCATTTTTTGATATGTCTATTGATCATTTGCCTTTCTTCCTTTGAGAAGCTTCTATTCATGTCTTTTGTCCACTTTTTAATGGGGTTGTTTGTTTTTCTTGCTGATTTGCTTAAGTGCTTTATAAATTTTGGTTATTAGCCCTTTATCGGATACATAGCTTGTGAATGTTTTCTCCCATTCTGTAGGTTGTCTATTTGCTCTGTTGATTGTTTTCTTAGCTGGGAAAAAGATTTTTAGTTTAATTTAATTCCAATTATTAATTTTTATTGTTGCCATGGTTTCCATTGGGCTCTTTTTCATAAATTCTTGCCTAGGCCAATATCTAAAAGAGTTTTTCCTACATTTTCCTCTAGAATTCTTATGGTTTCATGCCTTAGATCTAAGTATTTTATCCATCTTGAATTAATTTTTGTGAGTGGTGAGAGATAGTGGTCCTGTTTCATTCTTCTGCATGTGGTTATCCAATTTTCCCAGCACTATTTATTGAGTAGGGCTTTTTACCCCCAATGTACATTGTTGTCTACTTTCTTAGAGATCAGTTAGTTATAGGTAGATGGTTTTTTACATGGGTTCTCTGTTCTATTCCATTTATCTATGTCTCTAATTTTGTGTCAATGCCATGCTGTTATGATTACTATAGCCTTGTAGTATATATAATTTGAAGTCTCATGATGTGATGCCTCTAGATTTGTTCTTTTGCTAAAGATTGTTTTGGCTATTCAGGAGCTTTTCTGGTTTCAAATGAAGTGTAGAATTATTTTTTCTACATCTGTGAAATATGACTTTGGTAACTTGGTGGGAATTATATCGCACCTGTTAAGAACTTTGGGTAGTATTGACATTTTAAGAATGTTGATTGTACCTATCCATGAGCACGTTATGTTTTCCATTAGTTTGTAATCTCTGTGATTTCTTTCCTAAGATTTTCGTAGTTCTCCTTAAAGCTCTTTCACCTCCTCAGTTAAGTATATTCCTAGGTGTTTTATTTTCTTTGTATCTATTGGTATTGAGTCTTTGATTGGACTCTTGGCTTGCATATTATTATTATATGGAAATGCTACTGATTTATGTACATTGATTTTATATCCTGAGACTTTGCTGAATTTATCAATTACTGGAGACTCTTGGTGGAATCTTTGGGGTTTTCTAGATACAAGATCATATCATCAGCAAAAGTGATAATTTGACCTACTCTTTCCTGATCTGGATATTCTAAATATTCTTCTCTAGCCTGATTGCCCTGGATAGGACTTCCAGCACTGTGTTAAATAGGAGTAGTGACAGTGGCATCCTTGTCTTGTTCCAGTTCTTAGGGGAAATGCTTTCAACTTTTCCCCATTCAGTATGATATTGGCTGTGGGTTTGTCATATATGGCTTTTATAATTCTGAGATATGTTTCTTCTATACCTAGTTTTTTGAGGGCTTTTATCATTAAAGGGTGCTGGATTTTGTTCAGTGCTTTTTCTGCATCTATTGAGATGATCATATTGTGTTTGTTTTTGCTTTTGTTTATATAGTGAATCACATTTATTGATTTATGTATGTTGAACCATCCTTGCATCTCTGGGATGAAGGCCACTTGGCCCTGGTGGATTATTATTTTGTTGTGCTGTTGAATTCTATTTGCTAATACTTCCTTGAGGATTTTTGCGTCTACATTCATAAAGGATATTGGTCTTTAGTTTTCCTTTTTTATTGTGTCCTTTCCTGGCTTTGATATCAAGGTGATACTGGCTTCATAAAATGAGTTGGGGAGGATTCCCTCCTTTTTAGTATTATGGAATAATTTCTGTATTATGGGTACCATTTCTTATTTGTATGTTTGATAGAATTTGGCTGTGAATCCATCTGGTCCAAGGCTTTTTGTTGTTGTTGAAAGGGTTTTATTATTGATTCAATCTCACTGTTCATTATTGGTCTGTTCAGGATTTCTATGTCTTCCTGGTTGAGTGTAGGGAGGTTGTGTGATTCCAGGAACTTTTCCATTTCTACTGTGTTCTCTAGTTTATGCACTTAGACGTTTACATAGTATTCATGGATGATGTTTTGTATTTCTGTGGTATCAGCCATAATATTGCCTTTTTCATTTGAGATTGAGCTTATTTGGGTCCTTTCTCTTCTGTTCTCAGTTAATTTAGCAAAGGTCTGTCAATTTCCTTTATCTATTCCAGAAAACAACTTTTCATTTTGTTAATCCTTTGCAGTTTATTTTGTTCTCCAATTCATTAATTCCACTCTGACCTTCATTATTTCTTTTCTTCTGCTGGCTTTTGGTTTGGTTTGTTCTTCCTTTTGTAGTTCCTTGAAGTGTGACTTTAGGTTGTTAATTTGTGCTCTTTCTGTCTTTTTGATGCAGCCATTTAAGGCTATGAATTTTCACTTGAGGAATGCTTTGCTGTGTTCCAAAGAAATTGATGGTTTGGAATCCCTTTGTCGTTCATTTCAAAAAATTTTTTTGATTTGCATGTTAATTTCATTCTTCACCCAATAATTGTTCAGCAGCAGGTTGCTTAATTTCCAAGACTTTGGGTAGGTCTGAGTGTTTCTCTTATGATTGATTTCTTGTTTTATTCTGTTGTGGTCTGAGAAGGTACGTGGTATGATTTTGATTTTTTTTAAATTTGTTGAGACCTATTTTGTGGCCTAAGATATGATCGGTCTTGTAGAATGTCCCTTGTGCTGCTGAGAAGAATGTGTATTCTGTGGTTTGGGGGTAGGATAGTCTGTAAATGGCTGTTAGGACCGTTTGATTTGGAATTTGGTTTAAGCCTATTATTTCTTTATTTTGTGTCTTGATGATTTATAGATCTCTGGCAGTGGGATGTTGAGGTTTCCAGCAATTATGATGGTCCTATTTATTTCTTTGCATAGCTCTAGTAAGATTTGCTTTATGTATCTGGGATCTCCTGTTTTTGGCACATGTATGTTTAGGTTTGTTATGTCTCCTTATTAGATACCTCCCTTTACCATTATATAATGACCTTCTTTGCCTTTCTTTACCTTTTTTGACTTAAAGTCAATTTTATCTAATATGAGAATGGCTACACCTGCTCTCTTTTGATTTCCACTTGTATGGAACATTTTATTCCATCTTTTCATGTTCACTCCATGTGCATCCTGTGGTTTAGATGTGTTTCCTGGAGACAGCAGATACATGGATTGTAGTTTTTCAACCACTCTTCTCCCATCTGTCTTCTGAGAGGAGCATTCAGTCTGTTCACATTGATTGATAGCATCGATATGTGGATGTTGGTCCATTCATCATGTTAGGTAGTCCCTTATTGCTTTGTTTTACTTCGCTCTTTTTATATACTGTTTTATAGCAGTTGTGAGTTTTAGCATTTCTTTTAGGTGAATTTACACTGGTGGTTATCTCTTGTGCTGATTTGCGTATAGTGCTATTCTAAGTATTTCGTACAGAGCGGGCCTGGTCATGGCAAATTCCCTCAATGTTTGTTTATCTTAAAAGGACTTAATTTCTCTGTCTATTGTGAAATGTAATTTTGTAGGATAGAAAATTCTAGGCTGGAAGTTGTTCAGTTTAAGTCAATTGAAGATGGTGTCCCCATCCTTCTCGCTTGTAAGGTTTTGACTAAGAAGACTGAAGTTAGCCTTATAGGTTTTCCTTTGTAGGTTATTTGATACTTTTGTCTTGCTGCTTGCAGAGTTTTCTCCTTCATTTTGACTTTGGCCAGGTTGATTACTATGTGTCTTGGAGATGACCTGTTTGCTATGAATCTTCTGGGTATTCGATGTTCAACTTATATCTGTATGTCTGAATTTCTGGTGATGCCCAGGAAGTTTTCCTCAATAATTTCCTCAGATAGGTTTTCCATGTGTTTTGCTCTTTCTTCTCCTCCCTCAGGGATACCTATAATTCAAATGTTTGTTTGTGTCACATAGTCCCATATCTCTTTCAGTGATTGCTCAGATATTTTAATACTCTTTTCTGCCTCTTTGAATAACTTGGGTTATCTCAATAGTCTAGACTTCAAGCTCTGAAATTCTCTCATTTTCTTGGTTTAGCCTGTTGTTAAAGCTTTTGACTGCATTTTGAAATTACCTACATGACTTTTTCATTTCTTTAAGTTCTATTATATCCTTTCTTATGTTGTCTAGCTCTTTAGTGACTTTTTCATTTTTTTCATTGATTTCCTGAAAACTTTTTAGCTTCTTTTTGTTGCTTTTCAACTTTCTCTTTAATTCCAATCATCTTATTTACCATCCACATTCTGAATTCCATTTCTGTCATTTTAGCAATGTTCTTGTGGGTGGGGCCCTCTACTCCATTGTGTTCTGTTGGGGGTTTTGAACTATTTGTTTATTCATGTTGCCAGGGTTCTTTTGCTGATTTCTTCTTATCTGCTTCCTATTCTGTTGGCTTTGGATCAATAGAGATGCAGGGCACCTCTTCTCTTTTGCTAGGTACTCTCTCAAATAAAGGCCAGGAGTGATGGCTGCTCAGGGCTGGGGGGTCCTGAGTGAAATGTTGGACCCTGGGGAGGTTCTCCTGGCCCAGTGATAGTAGTGGGGACTCAGTAGCAAGATCTTGGGATCCACGCACTACTCTGGAGTCTCAATGGAGTTGTAGGCCAAGGGTCCTGAAGCTATAGGCACAGAGCCTTGGACTTGGGCACAGCAAGAGCTTCTGAGCTGGCTCTAGGGATTTTGAGAGCAGAGCCCCAATTTGTGGGGGCTGTTCCACCAGCACGGAGACCGCTACTGCCCAGTCACATGGGCAGGAGTTTCTATCAGTGTTCTATGTTCTGCATATGTGGGCCAGAGGTGCTGGTCAGCCAAGATTTTCCCCTCACACCCAAGGTACACTGAGGCAGTTGCCCAAGGCTTCCCAAGTGGTGCCTGTGGCATCCAAGGCTCACCCTTTGTTTGGCTTCCACACCAGTGAGGAGATGTGCTCAGCCACCAGTCACGGGGCTTAACACAGGGGAGCATCTGTTCCTTCTCTGGCCTGGGGTGGATGATGCTAAGGTTACTGCTGGATGGCTGGGTCCTGAGCAGACCTGGATCCATGCACTAGAGTGATCAGGATGTTATCAGTTGCAGAAGCCTGGGATTGGCAGGCACCAGAACTCTGCTACACCTGCTTTCTGGTGGAAGGTTTCTGTACAGACTCTGAGCAGCTCCCTGATCAGCCCAGAAGTCTACAGTGTAAGAGAAGGCCCCTCACAGATGGAGCTGCCTGTACTTTTTGGTTCTCTTCTAATAGACAGTGTCTCCTCTTGTTTCCTCTATCCTGCTGTCTTCACCAATTCCTAGCACTGTGAGTTGTATTGGAAACCCCCAGCTTAATCTATGAGAAAGTGGGTGGTACTTGTAAGAATCAGCCACACCCTTTTTGATTGAGTTGATAGATAGTCTGATGAACTATAGAGTTGTTCTCTCTGTCAGTGGTTGATGCTTGCAGAAAAGAGCCAATTGCTAAGATGTTCTTTTGTGCCTGTGGTAAGCTCTAGTCTCTCAGGTGGAGCAATAGAATGTCCCAACCTTTGGAAGGGGCCCTGTAGCTCCCAGGGGGTTGCTTGATCCTCCTCACAGCAGATGTGAGTGGAGGAGTGTGTGAGGTTGCACAAGCCTGGAAGGCTTTGCAAAGCCTTGGCCAGAATCACAGGTTGTTTTCTCAGCCACTAGGGGGAGCTGCTGGGAGAAATGTCAAGGTAAACACTGCAGATCCAGAGGGCTGCTCCTGGGGGATGGGCCTGAATACTTAGTTGCGATGGCAACCTGGGCTGGGATCTTCTCCACCAGAGGACCCACCCTAATCCAACAGCCTGGCTTGCCTGTGTGTGGGTTGGGTGTTCTCCCAGATCACTGTGTCACAGGCCCCCACAGTATTCTCTCATCAATTCTGTCCATGTTGGCTCCTTCACCCCCCAAATCCAGCTCCCAAACCTTCCCCCTGAGTCCCCCAGTGACCCACTTGAGTTTGGGGGGCACAGGATCTGGCCTGTGTGTCTGAGCCTCTGGCATACATCTCCATGAAATGCTGGTGGGCAGAAAGCTCCCAGATCAGGCACTCTGGGTCCCCTGTAGGGCCTAAAGGGGAAAGGCATGGGCCCCAGTCTCTGTGGAAACATCAGACTTCAGGACATGCCAGCTGGTGGGGAGGCAGCCACTAGCCAATTTCTCTTGCTCAAGCTGCTCTGCCTGCTGCAGTGGATGGGGGAGGGGCGGGGAGGAATAAAAGTCTGAATGGAATCCAAAAGTATGGTAGTCCTCTGGTGGGAGGGAGAAAGCCCTTCACTGGACTCCAAACCTCTCTGGGTTTGATCCTCACCAATATCTTCTTTCCTTTACCTTCTTTGCTTCACAGTTTTCTTTTTGAGGTCCCTGGCAGGCTTCAGTACTTCTCTCTATGATCTACATCTCCTCTCCCGTCTCCTTCATATGAATCCCCACCTTCTCTGGCAAGTGATGTCTCTAGTCAGTCATCTTGCCCTCCTCCTCATCTTTTATCTTTTTGACAATAGCCATTCTGATAGATGTGCGATGTTATCCCATTATGATTTTAATTTGCATTTAGCAGTGTTGTGCATTTTTTCATATGTCTGTTGGCCATTTGTGTGTCTTCTTTTGAGGAATGTCTATTCAGGTCACCTACTCATTTGCAAATTGGGTTATTTCTTTTCTTGCTATTGAGTTGTTTGAGTTTCTTAGATATTTTGGATATTAACCCCTCATGATGTGTGATTTGCAAATATTTTCTCCCAAATTGTATGTTGTCTCTTCACACTGTTAATTGTTTCCTTTACTATGCAAGAGCTTTTTAGTTTGATGTGATCCAATTTTTCTATTTTTGCTTTTGTTGCCTGTGCCTTTGGGGTCAAATCTAAAATGTCATTGTTTAGAACAATGTTGTATAGTTTTCTCCCTATATTTTCTTCTAGTATTTCTCCAATTTCTGGTATTACATTTTACTTTCAACCTCTTTCTGTCTTTGAATCTAAAATTTGTCTCTTACAGACAGCATATGCTTGGATCATATTTTTTTAATTCATTTTGCCAATCTCTGCCTTTTCATTGGAGGATTTAAACCAATTATGGTTAAGTAATTAGTGATAAGTTAGAGTATATGTCTACTATTTTTCTGTTGGTTGTTCTATGTTTTCTGTCTCTTTGTTCCTGTATTTCTTCATAACTAACTTATTTTGTATTAAATATTTTCTAGTGCACCATTTAAATTCCTGCATTTTATTTTTACTATCCCTTTTATTTATTTCTTAGTGGTTGCCCTGGGGTTTACAATTAACATCTTAACTTAAAACACTCTAGTTCAGATTAATAAAACCTTAATTTCAATCATATGCAAAAATTTTATTCCTATATAGATCCATTCTCTCCCAATTCCTTTTGCTATTATTGTCATACAAATTATATCTTTATACATCATATGGAGGCCAATACATATTTACAACTATTGATTTATGTGGTTGTCTTTTCACAAGAAGAAAAAAATACAATCAAAATACATTAATATTGTCTTTTAGATTTACCTATGTAGTTAACTGGTGCTCTTTATTTCTTCATATGGATTTGAATTACTGTCTAGTATTCTTTCATTCCAGTCTGTAGGACTTCCTTTAGTATAGCTCATATGGAGGATATGCTAGCAACAAATTCATTCAATTTTGGTCCGTCTAGAAATGTTTTAATTTCTCCTTTAGTTTTGAAAGATAGTTTTGCTGACTATGGAACTCTTGGTTCAACAGCCTTTCTTTCAGAACTTTGAATATTTCATGCCAATGCCTTCAGGTGTCTATGATTCTGATGAGAAATCAGATGTTAATAATTTTTGCATCTATATTCTTAAGGGATATTGGTCTGCAGCTTTTTTTATTGTTGTGTCCTTTCATGGCTTTGGTATCAAGGTGATGCCAAATTTAGTTTTTGATTATAGGTGTGGTGATTGAAGGACTCACAATCAAAATTGTTCATGTTAATTTTGCTAATAGTTTTTATTCTGGAGATGCTGATGTCAAGAAAAGTTCTGCCTTTGCCTTGTATTCCACATTCCTTATTGCTGTCATACTACCAATTATTTCAAAACAAATATTATATAACAATTTTTCTTCAGTTTTTGTTGACATGATGACATCAACTTGACTTTCCCCTGGTGTATTTAATAGAGGTTTCAGATTTCTCTTTGACATATGCACTTTCAATAGAACCTAATATATTCTTAAGATTGAAAAGCATTTGTATAGTTATTGAATAATATAAAAAATTCAGTGCTATAAAAAAAAGCTTTTTGCTCACAATTCAATGTCAAGTTTAAAGAACAGATCAACAAAAATAAATTGCCCTAGAGTTTTTGAGGCTCTTTTGTTGAATCACTTATATCATTCACACATGTATCACATATCTCTATCCTCTCAAACTGTCAAAATTTAATCTTAATAAGCAATATACTAAACATGTATATACTTCTTTAGCATGTTCTGGAATAAAACCCAGAAAAAAGTTCATGTATAAATATTCTTGCATATTTGAAATATCCAACTGTAACTGTAATTATATTGTCATGGATAATAAGGTTGTATCTAAAATAACTGAGTGATCATTTATTATTTTTGTTCTTAGTTTAAAAATTTATTATTTTCCTTTGTATTTCATATAAAATATAATGCATAATATTTTTTGCTTGTATTCTGCATAAATGTTTGCTAAATTTTATTATGGTTGCAGATGAGCCTCTTGCTAATGACTGACCAACATGTTGTGAAAGTTTCATGGTGGAAACTGACCACCTGTCTGGATCTGCACTGTGGATGCCAGGTAGAGCCTCCCACGCACACCCGTTATGCTTCTGACTTGGCTTCTGGCTCCATTCCATTGGACGCTGCACAACAGCTTCCTGGCGTTCCTGGTCGTCCTGGAGTCTCTGGCTGCGCTTCTCCACGGCTGCCCTCCTCCACTCCTCCATCAGCCTCTACTCCTCCAATATCATCTTCTGCTCTTCCAGGTGTTTTTCATAATGCTGCCTGGCATTCTCTTCTCTTTCTAGCCAGATTATTTTTTTGCAGCTGTTTTTCTCATTCCTCACATCACTCCGGGGCCAGCCGCTGCCAGTCCACAACCCGTAGCACAGACGGAGGGTCTGGTTTATTTCTTGAGTGGTTGCTATTTTGTCCTTAAGTTGCAGAGGAGAGGCAGTTGGAGGCAATTTTCTTCTCTTGCACTTTATAGCTGTCAGGTGCTGTTGCACACTGCACAGCGCCGTTGCTACCCCTGTGGCTGTCGCCTCCAGCTCCTAGCTCTGTCATGGTGCTCTGGTAACACGCCGGCTTTTGCTACAAAAGTTGATTGTCCACTTTTACTGATTCGTTTTACGAAGCACAACTAGAAACTCGGGACATTATATATAAAACAAACATAAAGTTCTTAAAGGTGGAAAAAGCAGGCATACTTGCTAGGGACCTTGTGACCCAAGGAATGAAATGGGGATGAGTTCCCTGAGTTCGCTTTGAATTCATATATCCCAGACTTGATATTGGAGAAGCCAGAACTCTGGAAATGCTAACAAACACAGACAAAAAAAGCCCCAACAAAGGTGTGCTCTCTGTAGCCTAACAACCAAGAAAAGGGAAACCTAGCAAGATGAAAATATTTTAGACAAAAACTACTCTACTTCAGCTATAAACAATAGGAAAAACTGTATCTTTATCCCCACCTATTCTAGCAAAGATACAGTGAGGAGTATGGACTTAGTGGGAGTATGGACCTCACCACAGTGGGTAGGAAGCCAAGACTTTCATTCCCACTAGAAAGTAACGAGTCCCCTGACCAGTGCCACCAGTGCCACCAGATACCAGTGCAGACCACATGAAAAGGTTGTACTTACACCCCCATCCATCAGTAAAGATGTGCCCTTCTCTCTTTATGCTAAGGTTATGTCAGAGGAGGCCAATTGGAGAGTCAGGACTTTCACCAGCACCCAGTTAGAATGAGGCCACCCACTGTTGTGTCAGTAGAGACCACATGGGGAGCAATAACTGAGCACTCTTACTCCTCCCAAGAATGTATCAGTGGAGCAATAGGGAGATAAAACTCCTACCCCTTCCCAGCAGTAATGAGAAGCTCCACATTTTTATGTCATTAGAAAGTAAGTGATAAACCTAGACTTCTACCCCCACATGGCCATGTATCCTCTTTCATTTTGGAGCAATATCAAAGAAAACTGGCTAAGACAGAAGGTTTCAATAAGATCTAAGACTTTTAAGAGAATGCTTAATATATCATAGTTTCAATAGAAAAATTATTCACCAGACCAAGAACTATGAAAAATCTCAAACTGAATGATAAAAAGCAACCAATAGAAGACAACACTGAGATTACAGAATATTAGAAAGATACCAGAAAAATCTCCAAGCATTTGCAACCTAAATATTAATGATACTCTTAAATAACCAATGGATCGAAGAGTAAATGTCAAAGAGATAAAATTACATTGAACTAAATGAAAATACAATAAATCAAAAATTGTGGGATATAGCTAAAGCAATGCTGAGAGGAAATTTTATAGCCCTAAATACACACTTCAAAAAGAGGAATCTTCTGAAATCAATAATCTAAGCTCCTATCTCAAAAACCTAGAAAAGAAAAAGATTAATATAAGCCCAGAACAAACAGAACAATAGAAATAATAAAGACCAGAGCATAAATTAATGAAATTGAAAACAGTAGAGAAAATTAATGAAACAAAAAGTTCATTCTTAGAAAAGATGAATAAAATTGACAAACTTTTAGAAAAATGACAAAGAAAAAAATAAGACACAAATGACCCATTTCAGGAATAATAACAGAGTGATCAGTACAAACCCTGAAGAAAAATAAAAAGAATAATAAGTGACTGCTATGAATAGGTCTACGCCCATCAATTTAATAACTAAGAAGATATCTCCCAGTTCTTTGAAAGACACAAACTGTCACAACTCACCCAGTATGAAATAGATCATTTGAATAGCCTGATAACTATCAAGGAAGTTAAATTCTTAATTTATAAGCTCCCCGAAAGAAATATCCAGGCCAATATGGTTTCACTAGAGAAATCTGCCAAGTACATGAACAGAATTGATGCCAATACTACACAGTCCCTTCTAGAAAATAGAGGAGGAGAGAACACTTTCCAAATCATTTTATGAATCTAGTTTTACCCTGATACAAAAACCAGATAAAGCGTGTCCATCTTCTAGACTCAGGTGGGGCAAAGGCAATATATGTAACCTAAACATCTGTACCCCCATAATATGCTGAAATAAAAAAGTTAAAATACATAAATAAATAAATAAAATTTAAAAAAAACAGATAAAGTACAACAAAAACATCAACAAAGCTATAGACCAATATTTCTTGTTAATACAAATACAGATATCTTTAACAACTTATTAGAAAATATAATTCAATATATATAAAAAGAACTATGCACTGTGACCAAGTGTGGTATATTTCAGATATGCAGGATGGTTCAATATTTTAAAATCAATCAACATAATCCATCATATTAAAAGGCTAAAGAAGAAATGTCACATAATATTCTTGCATAAAGAAATGCAAAAACCACATTTGACAAAATTCAACACATTCATATGAAAAAAACTCTCAGAAAGTCAAAATAGAATATAACTTTCTCAATTTGATAAAAGACATCTACAAAAACCTATTATCAGTGCTAAGAACACACAATGGGAAAAAGGTAGTCTCTTCAATAAAAATGATGTTGGAAAAACTTTATATCCACATACATAACAAAACTGGACTCTTAACTCTATACACAAAAATCAACTCAAAATTGATTAAAGATTTAACATAAGACCTGAAACTGTAAAACTACTAGAAAAAAGCTTATAAAAGGCCAGGCATGGTGGCTCATGCCTGTAATCCTATCACTCTGGTAGGCCACGGCAGAAGGGTCTCTTGAGCTCAAGAGTTTGAGACTAGCCTACCAGCCTGAGCAAGAGTGAGACCCCATCTCTACTAAAAATAGAAAAAATTAACTGGTCATGGTGGTGCACACCTGTTGTCCCAACTACTCAGGTGGCTGAGGCAGGAGGATGGCTTCAACCCAGGAGTTTGAGGTTGCTTTGAGCTATGATGATGCCACTGCACTCTAGCCTGGGCAATATAGAGAGATTCTGTGTCAAAAAAAAAAATAAATAGCGAAAAAGCTTCTTGACATTGATTTTAACAAAGATTTTTTTGGATATAACTCCAAAAGCACAGGTAACAAATGCAAAATAGACAAATAAGATCGCATCAAACTAAAATGTTTCTGTATAGCAAAACAAGCAACCAACAGAGTGAAAAGACAGCCTAAGGCATGGGAAAAAATATTTGCAAGCCATACATCTGATACAAGTCAATATCTAAAATATTATAAGAAACTCAAGCAACTTAACAGCAAGAAAACAAATAGCTTGATTAAAAAATTGTCAAAGGACTTGAATAGACATTTCTCAAAACAAGACATGCAAACTGCCAACAATTATTTTAAAAATACTTATTAGGAAATGCAAATTAAAACCATAATGAACTAACACATTACACCTATTAGAATGGCTAATATAAAAAAGGCAAAAGATAACAAGTGTTGGCAAGGATGTGGAGAAAGGAACCCTTGTATTCTGTTGGTGGGAATATAAATTGGTACTTGCATTTTGGAAAACAGTATGGATGTTCATCAAAAAATTAAAAATAGAACTGCCATATGATCCAGCAAGTCCACTTCTTGGTAAATATCTGAAAGAATGAAAATCAGTATATAGAACAGATATCTATACTCTCATGTTTATTGCAGCATTATTGACAATAGCTAAACTATGGAATCAACCTAAGTGTTCATCAGCAGATGAATAGTTAAAAGAAATGTAATACATATGTACATGGAATACTATTTAGCCTTAAAGAAGAGAAAGATCCTGTCATTTACAACAACATGGATGAATCTGAAAGACATGTAAGTGAAATAAGCCAGACACAAAAAGACAAATACTGCATGATCTCACTTGTATGTGGAGTTTAAGAAAATTGAACTCATAGAAGAAAGTAGAATAGTATTAATAGTTACCAGGGACTGGGGGAGGGAGGTTAGGTGGGAGTGCAGTGGAGAGATGTTGATCAAAGGGTACAAAGTTTCAATTCGACAGGAGGAATAATTTCTGGGGGTCTACTGTACAACAAGATGACTATAGTTACTAATAATATACTGTATACTTGCAAATTGCTAAGAAATGGAATACTACTCAGCTATTTTAAAAATGAACTACTGATATACACAATGACCTGGATGAATCTCCAGTGAATTATGCTCAGTGAAAAAAGCCAATTTCAAAAGATTATATAATATATGATTCTATTATATAGCACTCTTGAAACACCAAATTACAGAAATGGAGAACAGGTTAGTGATTGCTAGGGGTTAAAGAAAAGTTCGGGGCAGGAGAGAAATGGGTCTGCCTACAAAAGGGTGATGTGAGAACCCTCTGTATCCTGAATGAATCTGTGTGAATATATAGTTTGTAATAATGTACTATAGTTTTGTAACACTTTATCATGTAAGAAATTGGGCAAGGGGTATATGGAATATTTCTATATTATTTCTTATAATTATCTAACAGTTTTAGCTTAGTACTCACATATTACATGAGCATAATCATATTATATGCAAGTAATATTGTATCTATCTTTTCAATATTTTTAAATTTCATGTTGTATTGTGTTGACAAGAATTGCCAAAACAATATGAAATAATAGGGATAAAGAATATTCTTGCCATCTTCTGCTTTAATAAAAACATATCTATTATTTCTCCATTTGGTATTGCATTTAATTTTAAATAGGTACAGATTCCACAAGCTCTTATCTGCAGTCCCAAAATCCAAGCAGCTTTGAAAAGTGAACACTTTTTCCTAAGTTTGGGGCCTAAAGTGACAAAATCTATTGTGAACTGATATGAGATGGTTTACAGTTTTTATTTATTTCAGAACTCTTTGGGAATGTTTGAAGGTGTACAAAGGATATTGCCTTTTTAAAATCTGAAAAATCCAATTTGTTGTGAATAACGAAATGTGGACCTGTATTTATTTAAGAAAGTGACCTCTCTATCCTTGTGGGTGTTGAGTTTATTATATGAATTAAATAATACATATTTAA
>VBSM01001265.1:32935588-32979905 GCA_008086735.1 Cheirogaleus medius
GAGGCTGAGGCAGGAGGATCGCTTGAGCCCAGGAGTTTGAGTTTGCTGTGAGCTTGTCTGACACCATGGCACTCGAGCCTGGGCAACAGAGTGAGACTCTGTGTTAAAAAAAAAAAAAAAAATTTATGGATATACAATAAATTCTATGAAAGTATTTTCAGTTTCTGCAACTACTAGATCTCCAGCTTGTCCCCTTCTACCAGGTGAATGTAGTCATTAATAGGGTGAAGCAGGAACAAAGTGAGTTGATTGACTATTTTGCTTTGGCTGCAGCATGCTTTCACTCTGAATAAGAAGTATCAGTTATCAATTTATGTGTTTGACTTCCCCACTATATTGTGAGTTCTTCTAGAGTAGGCACTAACCTTATTCATCACTGTATCTACAATACCTGCCATATTACCTGTTACTATAGGCTCTTGCACTGGTCATTCTCTATTTCACAGTCCCAACCCCCAGTTTTCTATTCTCTGAACTCCTCTATCCTTTTGCATATCCAGTCTCCAAGGAGGTGATCAAAATTGTTCCTGTAGACTGCATCGCTCTGGTTCAGTGGGCCTCTGGCTTCTACTTTGGTTGGGCCAATGAGAGGCAGCAGCAGGAAATTGAAGCCTTCAAAGAAAGAAAAGACCTGGGATTTCTTCCCTGGCTAGGTCCAGTGACTCTGATAGTGGCTACAACTCCTGAAACAGAGGAACCCCTTCCAAGGCTGCAGCCGTCACTGGGTTTCTGTACTCCAGTCCTTACGTGGCTCAACATCTTTTGTTGGTTGTCTTCACCTTGCCTGACTCTGTGAAGAGCCATGACATTTAATTCTACTCGGATATTTCAGCAGAAATTGCTGTCTGTTTCTTTCTGGAATCCTGACTGATATGGCATTTGATAAATATTAGTCAAATTGAAGTAAATCACAGTGAGAATTCCTGGGATAAATATACCACTTTAAAAACTCTCATATGTTTAGAATTTGAAATCAATAACATAACATAATCAACTTCATTTTCTACTTAAGTATATGGGACAGAACTTGAATAAACTACAAAATCATGTATTTCACATTTAAATTTTCAAGTATTTATCCGTAAATAACTCCTACTTTTCTTCCATCCACATGATGACCCTGCCAAATTGAGTTGATTTTGAGATGTTTGAGCTAACACAGTCAGCAAATTTAAACTCAGCTGTTGAACATATTGTGCCCAGTTTATGCCATCTAATATTCCATGTGACACTGGGAAGCACTTAGGTCCTCCAGAGCTAGTTGCTAGTTTGAGTAAGTTTACTACCCAGAGAACCACCCTCTGCTATTTCCCTTTCAGGTTGCTCTTCCTGTCTTATCAGAGTCAATCATACTATATTTTAAGATCTGTGGACGAAGTTCCCCAACACATTTCCCCAGGTGCTTCTAATTCACGCACTTAGGTCCACTATCTTCTCATAAATAACATATTTTGTCTTTTAAAGTCCCTCATTGGCAACTGAGTAAGTAGGAAAATATTGGGAAAATGGATAAACTTTGGAGCAAATATTTAGCTTAAGACTCTGGCATATGAGTAGTTAGCTTTGTGTTTTTCATAGGTTACTAAAACCTCAGTTTGGGGGGCTTCGGTTTTCTCATTTGTAAAATGTCTACATTCAATATCTACATTCAAACGTTACTATGAAGGGTAAATAAGAATAAATATATAGGAAAGCATCTGGCACAGTGCTTAACGTGTACTATTTGAAATTATCCAACAAAATACAAGATAAGCAGGATTGTTTATAATATCTTTAAAACTCGGCTCAAGTCCCAAGTCCTCCATGGTGTTTTCCCTGTTTTTTTTCCAGCTTTCAACTTTTGCTGATTTATCCCCACATGTATTAAAAATAAACAATTTCTAGCTTCACTTGACTCTTGTTTAATGTGCCAATATCTTGGTTCAAACACTCTTCCAGACTCTGCTTTGTACTGATAATGGTTCAAATACACATATTATTTCTCATTTTAGACTGTAAGTTTTTTATATTATATATATTTGTTTGTGAATCAGTTCTTAAAAATTATCTCTACTTATGTATTCAATGGTCAGTAAATATTTCATGAATAATTCTCTGTCTTAATGTATATAATACTTTCAATCTATTGACACAGCGCCCATATCTTCCAACTTTATGTTATAGTTCCAACTTTAGATATTCTATTCTCTCCAACTCTTTCAATTTTTAGTTATATGACTGAGGCAAATATCATGGATTAGTTCTTCATATCTGTTTCAATACATTCTATTACATGAATAATATGCCAAGATTAGAAAGCTTAAAAGTACAGTTCTAAGGCTTTTATTCATGTTTAGGTTCCTATATCATGCACTTATATGAAACTTTTTAAACATTAAAACATTTTTAATTAAATAATCACATATATTTATGGGATATAGTGTGGTGTTTTGATATATGTTTATAATGTGGAATGACGAAATCAGGATAATAAATTCATCAACTCATAAACTTACTTTTCTTTGTGGTGAGAATATTTAAAATCTACTCTTTTAGCAATTTTGAAATATACAACGTATTATTATTTATTGTAGTCATTATTCTGTGCAATAGATCGCTAAAGCTTATTCCTCCATCTGTTCAGTGTTAAAAAGGGGGGAAATTCTGTCATTTGCAGCAACCTGGATGAACGTGGAGGACATCATGTTAAGTGAAATAAACCAGGCACAGAAACACAACTTAGTGTGTGGAATCTAAAGAAGTTATATTAGACTTTGATTCACACACAGGTCACATGAACAGGGAAGCAGGCTATGGGGCATTCATTTAGCAGATGTGGATTATGGCAAAAATTTCAAAGCCAGCAGCTTCTGATTCATCAGCCCAGTAGGAGAAGCAGCAGCAACCACAGCAACCTTCTCTACTGTGGTTGAGATAAAGGGGTTCTGGACTGAAATTGCTTCTGGGGCTCAACCTAAAGAATTCTTTAGTCCTCTCAATGATTTTACAAGAACAAAATTCCCTTTATGCTTAAACTGTCTAGAGTGGATTCCATTATTTGTAAGAGAACATTGACTAATATAGTCATCCTAGGAAAATTATTATTTGTCTTGAATCTTAATTTTCTTGTTTAAAAACTGGGAATACTAATAATAACATTTTATACAATTCTTGAAAAGTTTAAACTACATAACACACGTGAATTTTTTAGCCAGAGCTGGTACACAGCTTATTATTAATAACATAAGTCTCAGTTTTTTGTGAAGAGTTCCTCTTACGTATTCACAGATGTCCTTATGGCCTTACCCGTGGCACTCCTCACATTTTTAAAACAGAGATGACCTTAGCCATCTGACTGGGTAGTACTGACCCAAAGGAGTTACACCTTATAATGATTCAAAGGTTTCTGGTTTAAGGGATTGAATAGATAGTTTTACTAATGCCTAAAGTATCTGGAGTATCCTAGAGTTGCCATGTTTCAGCTACTAATAACCAAATTAATCAAATCAGTAAATGAATGCTGAGAAGCAGAGTTCTTTAGAAGCATACAGGGAACAATATCACATGAACCCCTGCATTAGATGAATGATGAAAATAACAAAGCAAATATACTAATAACTGTTTTTCTGTTGAATTTTATAATTATTTTACCTACTTTTATTTCTAATAAAGAATAAATAAATTGATGTATTATTATAGTTCTCTATGTGTTTTTATAAAAATAAATTCAGAAATTCAAAAGATCTTTCTTCTGGCTCATGAATTTTAGTGCACAAAATATGTTTACATGAGTGCTGTAAAGATGACACCAAAATTCTCCTTACCAATGTATTTACATTTGTTTGTCTTATCTTTAATAGAATACCATTTAACAAAGAACTGAGACAATCTCCAAATACTGTACAATAACCTTAAGCTGCTACCACCTCACTAGCTGTTTTCAAAGAGAGATGTATGCAGAGGAAATGTTGTAGACAAAGACACATTTTTGTCACACATTAGATCTCTGTCGTCAATCCTCTAACTGGTAACTAGGCCTGGACCAGATCTAAGACAAAGGTCATTTCTTGTTCCACTGACTAATTTCTAGACCTTGAAAAGCCTAAGGAGTCTGCTTGTACTCCTCAGACCCATAGTCTGATCATCCATCATTTTGCTGGTGACAAGAAACGGAAAGATTAAGTTAGAGGAACTAGAAGGCTGCAGAAATACCATCAGCTGCCTGTTCTGTGTGTCCTTTGCCTCATCTACCCTCCTTTGCTTTCATCTGGGCTTGGGGCTTGTTTCTTCTTGGATCTCTAACGAATACTTCTCCTTTTAAGTCTCTCCCTCAGGCTATTCCCAATGACTATTTACATAAGACAGGAAAGAGAACAATGTAAAACAATCTCAAGACAAGGGAAGTCACCTTGAAAGATAAAAGAGCCAAAATTGGGCTACAATGAAGAAAGAACATTTGATTTTTTATTTTTTTTATTTTTTAAATTTCAGAATATTATGGGGGTACAAACATTTTGGTTATATATATATATTCCTTTGCATTAGAGGAATAACTTTTAAGTTTGCTTTGGCCACCAAAGCTCAATTCCCCAGCCCTATGTATAATTCTGTGTCTTTGATGCTTAGGTAGAAGGAGTGAACAGAAAGTTTGCTTTTCTCTAGAGTTTAATATGCAGTATCAACACTGCTAAATCATCCTTTTTTGTATTTTGATCCTCCCACCAACATCCCCTCCATATAATATTAATATCTTAAAGAAACAGGTCATGTGTAATAGTTATTTCTCCAGAGAGAGCAAGGAAAATCAAGGTTTAAGACTAGGATTAGGATCGATCACCAGGCTGATTTGCCATGAACCTGTTGCTGTTCTTCTCTGTTTCTCCATCTGATAATTATCTAGTATTTTCTCTGTTGACCTATGGATATCACCAGGGAAATTTCTCTAACTTCTTTGTCATTTTTGCTCTTGAAAATCCTATTGCATTTGTGAATCAGATCCCCAGGGATGTGTCTTTTGAAAGAACAGTCATCCTTGCTGAGCAGTGGACTTATTGTTACCCTGGACTCATCCAGCTCTAGGTACTGTCTGTGTGAGACTATGGGAGGAGTCGACATAAAAAAGCCAGCCCAGGGTCTTGGCAGAGAAACAGATCCATAGTGAGAGCGAGAGAGGACTGGAAAGAAACACACAGTGAAACGATATAGGAAGAGAAAAAAACATATATGAACAGAAAAATCTCTTCCATCTTGGGCTCTTAGCATCCAACAGGGGCATCCAACAGGCCCAGAAGTAACCTGTAAATTTTGGATTTAAGGGTCTTACCACATACATGAATTAATGTTGCATTCTTTTTTAATTAATAGCAGAATAATTTTTTTTTTCCCTATAATTCATCTGGAGCTCAGAGCCTTTCCCAGGCAAGGAGAATTACAAAGACATGGAACTCTTGAACTTCACAGAACAGCAGTTTTCTGGGATTTTGATTAGGCTATTCTAAAGACTTTAATTTCTTTTTTTTCCTTTTCCCTTTCTGTCGCCATTTTGCAACTCCTTTCAGGGAAAGAGGCACAGGCTTATGGCGTGATGTAGGCCATCGCCTCGGACACCTCTCCGCAGATCTGACCCCTGAACAACCGAACCAGGATCTCCAGGTCAGACTCAACCAAGAAGACCTACTCCACCAAGTTCCTAAAGAGAAATAAACAGAATGCAGTATGGTGAGACTCTGGTCTTTTTAAATCTTTTTTATTTTTAATTATTATGGTTACATAATAGCTGTATATCTTTATAGGGTACATGTGATGTTTTGATACAGGCATACAATGTGAATTAATCAAATCTGGGTAATTGGGGTATCCATCACCTCAAGCATTTCTTTGTATTAAGAACATTCTAATTCCACTGTTTTAGTTATTTTAAAGTATACCCTAACTTATTACTGATTATAGTCACTTTGTTGTGCTATCAAATATTGTTCATTCTATCTAATTATCTGACTATATTTTCGCACCCATTAACCATCCCCACTTTATCCCCACCTCCCGACTACCCTTCCCAGCCTTTGGTAACTGTCATTCTACTCTCTTGAGACATCTGGTCTTAATTAAACATCAGAAAGCATTTACTTATTGAATGCCAAGCATGGACTAGGAATTGTCTAGATACTAGAGAAAAAAGACAAGTCAAAATGGATAAAATTGGTATTTTCAAAGAGTTCACAAATTTTATAGTAGTGACAGGTAAGCAAAATGATACCTGTTATCATGATGCTAAAAGGTCTAAAATCTTATAAATCCAGAAGTGACACTGATTAATAGCCGAGGGTGATGGACAGAAGGTGGGTCAAGGGAATGAGTGGTTATGGATGATTTGAAAGGGAAGATAATATCTGAATAAGCACTTGCCAGGTGGTAAGAGTTATTAAAGAACTTTAAGTAGAAGACAGTATGTGCAACTGCACAGAGCCTTGAAGGGGAATGTTGCACTGAAGAACTGCAAATTCTTCAGTGTGCTTGAGCTTGTGTTGAGTGTCTGACAAAGGCAGGAGACTGGGATATGGAGGAATGTGGTGGTCAGATTATGAGGGACCTGCTATGCAATGTAAGACGTTCAGGCTTACAGGTAGCCACTGAAGGATTTAAACTGGAGAATTGCATGTTCATATTTCTATTTTAGCAAAGTCACTCAGTCTGGAGATGAGAATACTACTTAGTATCTGTAAATGTTGTCTTAAATGGGCAGCTGACCCTTTTTGCCAGCCTCTATATGGCACCTTGCATGCATGCTCCCTATTTCTCTGCTAAGACTTGGACTTTGGATTTTCCTTTAAATCCTCCTTCCACTCTAATTTAATAATCCTCCTCCCTTTATTTGCACTATTTCCCTAGTTCTCATATAACTACTTATTTTTTCTTGAGAAAACCTGCTTCCCACCTGTAGCATCTTCTCAGTAATCCATATCAAGTCTACTCCTTTGACTCAGCAGGTGGGCCCCTTCTCTGACTGAGCCAACACTCTATTCCTGTTGATAATAAAGACTCTCAGAGTTAGGGAATGGGTGGAGCACATCTGGGCAGTGTCTGGATCAGAAATCAATGTGCAGTGTGGGAAGAGTTATATAGATTAGGACATTAGATGCATATGGGGTTTCAACTAGGGGTGGGCAAAGAGCATCACAAATATTAGGAGGCCTTGAATGTTATATAGACTTGGGAGGCAAGTTGCTCTTGGAAAACAACTAGAGCAATCAGGTTTGGGACCTTTAGACTGGTCATAAAAGGTTGATGGGGTGTGAAAGCTAAATTCAAGGATGAGGAGTTTAGACATAAAAAACTTGAACTAAAGAGAAATTATTTTCATTATAAGGGTCAAAACAAAGCATCAGGCAGTGGCAGTGGGCAGAGAGAGAGGTGGGAAATAATACTTAAAAATGGGAAGATTATTGCATAGTAGAAAGACTTTAGATTTTGGAGACTGACTGCCTTAGGTTAATTCTATCTCTGCCACTTTTTACTCATGTGAATTTAACCTAATTATTTACCTTATTATCTTTAACATGGGACTGATAATATCTACCTTCGTAGGTTGTTGAGAGAGTTAAGGGATATAATGTCTGGAAAGGACCTTGTACAAAATCTGCTGTATTATAGATATCCAGTAAATGATGAATATTATTACTGAACAAATTATGTGGGTGTGCGGCTAGCAAAGGCAGAGATGAGTGGCAAAGATGAAGGCAAAATAGGAACACTGGGTGAATGTGCAGCAGGGAGAAAGTGTAGAGCAGTGGTCCCATGCGGCCCCACTAATCCGTGCAGAATAGTGGGGTGTAGGCAGAGCTCTAGGAAATGCCCACAGAAATACAGTTCTGTGAGTCCACTCAAAGTTTCAAGAATAAAATATAAAATTTAAAAACCAAGAGAGCTCTGGCTAATATTAGAAAACATGTAAATGTGATTTATCTCATTTTCCGCATGAGGCCAATGTGACAAGAGATATTCTGTTAGATGTTGCAGGACTCAGTGTGTAGGAAATGGGTAGAATTAGCAGAAGGTTATAGGAAAAGGTGTTAAGTAAAAGGAAAAAATCATATATATAACCTCAACCTCCAACCTTATCTGTTTCTTTCCTCCATGCCACCAATTCCTTCTAATCAAAATGCAAATCATTCCACCATTAACTTTTCATCTTTTTACTCTGTGCCTATGCATTTTTTATTTTCTCTCTTTGATGTATATCTCCCTTCAAAACTCTGCGTTGCTTCATTCAGTCCAAATGACACCTTCTTGGTGACTACTTTCTGGGTTCCCCAGAGAGAAAGAACTAATCTCTACCCTGGATTCCCACTGTACTCAATATTCTATTGTAATATTTATTACAATATGTTATAATTCCACCTTTGCTCTGATGTCTATTTCTTTTGGTATTTTCTGTGCTTGGAACTATCTGGCCCATGATAGTGTTAAAAGCATAGGAAATGCAATGAGACTAGGGGGTAAGGGAGTGGGAAACTAGCATTTTTAAGATGGGAAAGACCTGGATATTGCCAGAGAGGTCGCAGCAGTAGGAAGTAAGCAGTGGAAATAAAGGAAAGATAGGGGTTAATTGATGGTATGATGTTCTGAAGAAGATACAAAAATATGACCAGTAAAGAACAAGAGGATTATGTTTAGAAAGTGAGTGACCATTTTTAACAGTTGTAGGAAATGATTCAGATCAGAAGGACCTGCCAAAAGAATCTGATGACATCAATAATATTTCTCAACTGCTCAAAACCTTCCAAAGTTGCCCAGTCCACTCACTAAAAGCCAACATGTTCACAACTGCTTACAAGGCTCATGATTCTCTGCTCATCATCACTTCCCCCACCCCTTACTTGTATAGCTTCATTCTTGCCCCTCTGTTTGCTCTGCTCCAGTCATACTGGACTCCTTGTGCCTTACTTTAGTGTCTGTAGACTACCTGTACATTTTGTCTGGAAAGCTCTTCCACCAGAGAACCAGGTGGCCAATGCCTTCACCTTCTTCATGACTCAGCTAAATGAGGCCTCTTCCTTTCATTCCATTTAAAGTATCAACCTGCCACCACTCCCTACACTCCTGATTTTCCTTACTTTGCTCTATTTATTTTTCCCATAGAATTTATCAATTCCTATATCTATATTTTTATTGCATTTTTTGCTTATTGCCTGTCTCCCTCCACTAGGGTGTAATTACTTAAGATCAAGGCTTTTTGCCTGCTTTCGTCTGTTTTGTTAACTGTGCTATTCTAAATGTCTAGAATAGTGCTTGTTAAATAGCGGGTACTCGATGACTATTTGTGAACAGAATAAATTTAGCATACAGAAAAGATAGGATATATGAAACATAAGCTTCCTGAGAAATGGGATCTACCACAGATGGAGGGTCATAAGCACTAACAATGCTATAAATTTCTGCATTCATTATTTGTTGGATTTTTTAGTATTATAATATAGCCCCTCTTCACCCACAAGCAAATTGAAGTTTAGACAAGTTGAAGTTTACTTTAGATTATAAAGTGAATAAGTGATACATCATGAACTAGAATTCAGGCCTTCCAATTATTTATCCCACTAGTATGTACTTTCTTTAATGTTTTAATATACCTTTAATACTGGGGCTCCTTCTGTCCATGTTGAATATTTTGTCATGTTACTCATTTCTTCTATTATTCTTGGAATATCAGACATGACTGAGAGTGCATTCACATAAAAATTCCTTCACAACCTGTTCTGTAATTGTTTGGATTTAGGCTACATGCTTCCATACTGCCTTACACCTCTTGGGCAAAAATTACCTCCCTGAGAGAGTTACTAAAATTAACTAAAGGATAATTATTCTTAGTGGAGAAAAAAGTCATATTTAAGTCCTATTTCACTATGGCAATTTTTCCAACATATATAGCCAATTCTTGGTGATTTAGGGGGTTTAGGCCACAGAGTACATAGAAATCAGAAATAATTACTAAAAATTCCACATCTTCTTCTTTCTAGTTCCATGAATTCTGCCTTTACCTTTCATTATTATTATTCTCCTTGAAGAGTATATACTCTGTTTAGTTAATTAATTAATTAATTAATTTTAGAGATAATGTCTTACTTCAGGCTGAAGTACAGTGATGTGATCATTGCTCAATGTAACCTTAAATGCCTGGGCTCAAGCAATTCTCCCACCTCAGCCTCCTGAGTAGCTGGGACTATAGATGAGCACCACCATGCTTGGCTAATTTTTTCTATCTTTTGTAGAGATAGGGTCTTGCTATGTTGCCCAGGCTGGTCTCAAACTCCTGCCTTGGCCTCCCAAAGCACTGGGATTATAGGCCTGGCCAGTTTCATTTTATTTATAATCTCAAGGCAATTTGTATCTCTACTTTTCTCTTTCTTTTATCCTCACTTATGAAGAATGTGCTTTTAAATTTCAGTTCTTTCCTCAGATCATACTGTGCCCTTGGAAGCCCAGGACCCTTCTGAGTTATTGTCCCTCCTGACTCCCTGCTCCCAAGGTGGCTCCTTATATAAAAATTGTCTTCAGACCGTGTCCATGATAAGAAAGAGTTTCAGTCAAGGAGGAGGTAAAATTTATCAAGTGACACTTCTTGCAGTATAAAAGTTTGGGAGGCCAGTCTTTGAAGAGGACATAGATGAATCACATAAATTAATTTGAGATCAAATGTGAACTACCATACATATATAACTATATATACATATATGTATATAACTACTATATTTGTATATATGAATATTATTATTCATATAATAATTGAAACACATCCAACATAGCTGAGCAATAGGCCACAGTTAGTGACTCTACTGACCAGGAGGGTTTTTTCCAGTTCATATGCTGCTTCTATTTTCTCCAGGTTTTGAACTTCCCTGCTTATCTGCCCGACTTTCTGCACCATCCTGGGCACTTGTTCCAACCACCATGGTTTGCTGCCTTATGAATGGCTCTGAAATCTGGGAATATGCTGATAAGAAAAGTGTTTACTCCAAGTACCACCTGAAGACCTCTTTCTGATCCACATCCAAAGGCCTGGACCCTGAATCTGACTTCATGATTCTGCTTTGACATTCTTAGCTTTGTGTCTGTGGTGGATTTGTTTTCAGGTCCTGCACTGACTCCTGTATTTCTGGAGAGGATCTGTGGCATCTCTTAATTCCCAAGTCATACCCAAGGTCTAGGGGATGGCAACTGGGTTAAGTGTAACAATAAACTACCTGTAGCCCGAGGGCCCCATGCTGCTAATGTGGATCTCAGTCTTCCATTTGATGTTATTATTACTAATTACTTTGTCTTTTGGTGTCCTAACCATGTGGAAGGAAAACATCACCAATATTAGTGAGTTCATCCTGGTGGGCTTCCCTACTGCTCCCTGGCTGCAGGTTCTGCTCTTCTTCCTCTTCCTCATCACCTACTTGTTTGTGCTACTGGAAAATTTGGTTATCATCCTTACTGTATGGGTCACTGGGTCCCTGCACAAGCCCATGTACTATTTTCTGAGTACCATGTCCTTTCTGGAGGCCTGGTATATATCTGTCACAGTCCCCAAGATGCTGGCTGGATTCCTACTTCGTGCCAATACTATCTCCTTTCTGGGATGCATGACTCAGCTCTATTTCTTCATCTCCCTTGCCTGTACTGAATGTGTGCTTTTGGCTGCCATGGCCTACGACCGTTACGTGGCCATATGTTGGCCTCTTCGCTATCCTGTCATGATGACCACAGGGCTTTGTGTCCAGCTGACCATTAGTTCCTGGGTGAGTGGATTCACCATCTCCCTGGCAAAGGTATACTTCATCTCCCAAGTTTCCTTCTGTGGCAATAATATCTTGAACCATTTTTTCTGTGATGTGTCACCTATCCTTAAACTGGCCTGCATGGACTTATCTATGGCTGAGATGGTAGACTTTGTGCTAGCCATCGTCATCCTTGTGTTTCCTCTCTCAGCCACTGTCCTTTCCTATGCTTTCATTGTCTCTACCATCCTGCACATTCCCTCAGCCACTGGGCAGGCGAAGGCCTTCTCCACCTGTGCATCTCACCTTACAGTGGTGGTCATCTTCTACACAGCTGTGATCTTCATGTACGTCCGACCTCGGGCCATTTCTTCATTTAATTCTAATAAATTGATCTCAGCCATATATGCAGTCTTTACTCCCATGCTCAACCCTATTATCTACTGCCTGAGGAACAAGGAGGTCAAGGATGCCATCAGAAAAACCATAGCAACTGGCCGAGCTCTGTTCTTGAGAGATTCTTTTTGCTGAAGACACTCAGACATTCCTTCTCCTTTCATTTGACTAAACCTCAAAAACACCTTCTTTACGGGAAAGTCGGTAATTATAAACATACTGATTTAGTACAGTGATTTCTGGATGTAGAGCCAGAGATGAAACAAAATCTTCTTTTCTGTCAGACCTTAATTAAATGCTTCCTTTTATAAGGCAGTAGATGAAATAGTGAAAACTCTTAAGGGTATTAGTAAAATAGTCAATCATTTTATTTTTTATGAAGAAGATTTTAAGAAATAATCAATTATCATCTACCTGCTTTTTAGGCTCCTATGGATGAAGTTATTTAATTTTGACTTGTTTTCTTTTAAAAATTCTATGTTAGGAGAGGTGCACAAAAAGAGTTTTTCTGTAGACAATCTCATGGGTATGACCTATTTATTGCTTTCAAGAGGGTTAGGGGATTGGCTCCTTTTATAATCGATTGACCTTGATGATATTTCTCTTTAATTATTTTTAAAATTTAGAAAAATGAGAGATAAACTTCCTCCAGGCTCTAACAGAAACACTATAGAGACATGCATTACTTGATAATGCATGATAAAAGCGAAAATGGCTCTTCTCAAACAGTCTCAAAACAAAAAATGCTGGCATGGATGGGTGGGGGGGGGGAAGCATCTGAATGGAAGAAAGCTGGCTCTCTGGTCTCTTGTGACACTCTCCTTGGAGGAGAGCTCCACACAGAATGACCAAGCTCTGGAATCATGCAAGTTCTCCCCACTATTCCATGTTTGCTGCTGTGCCTGGACTCTTGAAGGTAGAAAACCTTCCAAGAAACTTGGTAGCCTTCTGGTCACCAAAGGCTCATGGAAGGGAGAGAGGAATGCCCTGGCCTTTCACTGGGCTCTAAGCCTCTCTAGATTTGATCCTTGTCAATCTCTCTTTTCCTTTTTCTTCTGTCTCTGCTTCACAATTTTCCTCTGTGAAGTCCCGGGTAGGTTCCGGCGCCTCTCTCTATGATCTACACCTGATCTGCATCTCCTCTCCCCTCTCCTTTATCTGAAATCCTATCTTCCTTCTGGGGTGGTGCCCAGCAATATCCCTCTTTGGCCAACTTGTCCCCTCCCTCCTTCAAGGTTTTATTTTTTATGGGGTGAATAGAGTGTGTGGTCATGTATCAGGATGGTATAATTCTGCTTGATCAGTCGCATTTGAGCAGTAGCTTTGAATTCTAACAATACTCTGTCAGATTAGGTAACTTTACAACATACCCCCATTTCACCATAGTGAAATTATCTCTCTAATCAGATCCACTGAATGTGGGGAATGTAATGGAGATCTTGAAATCAACCACTTTATTGCATCTGGACTCCTTCAAGCTGCTATTCAATGTCAATAGACCACCTTCTTATAGTCTGAAATTTTATTTTCCTATGTGGCAGTTACCACTTTGATTGATATGTCCTTTGATGACTCACTGATTGCCAGTAGGCTAAATCCCACTCCACCATCACTGATAAAGACACTTCCACAAGCTCTCCCAACTGCTCCCAACCAACTTTAATCTGGATTCAGCAGACTTTGAATTACAACCACAGGTGTATTTCATCCATTCCTAAAATAAGATCCATCTGTTTAGAAATCAGTTATTTAAATAGTAATCCTTGGGATTCTTTTCATGTTCTTTCCAAACATCTATTTTAACCCTATAGAGATGTAGCTATAGGTCTTTCCATAAGGCTAGCTTGGTTCTTCTGTAATGCCTCTGAGAAAAGAAAATAAGAAAGATACAAATAAATTATTTACAAAAGTTCAAAGATAGTTAAATTTACATTTATTTTTTGAGTTCCTAAATCTTAGTACAGATATGAATCCAGAAATGTAATATAACTTGGTTGAACTCTGTGGTTAAGAAATCAAGTAATTTCCTCAAATAATTAGTGTAGTTCAGCTACATTATACTTCTATATATATTCATCCCACTTTGTAGAAAAATATAAATTTCTCTCCAGCCACTGAAACTAAAAAAACAAAACATACACACACACACACACACACATACACAAAACAAAGTAGGATCTAACAGAATTGGACCTATCAAATTCCAGCTCCCAAATGTTCATAAATATAGAAGACAGGAAAAAATATTCAGCAAGCTACAACAATAATATAGTCATGAAATTATAAAATAAGGACCACTTGAACTAATATTGTCAGAGTAAATAAAGAAAAAATAATGGGTTTCAGAATTATTTTAAAAATAGACATGTTAAAACTTGGTATCAGTTTTGCTAGAGCTTAAGGAAAAGAATTTAATGCTACCATGATTATTATATTCCTGGTATGTATGAATTATGAACAGTCAACTAGGGTTGTCCAAATCCTACCACTATTCAGAACGGGAGATGGTGAATAGTAGTTCCTTCTTCAATGTCTGATTTCTGTACTAGTAATAGATGAGGAGATGTGGTTGAAGTGCTCTTTCCCTTAGATTCTCTAATCCCTCACGTACTTTTTGTTTTGCCAGAGGATTTGACAAACACGTGGTCAAATAGAAGTAGGTTTCTCCTTTGAACAGCGTACCAGGCAAATTTGGCTTCTGCTTTTATAGACCACAGACGTATTAGCAATTGATTTTTATGTGGTTCTGGAGCCAGTCAGATGGGCAGTGTTGGGGAGGATAGAATATTTCCTCTCTGTCATTGTATTTCTTCCTTGGCCTAAATGGAAAGAAAAAAACTTCTCTACTCCCAGTTTCTGCCCACATGAACCCAGAGGCTGCTGCTGCCAGTAAGCTGGGAACTTCCTGTGGACAGGACACCAGGATCCCAGCCCCCCTGGGGCACTTCCCACCCCAATTTCCCTGATTTGATCATTACCCATTATATACCTGTATCGAAACATCACATGTATGCCATAAATATATACAACTATTATTTACCCATAATAATTAAAAATAAAATTTTAAAAATATTATATGTACAAATGGGATTATACCAAACTAAAAAACTTCTGCACAGCAAAGGAAACAATTAACAAAGTTAAGAAACAACCTGAATAATGGAAGAAAATATTTGCAAACTAAGCATCTAACAAGGGATTAATACCCAGAATATATAAGGAACTCAAACAACTCAACATAAAAAAAATATGATTTAAAAATGGGTAAAAGACCTAAATAGACATTTCTCAAAGAAGACATATAAATGGCCAAGAGGTATATGAAAAATAGTCAACATATTTCATATACCATAACATAATCCTTATGACCATAACGTGATCATTATGTTCATAACATAATCATCTGGTAAATGCAAGTCAAAACCATAATGAAACATCATCTCATCCCAGTTAGAATGGCTATTATCAAAAAGAAATAATAACAAATGCTGGCAAGGATGCATTGAAAAAGAAATGCTTGTATGCTGATGGTAAAAATGTAAAGAAGTACAACCATATGTAACAGTATGAAGATTTCTCAAAAAACTAAAAATAGAACTGCCATATGATCCAGAAATCTTGCTGCTGAGTATATATCCAAAATGTATATATCACAATATGGAATTCACAATATGGAATCATTCATCAATGGATGAATGGATTTAAAAAATGATGTGTATATACATAATGAAATATTTTTCAACCATAGAAAGCATAAAATTATATCATTTGCAGAAATGTGGATGGAACTGGAGTTGATTATGCTAAGTGAAATAAAACTGGCACAGTAAGACAAATATTGCTTGTTCTCACTCATATGTAAGAGCTAAAAAAGTGGATCTCATGGAGCTAGTGAATAGAATGGTGGTTACCAGAGCCTGGGAAGGGAAGGGAGCAAAGAGAAATTAAGAGAATTTGATTAATGAATATAAAAATACAGTTAGATAGAATGAATAAGTTCTAGTATTCAATAGTACAGTAGGGAAATTACAGTTAACAATAATTTATTGCACATTTAAAAACAGCTAGGAATGAAGAATTATAATTTCCCAACATGTAGAAAAGATAAATGCTTGAGGTGATGGATATCCCAGTTACCTTGGCTTGATCATTACACATTGTATACATATATCAAAATATCACATGTACCCCAAATATATGTATAACCATTAATATATTATGTCAATAAAAATACAAAAAATATAAAGTAAATAATGCAAAGATGACCGTCTGCATACACTTTACAATCTTGACTTGGCTGCCACAGAGAAGGGACAGATATGGGCAACTTCTTGGCTACTTTTGAGGCTCAGAGGATACAATTTTCTTTTTGTTTAAGGAATTGATATTAGAAGAGATTCACAGAATTGAATCTATGATTACTAAAAAATCCCAAGGTATTTCATTGTGTGAAGAGGTAATGAAGCAAGATTTTCCCAAGGAGAACCCTAGGGAATAGCTTATTTGCATCACCTCTCAGGACCTCAATCTTTTAGGAATTCCTCATAGAACAAGATTCAGTTCAGTGTTGGTGGTGAAAAATAATTGTTTACTTCAGCCAAGAATACAGCAAAAGTTTGAAATAAAATCTACTGCAAAGCCCAATTTGTGCTCAGCTGTCAGGGGAAGTGGTTGAAAGTCACCGGGACTGAATATCTAACTCCAAATCTACAGCTTGGATCTCTGGATCTCTACTGTACTTAGTATAAGTCCCCTCACCTGCAGTTCCCCATCTGGAGAACAAATTCATCCTAGACCTCCAGGTAAAGAGGATGATGCTGAAGTGACCAAGGAGGAAAATCCTGAAGGGAACAAACCTTCCAAAACCAGAAATCTTGAGTCTGTCCTAGGAGAAACCAAAATCTTTATTTTTATAGCCCATAGTCTATTTGGGAGAGGATATTTTTCTTTTCCCCGCCTGTAAAATTCTCAGCCCTTAGAAATCTTGCTGTCGGACTCTTTGTGAGGGGGTCAGCTTAGGTGCTGAGAGTCCCAAGAACCTGAAAGTATCATTGTCTCTCAAAGTAGCTATCCTTTTCAGCTATAGAATCTCCTTGTCTTCTGATCATTGGCTCTTATCACGATTTGTGTTTTCTTCTTCTTTTACTTTGTTTATGATCTCTTGCTGGTAATATCCACTGGACTCACAGGGCACTGCCTAAGATGCAAGACAGAGCTTTCTGCAATTGGCAACCCATTATCTGGGGAGTAGGAAGGAGCCAAAGCTCGGTGAGTACTTATGTTGAGTGTGTGTGTGCTATAAGCACCAGCATTATAGTCTTCAGAGGTATTGATACACTCTCTCCATGGGTAAGAATGAGAAAGACAAGAATTACAAATTGAGGTTCTGTTCCTATTTCCACTAAAAGAAGAACAACTACTAATGATGTCCTCTCTTCTACATGAGTAGCCCAGGTAATCGTACCTTGTGTTTCTCCATGTCATAGGATGTCCCCATTCCAAAAAGATCACCTAGCTTGGCCAGTATCATCTGTGCCTTCCAAATTTTTTTTTTAATTTCATGCAATACTTTTAACAATTTTGTACATAAAAAAATGTTTGTGTACTTTTTTTTATTTCAGGATATTATGAGAGTACAAACATTTTGGTGTCATGTTATGACTTTGCCATACAAAAACCATGATTTTGAGGCGTGCCCTTTCCACCCTACAATGCTCATCACATCCATTAGTTATGAGTTTACCCACCCCCAACTCCAAAACCCCCAAAGAATATTACTACTGTGTGAGCATCTTGGTGTTGATCAGTTAGTGCCAATTTGATGGTGAGTACAAGTGGTGCCTGTTCTTCCATTCTTGTGACACCTTACTTTGGAGGATGGTCTCAAGCTCTATCCAGGAAAATATAAGAGGTACTAGATCACCGTCGTTTTTTATAATGGAGTAGTATTCCATTGTATACATATACCATATTTTATTAATCCACTCATGGATTGATGGGCACTTGGGTTGTTTGCACATCCTTGCAATAGTGAATTGTGCTGCCATAAACATTCAAGTGCAGATGTCTTTGTTGTAGAATGACTTTTCTTCGTTTGGGTAGATGCCTAATAGTGCTATTGCTGGATCAAATGGTATTTCTATGTTTGAGCTCTTTGAGGTATCTCCAAATTCTGTTCCACAGAGGTTGCACTAATTTGCAGTTCCCCCAGCAATGTAAGAGTGTTCCTATCTCAAATTGTATACTGTGCTTTAGATAGAATGAGTAGTGTGTGTGACAGTGCCTGTGTATGAGGAGGAGTCCATTCATTCCTGAATGCTTTCAGCTATTTATTTATTTAACTCAGTCAGTGAAATTTTCTTGACAATGTACTACATGCCTGAAGACTCAGGCATATAGAGTGAAATAGGGTTACCACTCTGAAGAAACTAAGAACCATAGCAGGGAGACACTCCTGTAAACAAATAATCATATATACTTTAGTGAATACCTTTAAAAAGCATATTCTCATACATATATATCAAAACTTATCAAATTCTATACCTTAAATATACATATTTCATTGCATAAAAATTTTCATAAAACAGAAAAAAAATACACTTATCAAAAATTATTGGAAATTATGTTAGTCATGGATTATTTTATTTATGTCCTTAAGAACATTAGATTTATAGTAGTATTATTAATATTTTTAAAGCTTATGATAATAACCCTTGATAAGGAACACAGTTTACTTTATAACCCAGTAAACACTTACACACACAAATAAAATAAAATACTATAAAAATAGTATTTTCTTTTCTTCTTCAATTTTAATAAATACCAGTGGTAACCCACTAATTCTATCTCATTACCCACGAATGTGTTATAAATCAGTTTCCAAAGTACTAACTTAAGCAAGAGATTATTTTGGCTGTTGATGTCACAGACTTTATTCCTGATACTCTTGTGTCATCTCTTTACACTAAAGCTCAAAGAAAGATTTTTCACATTTGATTTTGCCAGTTCCTCAATGTGTTTCCTGACTATGCCTTCCTGGTCCCTCAAAGCCAGTGGAGCCTCCTGTAGATTCAGGCTGGACCCAATTCAGATCCAATCTGGATAGATATTCCCGAATAGAAACTTCACTGTCACCCATTGGTCTTAAAATCAAGTCATACTTGGTAGCTCATGAGTCAGTGGTCAGCCACAATGGTTCTGTTCACATTTCTCCTATAATGCCACCTAGACATGGGGACTTACGTGTGAAAACAAACTCGTATATGTTTGCAGTCTTTGACTTTTCCCTATCTCAAGATGGCCCTACCTACTCCAGATTGCTTTTGATTAGTTAAAAGGAAAAGAAAAGAAGAAAAAATTATCCTGCCATGAAGACTGAATTTCTACTCTGATACCTTCTTCATGCTAAGGGGTAGTTCTATGCCTAGTACTTCAATCCTTCCCAGGGTTATCAGACTCCAGCTGTGAGTCCCAGCCATTTGCCCATGACCTTCTCATGCTACCTTCCCTAACTCTTGCTGATCTATTTACCCATTATATTGGGTCCAGCCATCTTATTCCTTGTTTGTTGCTGATGTATAGCAAAGTTTAGAGGTGTTTTTTTTTTTCAGAGTATTACAGGGGTACAAATGCTTTGGTTACATAAATTGCTTTTGCCTGCCCGAGTCAGAACTAGAAGCATGCCCACCCCAGATAGTGAAACCGCATCCGTTAGTTGTAAATTTACCCAACCCCTCTTCCCCTCTCCCACCTGCCCAACACCCTATGAATGTTACTTCACATATGTGCACATTAGAGTTGATCAATTAGTACCAATTTAATGGTGAGTACATGTGGTGTTTGTTTTTCCATCTTGTGATACGTCACTTAGAAGAATGAGCTCCAGCTACATCCAGGATAATACAATAAGTAGTTCACCATTTTTTATGGCTAATACTCCATGGTATACATATATTACATTTTATTAATCCATTCATTTGAATAGTGTTTCCTGGCTGGCTTCAGAGTGTGGGACCAGTACCCCATTTCTTACTGATGCACTCATTTAACTGATCATATATTCTAAATCAAATTGCCGCATGAATGAGGTCAAGTGCTGTTATTCCAGATTAGATATTGCAACTATGCAGACAGCTGTTGTGGCCGTATTTGGTCTCCATGAAGAGCCCTACCTACCATAGTGTGTGGTGCTACCTGTCTGGCCACTTCTTCACTGTCTTGGATCCATGACAATGAGGTCCCTTTATGCCTTACTCTTGAGCACTGCCATCACTATCAAGATTTGTTTCTCTACCCTATAAAGAATTTAGGGAAGTATCAGGACCACAGATTATAACATGATGGAAAATAGCCTCTTAAAATTCCCTTTCTTGCTTGGAAGAAGAACAGAAAATCCACTGGAAACAAAATATAAAAGTTGACTATTGGCCTCTGCTATTTGAAGAAATTAAAGCAAAAATTAGCTGTGTGGTAAATAAACTAGAAAATAAAAGACAATCTGTGCTTTCTACTAAAGGGAGAATCTTTATATTTTTTCAAATACATATAATATGTTTATATCTTTTTTCTTTAGTTCAGAGAAATAACGTGTAATGTTCTATGAAGACTTTTTGACATTATCCACACAACTGTTGAACAATGGCTCTATGGTTGAGAGCACTTTGCCAGCAAGAATCACCACGAAGTCATATTCCTGATTTTTCTACACCTACCAACCAAAATGCTTTAGTGGGAATACAGATATGAAAAATTTATAAAATCAAGTGCCTTAAATATTTACAAAATGTTTTAAATCAAATACATTTGTTCTTCCAATGAGACCTTCATTTTCTCATTTGGTGCTCCACCATAGTCAACATTTGATTGCTCTATTTATGCCAATCTGTAGGCAGGAGTAAACAGCAATGGGCAAAGAAAACCAAACATATGTGACCGAATTTATCTTGCTGGGCCTTTCTTCAGATCATCAGACCCAGATCCTGCTGTTTGTGATATTTCTCATCATCTATCTGCTGACTGTGCTTGGGAATCTGCTCATCATACTCCTAATTCATGTTGACGCTCGACTTCACACACCAATGTACTTCTTACTTAAAAATCTGTCATTTGCTGATCTCTGCTTCTCTACTACTATTGTTCCTCAATTGCTATTCCATTTGCTGGTCATGAGAAAGACAATTTCTTTTACTAGGTGCTTGATTCAGATGGTTTTTTTCCTAATAATGGGGTGTACAGAGAGTTCACTTCTAGCAGCGATGGCCTATGACCGCTATGTGGCTGTCTGCAAGCCCCTGCACTATTCCACCCTCATGACCCAGAGCATTTGTCTTCAGCTAGTCATAGGGTCCTGGGCCAGTGGAGCATTTGTGTCTTTAGTAGACACCACATTCACTTTATTTCTTCCTTACCAGGGACAGAATATAATTAATCATTATTTTTGTGAGCCTCCTGCCCTCCTGAAGCTGGCTTCTGCAGATACCTATAGCACAGAAATGGCCATCTTTGCAATGGGTGTGATAATCCTCCTAGGTCCTGTCTCTCTTATCCTTTTCTCTTACTGGAATATTATCTACACTGTGATTCAAATACAGTCGGGGAAGAGGAGGCTCAAGGTCATCTCTACCTGTGGTTCCCATTTCATTGTTGTTTTCTTCTTCTATGGGTCAACAATATTTACCTACATGCAGCCTAATTCAAAGAAAATGAATGAGGGGGACAAGGTGATCTCAGTGTTCTACTCAGTCATAACATCCATGATGAACCCTTTCATTTATAGCCTAAGGAACAAGGATGTGAAGGAGGCATTTAGGAAAGTATTTGGAAGATAGAGCCTCTCAGAAGCAGGGATATTTATATAAATATAAATATTTATATAATATATAAATATAATATATAAATATAAATATAATACTTATATTATATAATATATAATATAAGTATAAATCAGAAGGATGGAGATATTCCAAAGTGGTTTAAATCTTTAACAGCATTTTTCCCCAAACCATCTCTAGTCTGAGACATCGGCAAGGTCATACAGGTACTCTTGCACCTCCAGGAATGTTTTCAGGTTTGTCTAACACAGTCTGGCTCAAGCTTATTCTCTGTGATTGCAGCCTGCTTGACTTATAACAGCTTAACAGTAGTGACCTAAAGAATATTTTTTTAATTTTTTTTTAATTTCAGCATATTATGGGGGTACAAATATTACGGTTATGTATATTGCCCACGCCCCCTCCCCCCTCGAGGCAGAGCCTCAAGCATGACCATACCCCATACGTTGCACATCTTACTCATTATGTTTGTATATACCCATCCCCTCCTCCCCCCTCCCTCCCGCCCAACACCCGACAAATGTTATTCCTACATGTCCACTTAGGTAATAATATTTTTATTAATAAGCAAGGTCTTTATACTGCCATTAGTGCACCAATCCATTTTCAACCAGGGACATGATATTTCCTCTTGGTTCTAAACTCCACAGCAGCTTGCTAGACTTATCTCACGCCAACATCATCCATAGCTATCCACAGATCTTGCAATCCTAGTAGATGTTAATACAGCAGATTCCCCAATTTCCAGTGAGAAGATGTCAATCATTTTTTCCCATGAAG
Source organism: Cheirogaleus medius (assembly GCA_008086735.1). NCBI lineage: Eukaryota > Metazoa > Chordata > Mammalia > Primates > Cheirogaleidae > Cheirogaleus > Cheirogaleus medius. The sequence goes on from VBSM01001265.1 coordinate 32,958,330, forward strand.
TTTTGATACGGCAAACATTCCTTAGAGTTCCAAACTACTGCTATAGTCAATTTCACCACACATGAGGAAGCCCTTGGCCTAAACAAGATGTGGTATCTCACGCTCCAGCAAACATCTTTGGTATCTCACACAGTGCCTCCTTCCAAGGATAATTACTGGCATGAGGAAACTGGACTTGAAAAGCAACCTTCTTACACCAGAACTGTCATGTCATTAGCCAGGTGTGGTGGGGCACACCAGTAGTCATAGCTACTAAGGAGGCCAAGGTGGAAGGATCGCTTGACCCTAGAAGTTTGAGGCTGCTGTGAGCTATGATCACACCACTGCACTCCTGCCGGGGCAACAGAAGAAGACCCTAATTCTTTAAGAAAAAATAAAATATAATATAATAAAAAGAACTATCATGTCAGAAACCCCTGTGACACCAATACTCCACAGCTGCTCCCCTCACACATGCTTTCCTCTCCTCTGCAGGTCTGATTTTCCCAGTATCCATTAAGTTCTCTGTGGGAAGTGGGATAGAATGACTGACACTTGAGAAGCAGTCCCGGAGTTTTCTCTGTGGGCTGAGTTGGCCCCTTTAGTCTTTTCTATCTACTGCCATAAACTTGTGTCAAGGCAGAAACACCATCAGTGACATATCTGTAGCTTTTCTCTGGTGTTCCACATGTGTACTGCCCCTCCATTTGAAGAAATCCCACTATTGTCCTGCTCCCCACCCTTCACTAAAAGTCCAACTCTAGGTATCGGGTGGAATGGACCCAACATTTCATTGGTATGTAGGAATACTACCAATTACCACCCCTGATTGCAGGGCCTGTGAGCCATGAAACATAGCTGGAGACAACCCCAGTGCTGCCCATTTCCCCCCATGGTTCTCCACTTCTGACAGTAGTCCCATGAAACAAACATATTCCACTACTTTGGATATTTTTGTTTTATTTTCTTTTTAATAGTAACTTTTTTTAAAAAGTCAGAATATTATGGGGGTACACACATTTTGGTTACAAAATTTGCTTTTGTGCAGTTTGAGTCAAAGTTATAAGTTTGCCCTTCACCCAGATAGTGTGCATTGTACCTGTTAGGTGTGAATTTAGTCATCCCCTCCTCCCTGCTCCTACCTACTTGATTTCCATTGAGTTTTACTTACATATGTACACATAAGTGTTGATTCATTAGTTCCAATTTGGTATTAGTACATGTAGTGTTTGTTGTTCCATTTTTGTGATACTTCACTTAGAAGAATGGTCTCCAGTTCCATCCAGGTTGTTACAAAAGATACTACGTCACTATTTTTATAGCTGAGTAGTACTCCATGGTAAACATAGAACACATTTTATTAATCCTCTCATCTATTGATGGGCACTTGGGTTATTTCCACATCTTTGGGATTATGAATTGTGCTGCTGTAAACATTCGAGTGCAAGTGTCTTTATTATAAAATGTCTTTCTTTCCTTTGGGTAAATAGTAGTGGCATTGCTGGATCAAACAATAGGTCTACTTTTAGTTCTTTGAGATATCTCCATACTACTTTCCATAGAGGTTGCAGTACCAGGTTGAAATCCCACCAACACTGTACAAGTGTTACTTTCTCTCCACATCCACACCAACATCTGTTGTTTTGGACTTTTTGATAAAAGCCATTCTCACTGGAGTTAGGTGATATCTCATTGTGGTTTTGATTTGCATTTCTCTGAAGATTAGAGATGTCGAACATTTTTTGATGTATTTATTGGCCATTAGTCTATCTTCTTTTGAAAAGTTTCTGTTCATTTACTTTGCCCACTTTTTAATGGGGTTGTTTGATTTTTTCTGGCTGATTTTCCTGAGTTCCATATATATTCTAGTTATCAGCCCTTTGTTGGATATGTAGGATGCAAATATTTTCTTCCATGCTGTAAGTTATCTACACACTCTAGTGATAGTTTATTTGGCTGTGAAGAATCTTTTTAATCTGGTCTGGTCCCATTTCTTTATTTTTGTTTCTGGCCAGGCCCAGCATATTTTCCTCCAGTATACCATAAAATAAGCTTTCCAACCCTTGTGATTGTTCCTCTTCCCCTTCTGGAATCCCAATCAATCTGAGGTTTGACTTTTTTACATAATCCCACACTTCCTGTAAGTTTTGATCTTGTCTCTTGTTTCTGTGCTCCCTTTCTTTCTCTGATTTGTTTAGGGTGTAGGCATAGTCTTCAAGCTCTGAGATTCTTTCCTCTGCATGATCTATCCTGTTTTTAAGGCTTTCCACTGTATTATGGAGTTCCTTGAATGTTTCCTTCATTGCCAGAATTTCTGATTGGTTTTTCTGGATTACCTCGATATCTTTGGAGAATTTTTCATTTATTTCTTGGATTGTTCTTGTGGTTTCTCTATGTTGGGATTCTATTTTCTCTTCAATTCCATTAAGTTTTCTAACAATCCATATTTGGAATTCTTCCTTTGTTAGTTTAATCATATCATGTAAGTTGGTGTCGGTTGGTGGAGAATGAGTGTTTTCTTTTGGAGGTGACTTTTCTCTCTGATCCTTCATGCCTCCTGTTATCTTTCGCTGGTTCTTCCTCATCTGAATACTTTTTTGAGGAGCAGAGGTGCTGGAAGTCGATTACGAGCTGTGTTCTGGGGTTCCAAAGGAGTGATCCTTGGAAGAGCTGGGGAGTATGTGCTCTGGTCCTGTATTGTCTTAGAGGAGTTTAAGCCTTGGGGGTCTTCTTCATAAATTCTTTGCCTAAGCTGATGCCTATAAGAGTTTTTCCAACATTTTCTTTTAGAATTCTTTTGGTTTCATGCCTTAGGTTTAAGTCTGTCATCCATCATGAATTAATTTTTGTGAGTGGTGAGAGGTGCAAATCCTGTTTAGTCTTCTATGTGTGACTATCCAATTTTCCCAGCACCATTTGTTGAAGAGGGATTCTTTTCCCCAGGGTTTCAAACTGAAAGCCAAATCAAAGACTTTATCTTTAACAATAGCAATAAGAAATAAAATAAAATACCTAGGAATGTATTTAACTAAGGAGGTGAAAGACCTCTACAGGGAGAACTACAAAACATGCATAAAGGAAATAGCAGAGGATGTAAACAGGTAGAAAACCATGCCGTGCTCATGGATCAGCAGAATCAACATTGTTAAAATGTCTATACTACCCAAGTGATCTACAGATTCAATGCAATCCCTATTAAAATACCAACATCATTTTTTTCAGATCTAGAAAATATAATTCTACACTTGACATGGAACCAGAGAAGACCCTGTATATAGCTAAAGCAACCTTAAGCAAAAAGAATGAATTGGGAGGCATCAATTTACCAGACTTCAAGCTATATTACAAGGCTACAGCAACCAAAACAGCATATAACTGGCACAAGAACAGAGACATAAACCAATGAAATAGGGCTGAGAACCCAGATATATAGCCATCTGATCTTTGACAAAGCTGACTGTATTTTCAAACAGTCTTCTTCAAGTTCACTAATCCTTTCTTCTGCTTGATCAGTTCTGCTGTTGAGAGACTCTAATGCATTTTTTAGTTTATTAATTGAATTTTTCAGCCACAGGATTTCTGCATTTTTTTATTTCCATAAAATTTTAATCTTTTTGTTAAATTTCTCTGATAGGCTTCTGAATTTCTCTGTGCTATCCTGAAGTTTATTGAGCTTCTTCAGAGCAGCTATTTTGAATTATTTGTCTGAAAATGACATATTGCCATCACTCCAGGATTGGCCACTGCTACCTCATTTACTTTATTTGGTGAGATCATATTTTCCTGGATGTTCTTGATGCTTGTGGATGTTCATTAATGTTCAGGCATTGAAGGGTTAGGTAATAAACCTTGACAGTCTGGGCTTATTTGAATACGTCCTTCTTGAGAAGTCTTTCCAGATCTTCAAAGGGAATTGAGTGTGTTCATCTAAGTCTTTGCTCACTGCAGGCATGTCAGCGCTGGAGGCATCCTAAGACCTGTAATGCTGTGACTCTTGCAGACTCCTGGTGGTACTGCCTTAGTGGATCTAATACAGGAGAACTCCCTGGATTACCAAGCAATGTCTCTAACTCTCTTCTCTCACTCTCTGTGCTGGGTGCTGGAGTTGGGGAAGATTGGTGATGTTGGTCCTCCCTCATGGCCCCCACAGTTGGGACTACATCAGGTCATACCTAAAGCCAGCCCAGTCTCAGCCAAAGCCTGTGGTGACTGTAGCCTGGCTACCTCAAATGTTTATTCGAAGCCCACAGGCTCTTTAGTCAGCAGGTGGTGAATCCTGCAGAACTGGGTCCTTCCATTCAGGGCAGCATGTTTTCTTCTGGCCCACAGTGGGCCTAGGAATGCCATCTGGGAACTAAGTTCTGGACTAGGGGGTTTCCGGAGTCTGCTTGGGACTGTAGCTGAGCTGGTACCCAAGTTGAAAAACAAACTACTCTGAACTCTTCCATTCCCTGTCCCCAAATGGAAGAAGACTCTTCTTAAGCTGCACTGCCTGCAGTTGGGCCAGGGGTGACACAGGCACTGGCTTGGCTGCCACTGCTGATATCTCCCCAAATCACATGCACCCCAAGTCCACTGGCTTGAGCTATCACAGCCACAGGAATTGCCTAAGGACTGCAGTGTTTGTGGCCTGACTGCCTTACAAATTTATTCCAGGCCGTAGGCTCCTTTTTTTCAGCCAGTGGTGGGGCCAGCCAGAACTCAGGTTTATGGGCAGGGGATTTCCTTCTGGCTGTGCTGGTCTAAATATTCCCTCCATGGGTGCAGGAATTCTGCCCTACGCTGTGTTCCCCTGTGACAGGATGGCACTGAGTTTCAATGCAAAGTTCAGCCGTCACTTCACTCTCCCTCCACCAGGCACACAGATTCTCTCTCCACTCAGTGTGCTGACATGGATCTGCCAGGGCATGGGGGAAGAGTAGGGATAGGCAATGCAACACTATCTTTTCTGCCTTCATCAGTGCCTCTTTCTTTGATGTAATTTTAAAACCAGGTACCGTGATCACTCACCTGATTTTCAGTTTTTCTGAAGGTGCTTACTTGTATGTAGTTTATTGAATTTGGTGTTCTTGCCAAGGGACGATTTCTGTAGGTTTCTATTTGGCCATCTTGCTTCATTGCTTTCTTTCCTCTATTCTTATAAAAACACCAGACATGGGTTGTAGGGCCCTCCCTAATCCATAATGTTCTTATCTCAAGATATTACTTAATTAAACCTACAAAGATTGTCACATTCAGAGTTTCAAGGTGGACATATTTTTTAATAGGTGACATGATTTAAACCATTGCAGACTTGAAAGTCTTGAAAAAGTGATTGATTTTATTTCATATTCAATAGAAAGCCAAGATGATATTATGTTTTGAAAGGTTGCTTTGAGTGTTGTAATGGATTATCTCTATAAGCGTGGAAGCAAGAAAAGCAATCAATAAGACTGATCTCTATGGCAGGAACCCACACAAGAGGTGATGGGCTGAACTAGGATTGTAGTAATGGAGAGGCTGAGGAGATGGTAAGATGTGAAGAGACAAGATGTACAAGTCGAGAAAAGAAGGGAAAGAAATATCCTTGCCTGAGCAGTGCTGTGGATGCTGTGCAACACTCAAAAGCGGGGAGTTTAGTGGGGAAATCAGGAATTCTTCTTTGGACTTATCTATGTGGCCCTGTGTTGTATACTGACTTAGTTCTAACACCATTCTTTTGTATTTCAATAACTACAATAAAGCTTTCATTTAAATAGTCATGACATCTTGGACTGCACCATATACCCTTAGTGTATTTCTCACATTTAGTGGAAGACAATTAGAGCATTTTGAGTACAAGAGTTCTGATACTCCCTGGTCGTTCTTAGTTGGGTGGGCATCATGCTGATGATGCAGAATACACCTGTGTCAGCTGCCTTTTACATTATCAATGTTATAGAGATCTCTATTTTTCAATTATGACAAAGAACTTTGAGACCCCAGAAGTCCATAGGGTGGTTTGAGAAACATTAGTGTAGTACCTGACATCACATGAGATTCAGGTATATCAGTTTAAGATTACAATAAAAAATGCCCCTGAGTATCTCTTATTGTAGAAAGGTTAAAAAAGTTAACAGCACTTATTGCTCCAGGGAATACTCTGATTATAACAGCTCTTAGGACCTGAGGTTTGAAGACTTTCTTTAGGAAAACCCTCCAGGCTTATTCCTAGGTGAATTTGGCATTGTATCCTTTAATAAAATGGTGCTCCTTAGGTTGAGATAGAATAAGAGACACAGACCAGATGATGTCCCAACCTCAGCATCTTTGGTAAACTGCAGAGGAGGTTGCCTATTAGGATATGGATTAGCAGGCTGTAGAAGCTACACCTTTCTTCATTCATTACTTATTTCTTCATCACTGCACTGCGTCCTGTGCTTATCTCATGCCAGTGTTCCAGGTGAGAGTGGGTAGGATGCTGAGGATGAATTAATCCTTTCAAAGGGTGTGAAATCTTGATTCTGTTCATGGCAGAGGGGAAGGGCTTTGCCTTTCACTCTCTTGGCCCTCTCACTTTTCTATCTGGCTTGTAGAAAGAATGTGTGTTCCTCTTTTTTGTAGCTGCCCCTGAGTAATACCCTCATGAGTCCTCTTCTGCAACTCATCTGGGGAGGGTTAAGCTTTTGACCAAGGATTCCATAGTGACTGCAAAGGCTGTGGACACCCACTCCTGCTTCTACTGTGCTAAAAGCAAATCTACCACATTCTCCTCTGCCTCTTGCTGTCTCAATGCACCCCCCTTCAGGGCTTCTAACCTCATCCTTCTTAGCCACCAGGTATGGGCATTGGGAGGAGGCAGGACCAGGATAGAACCTGAGCCACCTGCCATGGAGACACAGACAGTAGCTTCTTGTGGTCAGACACCCCTGGATGGCCACACAAGGTTGTGTGAATATGCTAATCTACAGGTGTAGCCATAGAGCCCTCTTCCCTTTCCTTAGTTCCCTGTCATACTAAACTTACCCTTCTTCATGTCGCTATGGCTGACAGTGAGTTCATAACCTGGTGATCAATGCTCAGAGTTTTTAAGTCAAGATCTTTCCTCCCAGGTCATAGCTCAAGGTCTCAACAGCTTACATAGCCCCTCTGCTCACTCATGCTTCCCTTAAGGGAGTGAATGTGTTGGTGTGGGAATCTAGGCATGCGTCTATTTATTCACTCATTCAACTAACGTTTATTAAACCCTGCTCTGAGTCAAGTCATATTGAAATACAGATAATAGAAATAAATGATGTATGTTATACCACCTTGAAGCAGCAACTTTGCCCAGGGAGACAAATATGTAAACAAATAATTAAAAGACAATGTAGCAAATGCATCAAAGGAAGTATGTACAACTCTTCTGAACATTGTTAAAATAAAGTTCAGGGCTTCCTTGTAGACTGAGTAGAGAACTTTAGAAAGTAGTTACATTATAGCTGACTGTAGGCAATCAAAGGGTAAAGTCAAAGAAACCAGAATGTTCCCATGGAAAAAGTGTGAAGTTTAGGGGAATGAGTATTTTTGGTGAAAGATCTGGATAAAAGGTGAGGGAAAAGGTAAAAATTTATGCTGTGTATATTGGCAGAAGGTGGACCGCCCAAAGAATTGGAAGAGAATTAAAAGAATGTTATAAATTTGGGGGAAGGGGGACATGGAGAGGTACTGATCAAAGGGTACAAAATTTCAGTTATGCAATATGAGTAAGTTCTTGACATCTAATGTATATCCTGGTGACAATTGTTAATAAAAATGTATTATATACTTGAAATCTGCTAAGAGGGTAGATCTTAAATTAAGTATTTTCACCACAGAGGATGAAAAGGAAATGGTTACTATGTGAAAGTGATGAATACGTTAATTGGCTTGATTGTGGTGATCCTTTGCAATGTATAGATATCAAAACATCAGGTTATACACCTTAAACATGTACAACGTTTATACATCAATTAACCTCAATAAAGCTGTTTAAAATAAAAAGAAGCTGAGATAAGGAGTCACAATTTTCTAACAGTATCATTTGCAGTCTTCTTGTTATTTGTTTTTCCACATGAGATATAGACAATCATAGGAAATAACAGAGTTATCAACTTGGGGTGGGGTTTAGAGAAAATGATTAAGTTGTAGTAGAGTACTAGAAGAAAAGCAGTAAGATACACTGTCCTACAATCACAGAAAGACAAGGTTTTGAGGACTGTTTATGGTTAAATTATACCAAATACTGCAAACACTGATGAAGATATGTACTGAGAAAAGACCATTGCTTGGATAAAATCACGGTCACAGTACAATCATGGAAATAAAAATGAAATTGAAAGGATTTGAGGGGTCAAGATTATGATACAAAGTAGAAGCAGCAAGTGCTGAACATGTATTTGATAAATTTAGTATAAAAACATAAACAAAAATTAGATAATAGAAACAAGGAATAATAGAATCAAGGGAGATTGTGCTGCTGTGAAGAAGGGTTCAGATTATAAAGGATCTAGTGAAAAATTATTTATTTTCTGATTACAAACAATATGTTTTCATATAGAGCATTTATAGACTATAAAATTACAAAAAGAAGAAAAGAGAAAATCACTTGTAGTCCCATCGCTAAGCAAAACACACACATGCACACCTTGAAGAGACAACATTTAAAATGAGAATTATAGTATAAAATATTTTTATAACCCACTTTTCTATGTTAAATATTTGGCAAACATTTATGATGTCATAAAATATTTGACTTTTTTAGTGGCTGTATAATATTCATTACCACTGAATATTATAAATTTTAAAATATCATATCAATCTGATGAGCCAAAAAAGACATCAAATTTTAATTTGCCTTTCTTTAAATTTTACTGAGATTTACTATGTACTGTAATTTGTACATAATATTGTATTTAAATTGTACTGAAAATTTTTATGAATTGTCAATTTGTGTTTATACTTTTTCTCTTATATTTATCATTTATTTCCTTATTACTTTCTCATTTTACTTTCTTTTTTCACATTTTACAACAATGAGATATCACCTAACTTCACTGAGAATGGCTTTTATCCAAAAGTCCCAAAATAACAAATGTTGGTGTGGATGTGGAGAGATAGGAACACTCATACACTGTTGGTGGGACTGCAAACTAGTACAACCTCTATGCAAAGTAGTATGGAGATACCTCAAAGAACTAAAAGTTGAACTACCATTTGATCCAGGAATCCCATTACTGGGTATTTACTCAAAGGAAAAAGACACTCTATAATAAAGACATCTGCACTCAAATGTTTATAGCAGCACAATTCACAATTGCAAAGATGTGGAAACAACCCAAGTGCCCATCAACATATGAGTAGATTAGTAAAATGTGGTATATGTATACCACCACAGAGTACTACTCAGTCACAGAAAACAATGGTAAACTAATATCTCTTGTATTATTCTGGATGGAGCTGGTGCCCATTCTTCTTTTTTTTATTTCAGAATATTATGGGGGCACAAACATTTTGGTTACATATAATGCCTTTGCCTTGCCCAAGCCAGGGCTACGAGTGTGTCTTTCCCCCATACAGTGTGCTCCACTTCCGTTAGTCTTGAGTTTATGGCTCCACCCCCCTCCCACCTGACCAGCACTCAATGAATATTACTTCCATGTGAGCACTTAGTGTTGTTCACCTAGTACCAATTTGATGGCAAGTACATGTGGTGCTTGTTTTTCCATTCTTGTGATACTTCACTTTGAAGGATAAATTCAAGCTCTATCTAGGATTAAAAAAACAAAAGGTCATTTTCCTTTTCTAAGGATATTAATCCTTGATCTGCTACATATGTAACAGTATTTCTCCATTTCATTGTTCAAATTTTACTTTGTGAATGGATATACATTTAACATATTTTGAGTCAAATGTATCAGTATTTTCTTTGGCAGTTTATACTTTGTTTTCAGGCTCAGGAAAGTCTTCTACTACATGAAATTAACAAATACTCACTTTATTTTTAAATGTTAAAGTTTTTTTTATGTATATGTGTCTGTTGCAATGCACAGACACACATCCTGAATACCTCTGGAATGTTTTCTCCATGACAAATCATGTGGACAAGTTTCATTTATTTGACAACCTAGTCAATTTTCCTTGCACGATCAATAAATTAGAACATGTGCAATGTTCTAATGGAAAATATATATATATATTTAAAGAGACAGTGTCTTGCTCCATCACCCAGGCTGCGATCCTCCTGCTTCAACATCTCGAGGAGCTGGGACTGGCGACACTCACCACCACGCCCGGATAATTATTTTTATTTGTTGTAGAGTTGGGGGTCTCCGTATGTTGCTCAGACTGATCCCAAACTCCTGGCCTCAAGTGACCCTCTTCCCTGGGCCTCTCTATGTGATGGGATTACAGGCATGAGACACCTCACCTGGCCAGAAATGCTCTTTAGCAATTTATCTAATTCGTAGGCAGCCTTTATTGATTCTGATTTCTATTCTGATCCAATGATTCGTCTTTCTGTTTTTGCAACATTCTAACATTATTTTCATTATTACAGTTTGTATTATCTGTATTATATCATTATAATTTCTTTATATTTTTATTTTTAAATGTATTTATTTTAAATCATTTTTCTTTTCTTTTTTTGTTTAGAAAATGCACTGCAGAATGCCAACTATATCAAACAGTACAGATAAGAATTTTTTTAAAAAATTAAAGTCCCCTTTAGCCATTTTCCCTGTTACCACTAGAATCTCACTTCCCAGAGGTAATCATTATTAACAGTTTATTTTCTATGGATCTACAAACCATGTATACAAACTCTTCTGCTATGGCACAATAACGAATTTCCTAAGAATCCTTACATATGGGTTTTTATTAATTTTTAACTTTTAAGAATCTTTAAGTTCCAATGTCACACTTTATATGGCAATATTATTTTTTAGACTTTTAATAATAAAGGAGTTTTTGTGTAACAGATCTCCAGAACTTTTTCATTTGACAAAACTGAAACTCTATAACCACTAGACAGCGATTCTCCATGTCCCCATCCCTCTATCTCCTGGCAACCGCCATTCTACTGAATCTGTCTGAATTTGACTACTCTTAACAATATGAATATTCTTAACACTACTGAAGTGTATACTTGAAAAAAGTTAAGATGTTAAATTTTATGTTATATGTATTATACCATATTAAAAGTTAAAAATATTTAAATATGATCAGGAAATAAACTTTCTAAATTATAAATAACAATAATAAAGGAGTTTTAAAATCAAACCTTAATCAACTAAATAATCAAAATTGATCAATACATTTGAAATCTTATTGTTAGGTGCTTGAGATTTTATTTTATTTTTCTTTCTACTTTAATATATGTTTAGAAATTTCAATAATAGAAATAATTTCCCAAAAAGAGAATAACCTGATTAAATCTAACCAATGCTTGCTCTTGCCCTTCATTCTATATGCTTAGAAGCCTCTCATTCTGCCCTATCACATTTGGTCTTGACTTAGAATTTTGCTAGCAACACAATTTAAATCTCAAGGGATAAACAAAGAAAAAAAGAATGCTAAAGGTAAAAATTATTGACAATGCTCATCTTTGTCAATCAAAGACAACACCCGTTGTTACTACGCTTTGTTCTTAATGACTATTTTCCTAATCTTTTAGTTACTTCTGGATCACAATCCAATTATTAAAATGGGATAGTAAATAATATCATGAGCTAGACTTATTTACTGTCTTAAATTCTTTTTTTGCTTTTTTTGTTTCAAAATATTAAGGGGGTACAAATGTTTTTCTTACATGAATACCTTATATAATGCTTCAGTCAGGGCTTTTAGTGTGCCTGTCGCCAGAACAGTGTTCATTGTACCCAATAAGTAAGTTTTTTATCCCTCAACCCCTCCCACCCTCCTCCCTTCTTGGTTTCCAATCTCCTTTGTATCTCTTTGTGCCTATGTGTGCCCATCCTTTAGCTCCCACTCAGTAAGAAAATGTGGTATTTGGTTTTCCTTGCCTGAAAAACTTCACTTAGGATAATGGTCTTTACATGGTTTATATTTTACTTAATCTTTCCATAAGCAGTATTAGGTATGTATTATTATACCACCATGTTATAGATGAGTAAAGCAAAGTACAGGAAAGCAAAGTACAGGAAAGCAAAGTAATGTACTGTTGGTCACACATCAACTAGAGAAGCCAGCATTCAAACCAGCAGTATAGCGTCAGAGCCCCCAGTGCTAATCAGGGAGCTATGCCGCCTCCTGACAGCTGACAGCAGTCTGTGAGCTGTGGACTCTCCGCAGGAGAAATGCCTGTGGAAATATAAAGGTACCATAAATACGTATACATACACATTCCCCGCGCAGAATGTCTAAACTCTGGGATCACGTGGGTTCTCCCACTATTCTGTGTTTGCTGCAGTGTTTGGGCTCATTGGGGTGGAAAAGCTTTCAAAAACCTTAGTAGCCCACTGGTCACCAAAGGAGTGTGGAAGGGAGAAAGGGACCCACCCCTTACCCCTTCACTGCACTCTGAACCTCTCTGGGTTTGATCCTCACCAATATCTTTTTTTTCCTTTTTTCTCTTCCTTCTCTGCTTCACAATTTTCCTCCATGAGATCCCCAGCAAGCTACACTACTTCCTCTGACCTACACCAGAGCTGTGTCCTTCCTCCCCTCTCCTTTACTTGAAACCCTTTCTTCCCTCTGGGACAGTCCAATGAGTGATGTCTCTAGTCGGCCATCTCCTACCTTGGCAGAATGTTTTATAACTGATCAATATGTGCTTCTTTTCTTGTTGCTGACCTATAAACAGGAGTAAGCATTCATGGGAGAAGAGAACCTAACCCATGTGAATGAATTTGTCTTCCTGGGCCTTTCACAGGACCCACAGACACAAGTCCTGCTCTTCTTCCTTTTCCTGATCATCTACCTGCTGACTGTGCTGGGAAACCTGCTGATCCTTGTACTCATTCACATTGACTCCAGATTCCACACGCCCATGTACTTTTTCCTTAGAAACTTGTCCTTTGCTGATCTCTGTTTTTCTACTACCACGGTCCCCCAGGTGCTAGTGCACTTCCTGGTGAGGAGGAAAACCATTTCCTTTGCTGGATGCTCAACACAGATAGTAGTTTTACTTCTGGTTGGATGTACAGAGTGTGCGATTCTGGCGGTGATGTCCTATGACCGGTATGTGGCTGTCTGCAAGCCCCTGCACTACTCCACCATCATGACACATTGGGCATGTGTCCGGCTGGCTGTAGGGTCCTGGGCCAGTGGAGCATTTGTGTCTCTGGTGGACACCACCTTCACATTGCGTCTGCCTTACCGAGGAAACAATGTCATTAACCATTTTTTTTGTGAACCTCCTGCCCTCCTGAAGCTGGCTTCAGCAGACACATACAGCACAGAAATGGCCATCTTTGCAATGGGTGTGGTAATCCTCCTGGCTCCTGTCTCTCTCATCCTTGTCTCCTACTGGAATATTATCTCCACCGTGATCCAGATGCAGTCTGGTGAGGGGAGGCTCAAGGTCTTCTCCACCTGTGGTTCCCACCTCATTGTCGTCGTTCTCTTCTATGGCTCAGCAATATTTGCCTACATGAGGCCAAACTCCAAGATAATGAATGAAAAGGATAAAACGATCTCTGTATTCTACTCAGCAGTGACACCCATGCTGAATCCCATTATTTATAGCCTGAGGAACAAGGATGTCAAAGGGGCTCTCAGGAGAGTAACTGCAAAATAGTCTTTTTGGAAGTGGTGATCTCTGATCATGATGGCCATTTTAGGGAAGTGGGGAGAAGAGATTTTCTTATAAAATGTTCTCCATTTTCATCTCATTCCTCTACTTTTTCTTCTCTTTTCTTATATCTCTTCTCAGATCAGGTCAATACATTTCCTATTCAAAACAAGGCTCCCCGGTAGACACAGGAAAGAAAGTAAATTAAATGAAAGAAAAGGAAACAGAAAGGAAGGAATGAAAAGAGAAGAGGAGAGGGAGCAAGGAAAAAAAGAAGGAAGGATGAAAGGAAGGAAGGAAGATAGGGGAGCAAACAGTCAATTATTTCCTAGTGCATATAAGCTAATAAGGAAATTAAAACAAGTAGGCATACAACTATCTGCCAAAAAACAAAGAACCAATAAATAACAAAAATAACTATCACAAATGTGAGAATATATTTCTGGCAAATGAAGTTATTTCCTTTATTCTTGCATGAATTTACCAAACATCTTTTGAACTCATATTGTATATCCTAGCTACAATTATGGAGCTCAATATATACATATAAGAAATAAAGTCTTCATGATATCATATTTCTAACATGGCCTTCAATTCTAAATTTAACAACTTCTGAAATTGAAAAGAGACCACACTTAGGGAATAACTAAATGGTAGAATTTTTCTAAGTGTATGTGTAAAGTTAGGAAAATAGTGAAATACAAGGTTGAAACGTAAGATAAAGGGCCCAGATTGAGAAATGCCATGATTGCAATACTAAAGAATTTGCCCACCACGTAATTTTAAAAAAGATTGGAGAATTTATCAGTCACTGATGGAAAATGATGATAAAGGTAAGAAAAAGAGATCTGAGACACTGTTTTAGACCTTAGTAAAGCATTTGAACTTCATGATGTAGGCCATAGTTTTACATAACATGACCTGAAATTGTTCCTGGGTTGTTTGTTAAAAGTAAGTTTTCTCAGTACAGGGTGGGGTGTGGCAGTTGACCTCAGGAATTTCCATTTATAACAAACCCTAGGTGATTCTTAACACACTTAAAAAAAGCTATGTGCTTTTTAGGTAATGGGATAGCTTTTGACATAAATGAGATATGTAATTATTTGCTTAACTTTGACTCCTCCATTAGATTGTAAACTAAAGAATGGCAGTAAAGAATGAGACTGTTTTGTTGGTCTCTGCAATACCACTGCAGTAAAGTGCCCAGCCACTGTTGTTGCTCAATAAACAAGCCTTTGAAGTAATGAATAAAGCTGGAGTTTAGAAAAGAGACATGGGCTAGAGAAATAAATTTAGATGTTAACACAAATAAATGTAAGTGGAATTTGACACATCTAAGGATGTATGACAAATTTTAAGCAGAAAACCAAGTGTATGAGTGGTTTCATTAAAATGCAGGTGTCTGGCCCTATAGCAGACCATAAGAGTGATGAAGACGGTCTGTGTGTGTGTGTCTGTGTATGTGTGTATATATATATATATATATATACAATATATATATATACACAACATATATACACAATATATATATGAGTGTGTATACATATATAAAATATATATTTATATATATGTAATGTAATTTTGTAATGAAACCCTGGTTGAGACTTGATGTTACAGAAAGATAGTAAGAAATAATCCAGGACAGAACCCTGGAGTTGCCAACATTTCACGGTGGATGACAAGTAGCCAATCAAGGCTGGAGCAGCAAGAGTCAGAGACTCATAAGAAAAGCTCCAATAAAGGTGCGCCAGAGCAACAAGAGGAGAGGCCTTTTAGAAAAGATTTCTAAATGTCTCAGAATTTTATATATCGATAAGAGGATACCAAATTTGTCAATTATGTCATTATTGACCTTGGAAAAAACTATTGTAACAGAATAATGGAATCACAAAGTTTTACACTTCAGAAAGTGTACAGATGCATTTCTGAAAAGGCGACTTTTAAGTTAAAAACTCGATGATGGAAGAGTTAACCAGGTAAAAGTGTGGTGTGGGGGTGAGAGACAAAGAATAAATTTTTTTACACGATATTATTGATTATTCATACCGTTCTACTTTTCAGCTTCTCAAAACCCATTTTTTTAAATGCCATGAGAATTTTGATGGTTATTACATTGAATTTATGAGTTATTTATCAAAAATATTAATAACAAAAATAGGAAATCTTTTTACCTAGGAACATGGCATATTCCTCTATTTCTTCAATGAAGACACACACACACATTATCATATAATTTTCACATTTATATTGAAGAGATTATCTTATAGGTATTCCTAGATTTTATAAAGAAGAAATGATGGCACACACATAGCATAGTTCATGCTTTCATTTTGGAGAGTGGAGTCAGAGTAAACTAAGGTATAAAAAAGAAAGTTTCATATAATAGTAAGTGCAATGAAGACAGTAAAACAAAGCATGTGCTAAAGGCTTTTGGTTTAAGTGCATGTTACTTAGATTGGTAACTTCTTTGGGAATTTAACATTTAGGGTGAGAACTAAATGCCAAGAAGTATTAATATAAGGCAAACTTTGACAGAGATCACAGGCTAGGAGAACAGCCACTAACTGGCCATAAAGCAAGGAAATTTTGGACTAGGGGATGGACAGCAAAGAGCTCAGTGGGGTGAGATCAGACAGAGTGTAAGGAAGCACAGTTTCAGGTGTGAGCTGAAAGGCAGGCAGAAACCAGATCATGTGTATCTGTGTGGAAAAGTGACAAGATCTGATTTATGTGTATGAAGGCCACTCTGTGTACTAACAAGAAAACAGATGACAGCAGGACAAGAGTGGGAAGAGAAAGACCTATTAGGAAGATATTGCGGAGCAACAGGGAGCAGGTTATGGTGACTCAGACTTGGGATACTTTGTAGGGGGCGCCAAGAGAAGTACACATATGTGTGATCTATTGTATAGATGAAGCCAGTGGGATTTACTCATGGAGGTAATAATGCAGAGCAAACAACGTTTATATTTAAGGTTTTAGTTTGATCTGTTGTGTGCATGGTGATGGTATTGATTCAGATGGAACAAAATGAGGGAAGAATAAGTTTTCAAGGGGATGAATCAAATTATGTTTTAGGTTAAGTTTGAAATTCCTATTAGACATGGGAAATAGTCAATTAGATATATAATTGTGGATTATGCAAGTACGCAGGTATTTTGGACTCAAAAGCCTGTAGGTGATATTTAAACCTATCTAACTAGAAATTACTCAGGAAGAGATTCTTGAGTAAGAAGAAAGGAAGGTTCAGGTTAGTATCATGGGGAACTTCCAAATTCAGAAAGAGAACGTGATTCAGTGAAGTGAAAATAGGGAAGAAAGAGGCAAACCAAGAGTGTGTGTGGTGTCTGGAAGCCAGGAAAAGAAAAATTTTCAAGAGGAAGGGTATGGTCAATTGTATCAATGTTGCTGAAAGGTTGAAGGAGGAAGATATAGAAATGTCCCTTTTATTTAGCACATCAGTGATGACTTCGACAAAGAACAGGTCCAGAAAAAGAGACGAGTTTGATCAAAAGTAGGCTAAGAGGTGACTAGACCAGCAGAAGAGAAAGTGGACATAGACACTCTTTTGTAATTTTTTATATGAAAAGAAGCTCAAAAAATGTGACAATAACTGAAGGGGACTGGAGTCATGAAAAGGGTTCTTTATAATGGGTGTTACCAGAATGTATTTGTATTCTCATAGTTGTGATCCAGAAAAGGGGCAGAAAATGATTTCAGGTGAAAGGGATTCTACAGGAGCAAAATTTTGAAAGGTCAGTGAGATTGGGACATAAAGGGACAGTGGAGGTCAGCCTCTGATAGGCAGTTGTAAGGAGGGAAAACCAGAAGTGTGTGTGCAGATGTAGGTGCTTAACCACTTCGGTACCGCACTCACCGCCGCGAAACCTTGCCCACAGCCGGCACTCATATTCCGCACGATGTTTTGTGCTGTGCATTGACAATGAATCCGTTTTGCTCTTGTGTGATGAGGAAAGCTTTAAAGCACTGAAAGCTTGTTTTACTTTACAGGCAGCTTTAGGAAAATAACTATAATAACTCCTACTAAAGACTTGTTAAAAGGTCACAGACTCGTAGTAACTTATTACCTGAAAGTACACACTGCAACTGCAGAGATAAAAGTAAAAGTCTTTGCCTGTTGACTAAAGTTGATGCTCGCGAAAACAAGTACCATGTGTATTCACCATTAAATTGGTACTAATTGATCAACACTTATGTGCGCATATGGAAGTAATATTCATCGGGTGTTGGGCAGGGGGGAGGTGAGAGAGGGGATGAGTAAATTCACACCTTACAGGGACGGTGCATGTTGTCTGGGGTTTGGATATGCTTGTAGCTCTTACTCAGGTGGTGCAAAGGCAATATATGTAACCAAAGCATTTGTACCCTCATAATATTCTGAAATAAAAAAAGTTAATAAAGAATGTTGACTGTCCCACAGTAATGTGTATTGAAATGCATACATTTTATTCTTCTTAATAAATAAGAGTTTTATGGAAAAAAATAAAATGTTACTAGAAAAGTGTTAATTTTGGAAAAAGGTTAAAAACCTCACTATTTTCCACACACGATAAATTAGAAATATATTAGAAAACATAAAAGACCCCTGTAATATTTTGAAATTAAAAAAAAGAAAAAAGTAAGTTGTAAAAGATATGTAAATTGTGATGCCACTTATAAAAACTTTCAACACATATGAAGCAATATGTTTTATTTATAGATATATAATTATATCTAAGATAATAAAAACATGCACAGGAAGGATATACACCAAGGTTATCTTTGGGCCAGGAGGGCTTTGAGTATGTATATACTGTTTTATTTCTTCATAAAAATATTAGAGTCAATTTTTTTAAAAAATTAACATATAAGTATCTCATATTTTTTCCATTTTTCTGTATGTTAAAATATCAAGAAAAAAGACAAGTAGTTATGCAGGATGCATAAATTCTGGAATTCTAATGTACAGTGTGGAGAATATAGTTAATGATAATGTATTGTATACTTGAAATTTAGTAAGAGAATAGGTCTTAAGCGTATGTTCGTTAGCTTGAGTGTGGTAATTTCATAATGTACACGTAGATCAAAACATTACATTGTACACCTGAAGTATATAAAATTTTTATTGTCAATGCACATCAGTAAAGCTGGGGAGAAAGACAAATGAAGAAAATGAAAGAAAAAAGATATCTTTCACTACACAAATATTTTTAACACTTCTCTGTCTAAAAATCCCTGCCATGGATATATTAGAAGTCAAATAACTAATTGAAAAGAAGTTATTATTACAAATATGACACACGAAGTATCGGTGTCCCAAATCTGTAAAAAACTTCAACAAATCAATAAGAAAAATGTGAATGAATTACATAAGCAAATTAAAATAATAGAGAAATATTATATGTTATCAATTAGTAAAGACTATGTGTAAAATTTAACCTGTAAAAAGATGTGGTGGGTTAAGTATGCTTATATTCCTGGTAAGAATACAAAATATTTGAAATTTTTAAAAAATCAATTTGTCTTTTCATATCAAGAATATTAAATAGATTTTAACCTTGGTTTCAGTAATTTCATTCATAAGAATTTTTCTAAGAAAAAAAGTAGTCACACACCCAAGAGATTGACATTACTGATTTAATACACACAAACACATACACATACCAGCACGACAGTGTTAAATGTATAGCAATGATAAAATAGCTAATAATATTAAAAAACATTCCTATGATGTATATTATGCCCCCACTTAGTATTTTCAAGGCCACTTATTCTGTAAGAGTTAAAATTTATTAAATCCTCATTATATACCAGATGCTGCTCTACATGTCTTATATTTGTATTTGCTGATTTATTCAATCTTCACAATACTGTGAAGTAGGGCTTATTGTTAACGTCCATTAACACTTTGAAGAGCTACAGATTGAAGTATAAACAGGTAAGTAACATGCTCAAAGTTAGATAAATAAGTGGGGTGTATTGAATTCTAACCTCTGTTCTCTGATAACTGACACCAGACTCATTGCAGTGCTCGATATTGCCACTATGTAATACAGGAGGAAAACATCATTATATGCTAATAGGTGAAAAAAAAATCTCTATTTTACATGCACAGATCAACTCAGTAAAATGCATGCCTGTATTCAAATGAGAGGAAATTCATCTAAATATGTATAATAATGATCTCTGGATAAGGAGATTTTAGGTGGTTTTTGCCTATTTCTAGTATTCTGAATTTCATTAGTTTTTAAAAGGAACTTCCCTTGGGGGTATATATGAAACCCTATTGCTCTATTATTAAAAAAAAAAAAAGAAAAAGAAAAAGTTAGCCAATTTTTACAAACAGCAATATCCCCCAAAATAATGTCAATCAACCACATTATTTCATATTATTTTTAAGTTTCAAAATGCAACTCAGGCATTTGTTCACATCTTTTATTCTAAATATTTTCAGACTTAAACTGATAGTACAGTGTAATTAGGCTGGTAGGAAAATGTATTACGTTGTCCTCTCCTTCTTCAGAACAAACACACAGACATGCTGACTCACACATACACATTCACCAAGGATATAAACCATTTGCAATTTCTGGTATGTTTCAAGAAAGCCTTGGATGATGGAAAACCACTGTTTTGTTTTGCTTGTTTGTTTGTTATTAGCAAGAAATTAACATAGCTGTTTATCATGGATCTTGCTTATAGAATGCCTTCACTTTCAATTTTATTCATTTCATTAATTATTGAATTTTAGGCACTATAAAATATTTCCTTGTCAAAAATCAACAAACAAAAATAAAAACAAGTGGGCAAAGATACCTGTTAGAGTCTCCATATTGCTGATGTTTGGGAGGAAGAAGAAGAGTGAGTATAATGCAAACACATACAAATTACTACCACTTGGGGCACTAGACAAGGCACTCACTATAAGATCATTTAATAAAGTCAATTGGCCTAAATTTTGTGCAAATCTCAAGACATCTCTCCCTTTGATATGTGGGTCTTCTCAGGCCACTCACTTGAAACTTTCATTTCTCTGTCTCTTATGTTGGTCCAATATCAGCTCCCAAGGTCAGGGTCATGTCTCAAGTTGCTGATAACCTCTAGACCCATTTAACTAAACAGCTACTTGGGAAATTAAAGAGCAAATTTTATGTAGAGGGAAGAGTAATTTTAAATAGCATAAATCATACCCTACAAATTACTTCCTGGAAAGAAGACTTAAGGAGCATTCGAGAAGGCCAGTTATACCCCTTCACTTTTCTATTAAGAGATATACTCTGGCCAGGCGCGGTGGCTCACGCCTGTAATCCTAGCACTCTGGGAGGCCGAGGCGGGTGGATAGCTCAAGGTCAGGAGTTCGAAACCAGCCTGACCAAGAGCGAGACCCCGTCTCTACTAAAAATAGAAAGAAATTAATTGGACAACTAATAATATATAGAAAAAATTAGCCGGGCATGGTGGCGCATGCCTGTAGTCCCAGCTACTCGGGAGGCTGAGGCAGAAGGATTGCTTGAGCCCAGGAGCTTGAGGTTGCTGTGAGCTAGGCTGACGCCACGGCACTCACCCTAGCCTGGGCAACAAAGTAAGACTCTGTCTCAAAAAAAAAAAAAAAAGAGATATACTCTGCATCATATTTGTTTTACCCTATGTATTTGATTCATAGCAGAAATCTTCTGACTTTGAGGAGAATGAATTTTGGAAACCTTGAGCCCTCCCTAGAGGGTGGATCGTGTTGGCGATATGTGCTTTCCCAGGACCCTTCCCAAGGCCCCCATGACCTCCTTATTCCTCAGGCTGTAGATGAGGGGGTTCAGGGCTGGAGTGACAATTGTGTAGAAAACAGAGATGATGTTGTCTTGTTTGGGGCT
>VBSM01001265.1:32987795-33000890 GCA_008086735.1 Cheirogaleus medius
AGCCCCAAACAAGACAACATCATCTCTGTTTTCTACACAATTGTCACTCCAGCCTTGAATCCCCTCATCTACAGCCTGAGGAATAAGGAGGTCATGGGGGCCTTGAGAAGGGTCCTGAGAAAGCACATATCGCCAACACGATCCAGCCCCTAGGCAGGGCTCCTGAGCTGCCTCTCGCCATTCCTTCTGCGAATCAAACTTCTGCATTCATCCATTCTTTAACATTATACTCCCAGATGACGCATACACTTTTTAGAATTTACTTTTATTTTCTACTGTGCAGCAGTGTATATAATGATTTTCAGCTGAACCCACCTAGCACATGTCACACTGGCCTTGGAAGCCCATGTTATAAAAGGGATTAGAAGGGGAGAAAAGCCTTATATGGATGCCTTAGAACAGCGGTCCCCAGCCTTTTTGGCACCAGGGACCAGTTTCCTGGAAGACAAGTTTTCCACAGATCACGGGGCTGTAGGTAGAGAGGGCAGTGCTGGGGGAAATGTTTCAGGATGATTCAAGCACATTACATTTATTGTGCACTTTATTTCTATTATTATTATATTGTAATATGTGATGAAATAATTATACAATTCATCATAATGTAGAATCAGGGGGAGCCCTGAACTTGTTTTCCTGCAACTAATGCCACCCCACCACTAATCTGACAAGAGGCGAAGCTCAGGACATGATGCAAGCTATGGGGAGCAGCTGTAAATACAGGTGAAGCTTGGCTTGGTGCCGCTCACCTCCTGCTGTGTGGCCTGGTTCCCACCAGGCAAGGAACCTGTACAGGTCCCGCGGGCCAGGGCTTGGGAACTATAGTCTTAGAACACCCACTCTTTGGTAGGGCATTGTCCTCATACATTCCCAAGTAGACATGGTAGGGAATTAGCTTTCCATTTTAACATCATGTATCAGTGAGAAACAGCAGTAGTTTTGGACTGACCAAACTAACCAGATTCTTAAACTATTAGAAGGGAGAAGAAATTCCAGAACATATATTAGACTTCCAGTTTATTAAGTAGATGGTTGTTTCAGCAATAGCAGAAATGAATAATAGGTTTGTGACTGCATTTGTATTCCAGATGTGAAGAGAAGTTTGTACTGATTACATGAATAATGATAAATACCTATGTCAAGATAGTGGAAGAGGAGGAACAAAGGGAGCCTGGCAATTCTACTTGGAAACTTTAACAGAGTCATTTTGAAAAGGGACATTTTTTTACATTGCCTAAAACTAAAATTAAAATAAACAAATGAATAAAATAGAATTTTAAATACCCAGGCTTAAAGTGAGCAGTAGAGATACAATAACAGATATTTTGTGCAAGTTGTTTGAATTTTTAAAATATGTGGGCTTATAGATATACAGATGTCTTTTGACATCAAAACAATTGCAAGGAGCTTATATTCTTGCAGTTAGTATATGTATCTGTCTGTGTCCACAGGAAAGTAAGTATAAAATACATGATTCACTTTCTAGGTAGCCTAAATATGCTTTATTTTATCATTTCATTTATCAGCGTGGCAAGATTTATAACCAAAGCTGGGAACTTAGGCCAACGCAGTTGCTCATGCCTTTAATCCTAGCACTCTGGGAGACTGAGGCTGGAGGATCGCTCATGATCAGGAGTTCGAGGCCAGCCTAAGCAAGAGCGAGACCACCGTCTCTACTAAAAATAGAATGAAATTACCTGGACAAATAAAATATATATATAGAAAAAATTAGCCGGGCATGGTGGCACATGCCTGTAGTCCCAGCTACTCAAGAGGCTGAGGCAGAAGGATTGCTTGAGCCCAGGAGTTTGAGGTTGCTGTGAGCTAGGCTGA
Source organism: Cheirogaleus medius (assembly GCA_008086735.1). Classification (NCBI taxonomy): domain Eukaryota; kingdom Metazoa; phylum Chordata; class Mammalia; order Primates; family Cheirogaleidae; genus Cheirogaleus; species Cheirogaleus medius. Next base: position 32,989,626 of record VBSM01001265.1, read on the forward strand.
TGCCAAAGCACACAAGCCCCGGGCAACAGAGCCAGACTCTGTCTCAAAAAAAAAAAAAGCTGGGAACATAAAATTCATTGAGTGCAGAAGCTCCAAAATACCTTGGCTTATGTAGATGTCATTGTTGAGAATGGTGTCTTGTGAAAGCACAGAAATTCCTTTTATTCTTTACAGAAATAACCTTTCATTGCTCAATCTATAGAACTAAGCTACAACATAAAAGCTAAAGCAAATCTATAAAGTTAAACCAAGCATATTATAAAAACTGAGAAAGTTCAGAAATTCGGAAAGACGCAACAACCGCCTATATGTTTTCCCTTCATTTTTTTCTTATACATTCATGTATTTTACTGAATTTATATATACATGATGATTAAGGTCCTGGTTTTTGTCATTTAAAATTTGGTGAATCTTTTCCCTTGTTATGAGGGCATATTTTAGAGTAGTGGTGTGGAGGAAGGGGGCCAAAGTGTCTGAGTTTGAATCCTTCTCTCCCCTTTAATCATCTGTTCATCTTTGAATGCTACATTAAATTCTTTGTACCTCAGTTTTCTCATGTTAAAAGTGGTGATAATTACAGGCCTGATTTCATGGTGTTGTTTGGTGGAAACAAGATAATAAATACCAGGCACTCAGACCACAGCCTAATAAATTGTGCTTAACGTAGCTTATTAATTATATGGATTAATAGTAAAAAGTCTTGAAAAATGTAACATTATTTTATTGTTTTATTTTATAAATAAAACATCTGTTTATTTTATTTATTTTTGTTGAAAAATATTGTATCAATGGAGTACCTAATGATGTTTTGATAGAAGTGTACATTGTGGAATTGCTAAACCAAGCTAATTAACATATGCTTTACCTCACCTACTTATCATTTTTTTGTGGTGAGAACATTTAAAATTTACTTTCTTAGCAATTTTCAAGTATACAATATAGTCTTATTAATTATAATCATCATGATGTACAATAGGTCTCTTGAATTTATTTGTGCTTTGTTGAATAGAAGTGACAAAAAAGGGCATCATTGTATTGTTCCTCACATTAGGGGAAAAAAACTTTTCCCCACTGAGCATGGTATTATCTGGGAGTTATCATAGATGGCCTTTTCAAACCCACTTAATCATGGTGAATGACCCTTCCAATGTCCTGTTGAATTAAGTTTGCTAGTATTTTGTTGAGAATTTTTCCATCTATGTTCATCAGGAATATTGGCCTATAATTTTCTTCTCTTGTAGTATTCTTCTCTGGCTTTGATATCAGGGTAATACTTCCCTCTTCCTCAATTGTTCAGAAGAGTTTGAGAAGGACGGTTATTACTTCTTAAATATCTGGTAGAATTCAGCACTGAAGCCATCTGCTTTGGGGCTTTTCTTTGATGGGAGATCTTTCATTACTAATTCAATCTTCTTGCTTGTTATTGTTCAGATTTTCCATATCTTCATGATTCAGGCTTCAGTCTTGGTAGGTTATATGTGTCTGGGAATTTATCCATTTATTCTAGATTATCCAACTGTTGGTGAATAATTATTCATAGTAATCTCTATGACCCTTTTTATTTCTTTGATATTGGTTGTAATGTGTCCTTTTCCATTTCTGACTTTGTGTTTTATCTCCTTTTTCTTAGTTATTCCAGCTAAAGTTTTGCCTATTTTGTTTATCTCTTTAAACAGTTAACTCTTAATTTCATTGATCTTTTGTATTGCTTTTCTAGGCTCTTTTATTTATTTCTGCTCTGATATTTGGTATTTCCTTCCTTCTACTAAATTGGGCTTAGTTTGTTCTTTTTCCAGTTTCTTGAGATGTAAAATTAGGTTGTTTTCTTGAGATCTTTCTCTTTTCTGATGTAGGTATTTTGTTTTTTGTTTTCATATTTCAGCATGTATATTAAAGGGGTACAAATGTTTAAGGTTACATATATTGCCTTTGCCCCACCTGAGTCAGAGCTTCAAGCGTGTCCATCCCCCAGATGGTGCATACCGCATCCATTAGGTATGTATATATCCATCTCCTTCTCCCCCCTTCCATCTGCCCAACGCCCAATGAATGTTAATACTGTATGTGCACTTAAGTGTTGATCAGTTCATATCAATCTGATGGTGAGTACATATGGTGCTTGTTTTTCCATTCTTGGAATACTTCACTTCGTAGAATGGGCTCCAGCTGTATCCAGGATAATACGAGAGGTGTACAAATGTGAAATTTTCATGCAAACTTGGACCAGGATGACTAAAGATATCTCTCAGAGAATACAAATAAATTATTGTTTTTGTCAGCTACAAAGTCAAAACAAGAAGCACAAAGTTGATCAACTTTGGTTTCTAAAAAAATCATCTGAAAATTATATTAGATCATATCCACAGAGTGACCAGGAAATAAGCTGAATTCAAGTGATGGTTGAAGCTATAACAAGCTCTCTTGAAGCTTCAAGTACCAAGGTCCAATGGAGGACTTTGCAACATTACAAATTCCTTGTTCTAATGACATTGGAAGTAACGACTAGATGCTTCTAAGCTAATTGGAGCCTTTGACAAAAGCTCATGACTGCCATCTAGTGGCAGCCTCTGGGATTGTGGAGTGGAAAACTCCCTAAGGTGTTCAATGTATATTCACCATTTGAAAAGTCTTTTACTGGGCTTTCATTGAAACTTCCTCTATTGTGAAAACACATAAACTATTTTGAGGTCTGAAATATCAGTACGTCCTAGACTATGACAGATCATCATTATGAAAAGAAAGGAAATGTATGAAATAATTCTGTCATTAAATGGTAATAGCATATTCCAGAACATGCAGCATTGGAGACCATTGCGAATATCCATTGTGTACATGAACACGTGGTTTCCATGCCTTTGGCCCCTGCATTGCATCCCATTGAGGACTTCCTAACACAATCAGAATAGACTGCTCTCTATGATCAGCTTTCAAATGAGAAGCTTAAACAAGAGGCATAGTTTACAGATGGCAGCTCAATAGTGGAGAAGCAAACATTCAGCCTGGAAAGTAGCTGCATTGCAATTGGTTGAAAATTGTATTTTGACTGAAGAGGGAAGGGAAAATTATTAGTTCAATGAACAGAACTAATAATGCTGTTCCTATGGCTTCAGAGTTTCCAAATATAAGTGTCTGTGGTATGCATTTTTTTCAATTCTTGCATATTAGCCAATATACTGGTAATATAGTCCATGAAATGAGCCTCAAGCAATTGAAATACAAAAGCAGCACACTCTGTTATGGAAAAATGTATGAACTTCGAGGGGAAATAATCAAAGGAAAGTATGTCGATGTTCATTTAAAACCCTTGACATTGATATGTATCCCCTGATGTGATGTCGTGAAAAGGGCACTTAACTTCTGTGGTATATTTCCCAGCAACCCATAACCCCAATCTAAACATTGGAGAAATTCAAATTGAGGGAAATAACATAAAATACTTGACTAGTACTCTTTGAAATTGTCATGGCTATGAAAAACAAAGACAGACTGAGAAACTACCGTAAACCAAAGGAAAATAAGCATACATGACAACTAAAAGCAACGTAATTCTAGAAGAGAAAAGAGAGATGCATGAGAGGGTTGGTTTTTGAGTGGTGTTGTCCCTGTTCGTTGGCTCCTTGCTTGGGAAAATTGGAAGCAGGGCTGGTGCAACAGAGTGATGACAGACGTAGCACTTCCACACAAGCTGTTATTATCGCAGGCTTTCAGTATACAAAGCAAAAGTATATTTACAGAGGGGGAAATGCCTCTGCAACTGGAGAAGACCCTGGGTTCTTACCACACTTCTACCTTGAAGTCTACACCTTATGAAATGCTAAATGATGGGTGGAATAGTCATAATTTTTCTGGGAAAAGGGTGGAGAGTATTTAGAGCTAAGGACCCAATTTTATCTTTATAGGGTAACTTCCAGGGAGTACCATGACATTTGTAAACTGTCATGGCTCTGGTGGGTGTGAATTTTACTATGGTAATGTATGTTAATAGGGAAAACTTATCTGGGCCATGAGCTCCTAGTTGTGTGCATGCTCCTGGCCCGGAAAACTCCCTAACCACAAGTTCCTACTGTTGCAGGTTTGATTCTGGATGCCCACTGGCCTCCTCAGTTTGGCACCCATTCTCTTTTCCTGTGGTTAGCACTGCCAACTTGCACCTATCCCTAACATGAGTGGGAAAGCTGGTGAAATTCAAATAAAGTCTGCAGTTTAGGTCATAGTAATTTAGTTATGAAAGTTGTTGATGTTACATGAAACTGACTGAAGTGTATACAGAAACTCTCTGTACAGTTTTTGTAAATTTTCTTTAAAAATAGCATAATATTCTGTAATCATGATTTATGGATTCAAAAATTACCAAAAAAATACTGAGGTATACTTCTTAATAGTAGTCTTTATAAAATAAACTGATTAAAATCAAATAAGTCCAAGTTCAGGCAATAAAAATACTTCAACAGTCTTTGAATCCAATTGGTCAAAGTCTTTGTTTGGAGCATGATGGAAATTTGGGGCCATATTTCACTGTAAACTGGCCTGATTGAGAAAGATATCCATTTTTGTGGTTAGTCTGGTAACACAAGTCATAGTAACCTGGAGACTTGCTAAAAGAAACAGAAAGATTAAAAAACCTTGGAATTGAAACAATGGTGATATAGCACCTTTTGTATTTTCCAGGATAGAGCTGGAACCCATTCTACTAAGTAAAGTATCCCAAGAGTGGAAAAATAAGCACGACATGTACTCACCAGCAGATTGGTTTCACTGATCAACACCTAAGTGCACATATAGGAATAACATTTATCGGGTGTCGGGCAGATGGGAGTGGGGAAGAGGGGATGGGTGTATACAAGCATAATGAGTGCGATGGGCATCTCGAGGATGGACACGCTTGAAGTTCTGATTTTGGGGGGGAAGAGGGAGGCCAAGGCAACATATGAAACCTAAACATTGCACCAAATAATATGCTGAAATTTAAAAAAATTGAAAACAAAACAAAACAAAAACATCTTGGAATAGCCCAGTGTTAAACAAAAATCGTCGGAGGCCATTGTTTTGTACTAAACTCCTACAGTAGCCTCAAATCAGAATGGGGTCACCCACGCTCACCACACTGAAAATGAGTTATTATCTGGCCTTCTGAGAATTCAGGAGAGAGAAAGATAACAGCCTAATTTCCCAAACAGACTAGTTTCAATTTTCAGTCAGCATGATAATGAAGTTCCCTCTGTTTTAATTTTTACAAAAAAAGAGTAACCTGATGTTAACCAGTTATCAATCTACTGTTCTGTCTCCACATTATAAGGAAAGTAATTAAAAGGTGACCAAGCTGTTTTTTGTTCTTTGTTGTTGCTTTATTTGACCAATTATCTGTCTATAAAGCCAACTTCCTCTGCTCAATTCATTGGGACACTTATTCTATTTTATGGTATGAACTGTTGCCCAATTGTAGAATCACAAAAAAGCCAATTGAGCTCTTTAAATTGTTATGAATGGAGATAAGATGGCCAACTAGAGTCCAGGCTTGTCAGACCTTCCCAATAGAGGAGTTGAGGTTTGGACTTAGGGAAGAAGAGGGTGATAGCTGATCAGGAGGGTACCACAGGGCCTGACACCAGTGGAATCCAGGAAGGATACCACCAGCAGGAACTAAACAGCTGCAAGAGGGAAAGACAGAAAAAGGAAATCAGCATGAACCAAATGGGTGGAGTTCTGAAGCCCAGGGAAAGGGTAAGGGATTTTTTCCCCTGTTCCCCACTGAGGTCCCTCAGGCCTGCAATGGGAGACAGGGCTATCATCCTGTGGGGGACTGCCATGAGGAAACAGAGAGCCTCCCCACACTGAGTGACTAAACCTGCCTCAGATGGAGAGGAGTACACTCCCAGCCCAGTTCATGCTGACTGCCCCTGAGCCTGTGTCCGACAATTGGGAGCACCTGCACGGCTCAGCCCTCGCTGAGTGACTGAGACTGCCTTGGGTGATGGGGAGCACCCTCCTGGCTGAGTTTACCTCAGACACAGTGGCCAGCCTCCTCCACAGCTCAGAGAGGAGGGTGGTCATTGTGCTACAGCTACGGACAGGAGGAGGGAGGACTGGTTCTTTTCCCTGCCCACCTCGAGAGAGGTACAGGAAGATTGCGGTCCCTTAGCCCCCACCAGAGAGGCTGATGGAATCATCTGTGCTGAATGACCCCCTTTCAGCACGACGAGCATGTCTCCACCCCTAGCCAGCAGGGCAACCTCAGTTGGTGACCTTGCTGCCCACAGGTATTTGGCATGTCCACCTGCTGACAGCGCAGGTGGCAGGGTGGGGAGATGTGTGGGAGAAATCCTAGTTTCAGAGTCAGGCAGCGAGTGAGAGCCCATTCCCATCAGGAGGGTGTAGAGGAGCACAAGACAGCAGGGGTCCGTAACTGCACCCCATCCCCACCACCTCCCGGAGAACAGCCATACTGGACGTTAGTGAACTCCGGAGGCTCAATTTGCATAAGTACCAGTTCCCATGCCAACCAAATGCCTCTGGTGCCCCAGGCGGAATCTGGGTATCTGCCCCCACCACCCTTCAGTTGAATATGCAGTTCAGCTTGATCCAAGAGTTTCTTGAGCTGTCACTATTCCCCTGGTGGCAGAGTCCCCTGGCAGAGTTTTCTAGGGTTAGAGAGTAGACTCTCTGGTTGAGTGGGGCCACATCAGCCCCTCGCAGGCAGTTTAACTCTGTCAGGGAAGTGGTTCTTTAATCCCTGCATACACCTTACTAGTATTTGTGGAGCTGGAAGGCAGGCTCACCCAAACTAACCATGCCCAGACTAATTCCCACACCCGCCTCTGCTGTGGTGGTAAATTAAGAACTCACCTGGAAATACCAAGGCCCCACTCACAACCAGGGACATTAGAGGGGTTCACCAGGGGAACTAGAGCTGGTCACAGGAGCCAAAAACAACAGTGCAGCTTATTTCCTCCAACAAACACCACCTGCTGACAAGGAGATCAACTTGCATACCAGTTATAGCATTTACAGAACTCAATCATAGACAGTGTGGTTGATTCTCACCCGCAAGCACGACCTACTAACTCTGAAATTAAACTGGGCATATCATTACCTAAGCAAAAGAAAATCCAAAAGTAAGAAGCAATATCTGCTCCAGAAAAAAAGGAACCAGAGACAAAACTCTGAAAGTATGAAGACTCAGAGCAAAAGATCACGCCCAAAAGGGAACGCCAGCTCAATAGCAATGGATACCAACCAAAAGCTGAATATTGAAATGACAGATGAGGAATTTAAACAAGGATTGCAAGAAAGCTTAATGAAATGCAAAACAAAATAGAAACCGAACACAAAGAAACCACAAGAACAATGCAGGAAATGAATGAAAAACTCACTAAAGAAATTTAATTATTAAAGAAAAATCAAATAGAACTTCTGAAAATGAAAAATTCATTCAAGGAATTACAAAACACAGTGGAAATCCTTAAGAACAGGTTAGATCAGGCAGAAAAAGAATCTTGGAGCTTGAAGACAACACCTATCAATTAAATAAATCAATCACAGAGATAGAGCAGAGAAATAAGAGAAACAAGCAAAATCTACAAGAAATATTGGATTATGTAAAGAAGCATAACATAAGAATCATAGACATCCCTGAGGGTAAAGAAAGAAATACACAAAGGTTTGGCAATTTGTTTGAGGAAATAATTGAGGAGAATTTGCCCAGCCTCGCTAGAAATCTAGATGAACAGGTACAAGAAGCTCATTGGACCCATGGGAGATTCATCACAAAAAGAAATACACCATGACACATAGTCATCAGACTCACCAAAATAAACATGAAAGAGGTGCTCCTATAAGCAGATAGGAGGCAAAACCAGCAGGTAACATACAAAGGAAAACTCATGAGACTAACTTCAGACTTCTCAACTCAGACCCTACAAGCCCGAAGGCATTTGGACCCAACTCTCAATCTTCTCAAACAGAATAATGCCCAGCCTAGAATTTTGTACCCTGCAAAATTAAGTTTCATATATGAGGGGGAAATAGTCTTTCTCAGGCAAGCAAACACTGAGGGAATTTTTCAAGACAAGACCTGCCCTACAGGAAGGACTCATAACTGCATAAACAGTTCTGAATATTAACCATAAACTGAACCATAAACACTTAACAATATAAAATTCTGAACCATAGTTCTGAACCATAAACATTTAACAAAATAAAATTACCCAAAATCTAAAGGTTGAATAACAGGTACCAAAATGGCTCAAGAGATAAAACAAAGCAACAAAGTTCAACCGAAAGGCATAAACAGAAATCCATCCCACTTAATAATTCTTTCAATAAATGTGAATGGCTTGAACTGCCCACTGAAGACACATAGGCTGGTTGAATGGAGATATATACACAAGCCAAGTGCCCAGGAAACATATCTAACCCACAAGGATGCATGCAAACTCAAGGTAAAAGGATGCAAAACAATATTCCATGCTAATGGAAAACAAAAGAAAGCAGGCATAGCAGTACTCATATCAAAAATCTTAGTCTTCAAATCAATGAAAATAATAAAAGACAAGGGTTCATTATAAAATGCTAAAGGGAACAATTCAAAAAGAACACATAACAATCTTAAATATTTACACACCTAACACAAGAGCACTAAGATTCATAAAGCAAATCATACTTGATCTAAACAAAATGATAGAAAGCACCACCAAAATACTGAAGAGGACTTCAATATCCCACTGACAGAACTGGATAGATTCTCCAAACAGAAAATGAACAAAGAAACACAGCATTTAAATAGACTCTAAAACATGTGGATATAACAGACATTTACAGAACATTCTACCCCAAAACCACCAAATATACATTCTTCTCATCTGCTCCTGGGACATTCTGTAAGATTGATCACATTTTAGGCCACAAAATATGTCTCAAAAAAATTTTTTAAACAGAAACTATACCATACATCTTCTAAGACCACAGTGGAAAAAAATTAGAAATCAAATCCAACAGAAACACTCACCTCTACAAAAAGACATGGAAACTAAACAACCTACTGCTAACAGATACTCAGGACAAGAAGGAAATTAACATGACAATCAAAAGATGCTTTGAACAAGATGATAACAGGAACACAAGTTATCAAAATCTGTGGAACACAGCTAAAGCAGTCCTGAAAGGAAAATACATAGCCATAAATAACTATATCCAAAAGACAGAAAGATCACAAATCACAATCTAATGAATGATCTCTAAATCTGGAAATGGATGAGCAAATGGATACCAAACCCAACAAAAGAAAAGAAATAACAAGATCAGAGCAGAAGGAAATGAAATCAATCATAAAAAAACTATACAGAAGATTATAGGGCAAACCTCTAACCCTTCTTAGGGAGAGGCAAAGCTATACAAGGTATCCAACATGTAAAAAAAAAAAAAAAAAAAAATCTTATGTTGGATGGAGGACAGGCGGGAGGGGAGAAGTAGAGTAGAGTTACATAATGTGTGCCATCCGCACCACCTGGGGGGGAGGGGGGGAGGGGCAATGTATGTAACCCAAACAATATTTGTACCCCCATTACAAGATGGAATAAAAAAAATTATAAAAAATAAAATAAAATAAAAATGGCAAAAAAAAAACTATACAGAAGATTAATTAAACAAAAAGTTGTTTCTTTGGAAAGATAAACAAAATTTACATGCCTCTCAGTAGATTAACCAGAAAAAAAAGAAGGGAATCTAATAATCTTAATTGGGAATGAAAAAGGAGAAATTAAAACTGATACAATGGAAATACAAATATCATGTATGAATCCTATAAAAACCTCTATGCACACAAACTGTAAATGTAGACGAGATGGACAAATTCTTATAAACACACAGTCTCCTTAGGCTCAATCAGGAAGAAATACAATTCCTGAATAAACCAATATCAAGTACCAACATTGAAGCAGTAATAAACAACCTTTCTGAAAAATAAAGTCCCAGACAAGATGGTTTCACACCTGAATTCTACTAGACTTACAAAGAATACCTGGTTCTTATCCTGCAGAAATTATTCCATAACACCAAGAAGGAAGGAATTCTCACCAAAATATTTTACTATGCCAACATCACCCTGATACCAAAGCCAGGAAAAGACTCAACAACAAAAGAAAACTATAAACTAAAATCACTTAGACTATAGATGTGAAAATTCACAGTAATATCCTAGCAAATCAAATTCAGCTGCTCATCAAAAAAAATAATCCATCATAACCAAGTGGGCTTCATCCCAGATATGCAGGGATAGTCCAACATACACAAATCTATTAATCTAATTTACCACATAAATAGAAGTAAAAACAAAGACCATATGATCCTCTCAATAGACACAGAAAAATCAACAAAATTCAGCACCCTTTTATGATAAGAATGCTTAACAAAATAGGCCTAGACAGGACTTACCTCAAAATGATAAAAGGCATATCTGACAAATCCATAGCCAACATCATACTGAATGGGGAAAAATTGAAAGCATTTCTGCTTAGGACTGGAACCAGACAAGGTTGCCGTCTATCATGACTTCTCTTCAACATAGTACTGGAATTCCTTAACCACAGCAATCAGATAAAAGAGGGAAATCAAGGGCATCCAAATGGGGACAGAAGAGGTCAAATGTTTGCTTTTTGCAGACAATATGATCTTATATCTAGAAATCCCCAAAGATTCTTCCAAGAGACAACTGGAATTGATAAACGACTTCAGCAATGTCTTATGTTACAAAATTGATGTACATAAATCAGTAGCATTCATAAATGCCAACAGCAGTCAAACTGAGAAACAAATAAAAGACTCAATAACTTTCATGCTAGCAACAAAGAAAATAAAATTTCTAGGAATACATTTAACTAAGGAGGTGAAGGACCACTACAGGGAGAACTATGAAACACTGAAGAAGGAAATAGCAGATGATGCAAACAGTTGGAAAATGATACCATACTTGGAGATAGACAGAATCAACATTGTTAAAATGTCTATATTACCCAAAGTGATCTACAGATTCAATAGAATCCCTATTAAAATATCAACATCATTTTTGCAGATCCTGAAATAATAATTCTATGCTTTGTGTGGAAACAGAGAAGACCCGGTATAGCCAAACCAAACCTTAAGCAAAACGAACAAATTGGGAAGCATCAATTTCCTAGGCTTCAAGCTATACTACAAGGCTATAAAAACCAAAACAGTGAGCAAGATGGTGGACGAGAAACACCGCCAGAGTGTCTCTGCAGAAAAGACAGC
>VBSM01001265.1:33000990-33042715 GCA_008086735.1 Cheirogaleus medius
GGGGGAGGGGTGGTAGGGGCAATGCATGTAACCCTAACAATATTTGTACCCCTAGTATATAAAAATAAATAAATAATAATAATAATAATAAACCAAAACAGTATGGTACTGGCACAAGAATAGAGACATAGACCAAGGGAACAGGAATGAGAACCCAGATATTAAACCATCCTCATACAACCATGTGATCTTTGCCAAAGCAGATAAAAACATACACTGGGGAAAAGAATCCCTATTCAATAAATGCTGGTGGAAAAATTGGATAGTGATAGGTGGAAGACTTAAATGTGATCCACACCTCTCACCACTCACAAAAATCAATTCATGATGGATAACAGACTTAAACCTAAGGCATGAAACCATAAGAATCCTGGAAGAAAATGTTGGGAAGACTTCCAGACATCAACCTATGCAAAGAATTTATGAAGAAGATCCAAAAAGCAATCATAACAACAACAAAAATGAACAAATGAGACTTGATCAAATTAAAAAGCTTTTGCGCAGCCAAGTAAACTATCATTAAAGTGAATACACAACCTACAGAATGGGATAAAATATTTATATGTTATAAATCCAACAAAGAGCTAATAACTAGAATCTTTATAGAACTCAGGAAAATCAGCAAGAAAAAAATCAAACAACCTTATTAAAAAGTGGGCAAAGAACATGAACAGAATCTTTTCTAAAGAAGATAGACTTATGGCCAAGACACATACTTTAAAAATCCTCAACATCTCTAATCATCAGGGAAATGCAAATTAAAACCACAATGAGGCCAAGCGCAGTGCCTGATGCCTGTAATCCTAGCACTCTGGGAGGCCGAGGTGGATGGATCCTTTGATCTCAGTAGTTCAAGACCAGCCTGAGCAAGAGCGAGACCCCATCTCTACTAAAAAATAGAAATAAATTAGCTGGGTAGCTTAAAATATATAGAAAAAATTAGCTGGGCATGCTGGCACATGCCTGTAATCCCAGCTACTTGGGAGGCTGAGTCAGGAGCATCACCTGAGCCCAGGAGCTTGAGATTGTTGTGAGCTAGGATGAAACCACAGCACTCTGGCCCAGGCAACAGAATGAGACTCTGTATATATATAAAAAGAAAACCACAATGAGATATCACTTAAGTCCAGTGAGAATGGCTTTTATCAAAAAGCCCCCAAAGAACAAATATTGGCATGGATGCAGAGAGATAGAAACACTTATACACTGCTAGCTCCACTGCAAATTAATACAATCTCTATGGGAAGTAATATGGAGATACCTCAAAGAACTAAAAGTAGAACTACCATTTGATCCAGAAATCCCACTAACGGTATTCCAAAGGAATAAAAGACATTCTATAATAAAAACATCTACCCAAAATCCCTTTACCCAAAGGAAAAAAAGACATTCTATAATAAAAACATCTACACTCTAATGTTTGTAGCAGCACAATTCACAATTGCAAAGATGTGGAAACAATCCAAGTGCCCATCAATACATGAGTGGATAAACAAAATGTGGTATGTGTATACCATGGACTTCTACTCAGCCACAAAAAACAATGGTGAACTAGCACCTTTTGTATTACCCTGGACAGAGCTGGAGCCCATTCTACTTAGTGAAGTATCACAAGTATGGAAAAACAAGCACCACATGTACACATCATCAAATTGGGACTAACTGATCAACAATTATATGCACATATGTAAGTAACATTCATCAGTTGTCCAGCAAGTCAGAGGTGTGAAGAGGAAATGGGTATATTCACACCCATTGGATGAGGTGCACACCATCTGGGGCATGCGCACACTTACAGCTCAGACTTGGTTGGTGCAAAGGCAATATATGTAACCTAAACGTTTGTACCACCTGTAGTATTCTGAAATAAAAATAAATAAATAAATAAATAAACTCAATCTGTTGTAGTTTTGTCTTTTGACAAATCTGGTGATTAATTAAGGACATGAAGGAGACTGTGGATGCTCCTGAGGCCACTTGAGTGAGAAACACAGGTGAAGCACAGTAACTTCCTTTTGGTGGTGGTGGGCATCTTCTATTTTCCTCACAGAGCCTCAAGAGTCTTAAGTCCCTCTCAGGTCTGACCTCTGCTCTTTTTTGCATTTGAGCTCCCAAATCCCTTTGGCTTTTTGGGATATCATGAATTAGTTTGTGCTTTGAGAGAATCATTGATTGTGAGGCACAGGTTAGTCTGTGATGTGGCAGAGTACATGACCTTGGAGAAACAAACACCACTTGTACTCAATACTAAATTGGAACTACTTGATCAACACTTATGTGCATATATGGATGTTAAATTTAAGGGAAATCAAGGAGGTGGGAGGAGGGAGGAGGTGATGGGTAAATTCACACCAAATTGGTATAATGCACACTAACTGGTTGAAGGGCACACTTGTAACTTTGATTCATACTGTACAAAAGCAAATTATGTAACCAAAATATATGTGCCACTGTAATATTCTGAAATAAAAATAATAATTGTTAGGGCCTAACATGGCTACCTGTAGATTCTTGTCTCCATGATGGGAACCTTGTACTTTGTAACTTTATCCTTGATGGAAAATCTTTACCTTGTAAAAGAAAAACAAAGCAATTAACTTGTGACTGATTGTCTACCCTGCCCAGCTGCATGTAGTTAAAATTTTACTATGCTTACTTAATCTATAGAAGAATGTACTTTGAGTTAACTGATGCTATCTGCTTCTGTAAACGCACTTGCTTAAAGATAGTTATCAGAACAGGTGGTCCGAGGCTGGTCCTGGACCCCACAGCTATGGAAAATATGATGCAATAATGTTCCAACCTGTGTGCCTATGGTCATGTAACCTCCAACTTAGAATAGTATAAAATCTCCCTGCTTTTCTGGCTTAGCACTGCTCTCTATGCCTGTTTCTTTGCAGGGCAGCAGTAGTCGCTGGCCAGCTAATAAAGACTCACAATTCAATTCAATTCAATCTGAGTGGTCTTTTCTTGCACTCCATACCATAACAATAATAAAACTACTATTCTAACTGAATAGTAAGAAAAGAAATTAATAAAGTCCTATTTTCTTTTCCTCAAATCACTTGTCCTTTTTATTCTGATGCAGCCTCGGGGACAAACAAAGTAAACTATGACTTATTTGATTCCGAACAGTTCATTTTGTGGAGACTACTGTTAAGGAGTGCACTTCAGTTTCATGGTAATTTCTCAATCCAGGCATCATGATAAAACAGAAACATGTTAGGGTGCAAAAGCCTAGTGGGTGCTCATGTCATGGGTGGAGAAAGATTTCTCACACAGAGTTTAAGATATAAAGCAGAAATATTTGTTTTATCTTATTAGAAAGACAGAGGGCCATGGGGTGGGGTGGGAAGAGAGCAGGGAGAGGGCGTGGCATCCCAAAGAAAGACAAGGGAGATGCCAGCAGCTAGGCCAAATGGCTTGCTTCTTTTATGTGCACTAAAAAAATAATAATTGTCTTTCTTGTTTCTTCTGTTCCTGGAGACTTAGTTATCTCTGAAACTTATAGCAGGGGATGTGTTTTGTCCCTGAGATATGCTTTGGGCAGGAAACAAAGACCTGGAGTTTACCCCCCTGCTTTCTATACAGGAGCTTTTCAGGAATACCTGGGAAGCTATAGAAATAAACTCTAAATGTTGTGAGCTGGTGAATGTAAAGAGAAAGATTTACATTTCCTTCAGGCTCTTTTGTGAAAACAGAGTCCCAGCAGGTTGCCTGCCAGCAGAGAGCTCATAGGATTCATCTTTACTGTTATTTATGAGATTAGATAATTTTCTGTTATGTCAGCAAGACTGTCCTTACAAAACAGGCTTCCTTTTAATCAGCTGATTTTTTTAAAAAGGAGAAAAAAAAAAAAAAGCAAAGATGAAAGTGAAACCAGTTTTGTGCTTCCTGCTTTGCTTGCCAATTCAGTTCTCTCTCACACATACCAAGCCAAAGCCTGGGCTTGAGCTGTGAGTCAGCAGCAGACCAGTCTCAGAGAAAGAACCTACTCTCCATGCAGATCTCTCCTCAGCAATCTGAAGATAGAAACTCAGCCTTAGGAGACAGGTAGGTGAAGGAAAACTTGGGAAATGGCAGAGACAGAGAGATAATATAACAAACCCAGAAACCAAAACAGAAACTGATATAAATAGTCATAGCAAGCAGTCAGACGGGGGATTAAGACATGCTGAGAACACAAATATTGAAAGGTTGAATGACCCAAAAGACAGATTTCACACTCTGGCAGCCACAAGGCTGGTTTATTCTCCCAGGTGCGAGTGGGCTGAATCTGAAAAGAGAGTCAGCACAGAAGGGGGTTTTGTGAGACTTTTTATAAACAGGGATAGCAGACCCCCTTGAACCTGCCCTGTTCACTTCTTTATTTCTGGGCCAACACTTGATCCATATTTTTGGTGTGCTCTGGCAGGTGAAGAATTGCTTCCTGCTACACGCAGTTCTTGTATGCAGGACGGTGGGTGGGCAAGTGGACAGAAAAATCCAAACTCTGAAATATTTGAAAGAAGTTTATTCTGAGCCAAATTTGAGGACCATGACCCAGAGCCACTCCCAAGAACCCTTGAGCAAATGGACTCGATGTGGTTAGGTTACAGTTTGGTTTTATACATTTCAGGGAGACAGGGGTTACAGGTAAAGTCATAAATCAGTACGTGGGAGGCATACATTGGTTTGGCCCAAAAAGGTGGGCCATCTCGAAGGGTGGGGGGGTCTTACAGGTTATAGGTGGGTTTAAAGATTCTTTGGCTTGTAATTGGTTAAGGACATGAAGCTTTGTTTAAAGGCTTGGAATGTTTCAACATAAGGAGCTGTTACCAAAGACAAGCCACCCTACATAGATTTGTTGTGTAAATTGAGGACCTGTAGGTTTGTCTTGCATACCCTTAGGCCTGTTAATGGGTTATAAAGGATGTCCCCAAGAAGGGAGGGGGACATAAAGCATGTCTGACCTCCTTCCTCCTGGCAGGCAATTTAGTTTAAGGATATTCCTTTGGCCACGAGGGGGTGCATTTAGTCAGCCTGTAGGAGGGTGAGCCTTAAAATTTTATTTTAGTTCACAGGCAGAACAGCTGTTTTTAATAAATTCTTTTTCAAACAACCAACTCCTACAACTTTTTTGTCCCGGTCACATCCATTCTTCAGCTCTGCCCTCCTTCTTATCAGGAGAGCTAGGGTGGGATAACCTTCTTCTCTATCAGAGAGGGAGGAGGATGGAATGCTGGCTGCTGCTCTCTATTAGATCTACAATGTCTGGGAATTCTCCAGACTCCTGCAGCTATTGTTTTACAAGCCTAAGTTTTGTATTAACCACATTCTGTCCTATACATACTTTTCAGGATCCCACCTGGAACAAACCTAACAGATATGAATTTGGTATCATCATTGTTCCCAAAAAATGGCTATAAGCTGGAAGAAGATGGAGTAAATAATCTAAACAGACAAGAAACAATTTGGCAATTTGTATTTGTTAGAGTGGAAAGGACAGTAGGTGTTCATGGCCTGGGTGGAGAATGATTACTCATGCAGAAATTAAGATATAAGAGTAAAAAAGGTTTATTTTGTCCTTATAGAGGAGGGGGGAAGAAAGAAAGGGGGGGACAAAGAGAAAGAGAAAAGGCAAAGGGGGAAAGAGAGCAGGGACCTGGGTGGCATCCCAAAGAAAGAGAAGGGGCGCCAGCAGCAAGGCCAAGTTGCAGCAAGTAGATAACAAAAACTGCAAGGATGTCAAAGTCTAAGAGTTGATTTCCTGCCTTTCTTTGGAGAAGAGATTATCGCAGGAGTTGTGATTCTGTCCTTAAGATATGGTTGAGGCCATAGTTCATATTCTTCTGCTGTTGAAAATGGACTGTCTTAAAAGTTAGATTAGGTCTGAATTTGGTTTTGTATTAATGTTATTAGATAGTGGAGAACATAGGGTCCAGCAATGAGAGTTAAAAGTAGAGCCACTAGGGGAATTAGTGTAAGATCACACATTGGAAGAAGAATTAACAGATTTGAGTTGAGAAGGTAGAGGAACTGTAGGCAGATAGAGCTGTAATAGAGTACCCATAGTGGGGGATGGAAAGGAAGGTTCTTATTATTAGGGTTTTCAGCATGGGCAAAGGACTGATCAACCCGCAACGTAAGTGGGCTGTGGCAGTATTTATAGATTGATACAAGAAGTATAAAGAGAAGGCAAATGGCAATAAGGAGCCATATATACCAAAGCATATTATTGGAGCCTGTCGTCCATGATGGCCTGGACTTTCAGGTAGTTTGTTCGGGCTAGAAGGAGGTTTTAGAGGGTCTGTAGCTTTGAGTCCAAAGAGATGACACTAGGACATGATTTGAAGCACAGCCGTAGTGGTGGAAGCAGTGATAATTATTTATCTTTGCAAGTTGAAGGGGACCCAGTTTGTCCTGGAAAATCCTTGAGTAAAATTTAGTCTCTAGCCTGTAAGTGTTGCAGTCCCTTTAAGAAGTTGTTCAGTGAGTTTTACTGTGAGGTGGGGGTAGAGGAAGACTATAAGGGAACCAAATGTTTACTAGTTTTATCCCTTGAAATTGGCCCTTACAGCAGTGAATAAGGTTGGGCCATGCAGAATTTAACAGTTTAAATCGTAGAGATAGTAGATAAACTATGTTATCTATTTAATACAGTTTAATATATCAGCAAGCTTAATAAATTTTTTTTGGACTTCTGGTGTCTCTATTCTTAAAAGCTAGTTTGAGACTAAAAATGAATTTAGAATATTTTTCTTGGAAAACCTGTCAAACATAATAAGTCTAAAATATTTGTTTAAATAAAATCACAGGTCATTTATAAAATGACTTTTATTTGGCTTTTATTTCTCCAACAGTGTTAGTCTTTGGAAGACTGAAAAGGCAATGTAAAAGCTATATTGGTGTAAACCTCTGCCCTCAAAGTTTAGTTTCATTCTAGTTAGTCAAAAACCCAACAAAGAAAATACAGGGATTTTTTTGACAAAGCATAAAATTTTTGCTTCTTTTAGGCCAGTTACTGAAAAAATAAAGAAAAACCTCCTATAGTGAGATAGTTTTAATTAAAAAATAAAACTTGTTATAGAACCAAAATGACTATTCATGTAATTCTATGAGGAGTGAATTAATATTTTAGGAAAACTTTGTTTTCACCAAATTTTTAAGAAAAATTATAGCCAACTGGATCACATACTAAATTTCTTCATAAACTTTCTTTGATAAACTTTATCCCAAATTTCACGGACCATCTACAAAACATGTCTAAAACTTTCTGTTTTGTCCTAACTTTCCCTTTACCTAGATAGTCATTTTAGGACAAAAATATTACATAAGATCGTTTTTTTGGAATATTGTTCTTCTTTTGTTTGAGCTTTCTTACCAAAAATATAATTCCACACTCATTGCCTTTTTATATGTCTCTTTTTCTTACTCATAAGTTATTTTCTATTCTGTTTTTGATAAAATATTTGATGTAAGTGCTTACTTTTTCTTTAAGTCAATTAATTAGAGATCTTTTATATATTTTGGTAGTGAAACATTACATGCACATAACATATATGGACACACAAACATACAGACATATAGATATTTTTAGGTGAAACAATGTGTAAAGTTTTACAGTTTGAAAGTTCAGAAAATACCAAGGAGAGGGAAAAGATGCATGTAAAATTCCAGTTAAGCGTTTTCCAGAAGTCAGAGAAAGGAAGCCATAAGATCTTTTCCCAGTCGGAAAGCTGCTCTCCTCCATGAAGATTTTCTGGCTACAGAATTATTGGTTGGCAGTTGTTGGTTCCGATGACCTCACCCCCAGCACTTAAATATGTTGTCCCACTGGCTCCTGGCTTAAATGGCTTCTGGTAAGAAGTCTAGTGCCAAATGAATCATAGCTCCTTTGTATGTTATTTGTTTCTTTTCTTTTGCTGCTCTTGGAATCCTCTCTTTGTCCTTCACCTTTGAGTGTTTATTATGTGCCTTGGGATAACATTATTTGGGTTGAATGTGTTTGGTGATCCCTGATCTTCCTGTACCTGGATATCTACATCATTCTACAGGTTTGGAAAGGTTTTTTTATTATAATATTTGCTTGAATAAGCCTTTTACACCTTGCTGTTTTTTAACCTCCTCTGACTGCAAATAAGTCTTAGATTTGCTCTTTGAGGTTATCTTTTATATTTTGTAGGCATTCTTAATTCCCTTTCATTCTTTTTTCTTTTCTCTCCTGTCTATTTTAATTGGAGTAAGACAGTATCTCATTGTGAGTTTTAATTTGAATTTACCTGCTAATTAGTGATGTTAAGCATTTTTTCATTTTTTTTTATCTTTTATGTCTTCCTCTAAGAGATGCCCTTTCATGTCATTTGCCCACATTTTAATGGGTTCTTTTCTCTTGATGAGTTGCTGGAGTTCCTTGTAGATACTGCACATTAGTCATTTGTCAAACTCACAGTTTGCAAATATTTTCTCCCATTCTGTAGGTTGTCCACTTTCTCTGTTGCAAATATTTTCTCACATTCTGTAGGTTGTCTACTTGCTCTGTTGATTATTTCTTTTGCTGTGCAGAGTTTTTAGCTCAATTAAGTTCCTTTTATCTATTTTTGTTTTTGTTACATTTGGTTTTAGAGTCTTAGTTATAAATTCTTTGCCTAGACCAATGTCCAGAAGAGTTTTCCTAGGTAGTCTTCTAGGATTTTTATTGTTTCTGGCCTTACATTTAAGTTTTTAATCCATCTGAAGTTAATTTTTGTATATGGTAAGAGATGGGGATCCAGTTTCATTCTTCTGCATGTGGCTATCCAAGTTTCTCAGCACCATTTATTGAATAGGGCATTTGTGTCTGCTTTTCAATGATCAGTTGGTTGTATTGTTACAGCAAGTGTTACAGCGGTGGTCCCAAGGACAAACCGAGCGGCACACGGAGAGTCAGAGAATCAAAGTTCGTTATCCGGCGGGCTCAGAGGGGTCTCAGCAACAAATTCTGTGCCCTGTCTACCTGATTTTTCCAAGTTTTATTAAATTGGGATGGCCCAAGGGGTGGGATATCAGGTGACTAATGCCCTCCAGGTTATAGGTTAGTATTATGTTGATGCACCAGGTAATAAGGTAGTTGATGCACCAGGTCATAGGTTTAGTGTTATGCTGATGCTGGCCTTCCGTGAGGGGTGGGGGTCTCTTGTGACTGATGTGTTGCCAAGTAGTAGATGGGGTTTTTCCTTATCATTCCCCTCTTTGATGCCCTTATATGTCTACTATAGGGCATCATTTCCCAGTGGGTGATAGCCTTGTAAGGCCATTATGTGAGTTGTTGCTCTCTAGGTTACAGTTTTATAATGAATTTTATGATCATGCTCAGTATGTAGGGGCCTACAGTGACAAGGAGGAGAATAGTTATTAGCAGCCCGGCCAGTGGTAGTAGCCATAAAGTCTATTGCCCTAAGTCAAAACACCAGGTTTGTTCTAATTCCTTCTTTCTTTTCTGGATTCTTTCTCTAAGCTCCCTGACTTTTGTAGTTACTATTCCTGTCTGGTTTCTATAGTAGCAGCACTCTTCCCCTAGAAATATACAGATACCCTGCTTATCAACAGTGAGTAGGGCTATGGCCCATCTATTCTGTAAGGTTACTGCTGCTAGTGAGTTCGGTTGACTCTGGAGGGACAGTAGGGAATCTACTACTCCTTCCATGTCTTCATTTCATTGTTGGGATAACTTGTGGTAGATGCTCAGGGATGTTTCTAGGCCTCCTACTTCTGCTCCTATCCCAGCTGCAATTCCTCCCCCTATGAGGATCGATGCTAGTAAGGCCCGTCTTTTCCAGGTGTTTGGGTGGGAGCTTAGTGCAGCTTCCAGTTGCTGGGTTTCAAAGATAGAAATATCTGAGTTGAGGAAGACTTGGGTGCAGGTCCTGGTCCAGTTTTCTGGGAGGCAGAGGTAGGCAATGTCTCCACAAAGAAAGAATATGCCATCCTGGGAGCAGGTGGCAGTGGCATTACTGGGTAAGGTTTGTTTTTTTGTGCAGAGTTCACCCAGTATGAATACCAATATTTCATCCTCTCCTGCATTAGTAATGCAAGTGATATTCAGGTGGGAAGTTATGACTAAGCAGACATTGTATGCTACTGGGCCGATCAGGGATGTTTTGTCTGAGCCTGGGATCAAGATGCTGGAGTTCCAGCCTGGAGGAACAGGGACCCCAATATAGACTCATTTCTGGAGGGGTAAACAGACCCAACATGAAGTATGGTTGGTTAGGGCCTGGAGGGTCATATTGAGGAACCAGGTTATTAGGGGAGAGGTTTCCAGGGGTTCAGTGATCTTTTGTATGCCAGTAAGATCTGGCCTGTTATAAGTTAACTCTGTTACTAAGGCTATCTTAATTAGCTGAGTCTTTGTGTCTTCGACCAGTTGGATTCTAGCCTGGTCTTGGACTCCTCCCTGATCAGACATCCCCCAGTGGGTGTATTAAGTCCAACAAGCTGGTTTACCCCTTGGGGCTATACAAGTTCGAATATCACCTGTAATGGTGCCAGTCCAGTATTTCTTTACCCCGCTGTGACACACTTGAGCCTGACTATAACATGTCTTTGGCATGTAGGTGTGGACTGTGAAACCTCCCGTGGTACAGAAGCCTCGAGTAATCCCGTTAGTGGAGGGAATCCAAGTCCTAGCATAACAAGCCTCAGGGCAGGGTTTGTCTGCCATAGTTGTTAGGGCGAGTGCCCCAACCAGGAGGAGGGTAGAGACTGAGGCAGGAGTAGACATCCTATAATGAGCCAAAATACCACAGTTAGAGACGCCCTCTGCAGTACGGTCCAATCTCCCAGAGCTACAGAGACGAGTCCAATCCCCAGTAAAGTCACTACAACCCCAATGAAGGCCAGAGCTAGTGGTCCCATTTACTCCTGTTCAGTCCTGGGTGTGGCTGTCCTCATTGGGAGATGGTTAAGCTGGATCTTTAGTGGGTTCTGCTGGTCCTGATGTGCAGTCCAGAGATCAGTTTCATTGTCTGGTTCAGCCTTTTTCACCCGGGAGTGATGGATCCACGGAGTGATACCTGCAATATTAACAGCAGTGGAAGTAACTAGTATCACAGTATGGGGACCCTTCCAGGTGGACTCTAAGGGTGTTCTTTTCCAGTCCTTTACCCAGACTAGATCCCCTGGTTGGTGGGGGTGGACAGAGAGACCCAGGTTGATAGGGGTTTTTTTCTAGGATGGTGTGGTGGATATGGTGCATAGTTTTGGCTAAGGCTTGGAGGTGTGTTTGTATTCAATTTCCCTAGTTGTCTAATGTCTCCCTTAATTGCTTGATGAGTGGAGGAGGTCTACCAAACAGGATTTCAAAGGGTGAATATTCTGTGGGCCCCAGTGTGCACCTGACTCTGAACAGGGATAGGATTAGCATGTCTACCCAGGTTAATTGTGTTTCCTACTTAGCTTTGCTAGAGTGGTCTTGAGGGTCCAGTTCATGCACTCTACTTTCCCTGAGCTCTGTGGCCTGTAGGCTGTATGTAGTTTCCATTTGATTCCTAGTGCTTGTGAGGGTTTACATGACCTTCACAGTGAAGCTTGGTCCAGTGTCACTGCCAAAGGAGAGTGGTAGATACCTGAGAGTGGTACCTGGGGATAATTTCTTTCAATAGAAGCTTCGCCACTTCCCTAGCCTTTTCAGTCTGGGTAGGGACTACCTCTACCCAGCCTGAGAAGGTGCATATCACTACTAGCAGGTATTTATAGCCCCGACATGGTTTTACTTCTGTGAAATCTACTTCCATATCCTCAAACGGAGAGAGTTCGGTGTACTGAATTTCTGGGGCAGGTCTCAGCCTGACCACTGCATTATTTTTAGCACAGGTCTGGCAGTGGGCGCTGACTGCTGCAGTGATGGATGGAAGTTTGGTGCTATAGTAGTACCTGGTGAATAGCTGAGTGAGGGCTGTTTTCCCTAAGTGAGTCAGGTTGTGATGTTCGGAGACAATAGAGTATGCTAATTTATTGGGGATAAAGATGTTATGGTTCCGTAGGTGCCACCACCCATCTGCATCCTTCTTGACCTTCTCCTGCTCTGCCCACTGGTTCTCTTCTGAGGTATACTTTGGTTCTTCGGGCCACTTGGGTGCCATTGGCCTGGATTGGCATTGGGTTGCAGTGTTGTCCTCTGAACATTCTCGGGTGGCTGCATTTTTTGCTGCTTGGTCTGCCAGGTGATTGCCACTGACAGTTGGATCTGTGCCTTTTGGGTGCCCTTGACAGTGGATGACCACAATTTCTTTTGGCTCCCAGACTGCCTCCAGCAGTTGGAGGATTTCATCCCTATTTTTGATCTCCTTTCTACCTGCACTCAGCAGTCCCTGCTCCCTGTATATTGCCCCGTGGATATGTATTGTGGCAAAGGCATATTTAGAGTCTGTGTATATGTTTGCCTTCTTACCCCGGGCATGCCTGAGGGCTTGGATGAGGGCCCGTAGCTCCGCCCTTTGTTCCGGCAACCTTTGGGGCAAGGGAGCTGACATTATGACCTCATCCACTGTGGTGACTGCAAAGTCCACCAGTCATTTCCCATTCTCAATATTAACTACTGCCATCCATGTAGAGTTCTAAGTCCGGTGCCAATAGAGGACTATCTTTCAGATCTGGCCAGCTGGCATAGACCTCCTCTACCGCCTCAGTGCAATCATGGCCTGGGGGCCCTGGTTTGGTGGGTTGGAGAGTGGTGGGATTCAAGGTCCACACAGTCTCCAGGGTGACCCACGGATTTTCACATAGCAGACCTTGGTATTGCGCTAACCAGTTGCTTGAGAGCCACCGGTGCCCAGAGTTGTTCATTAGAGATACTACTATATGAGGGACTCACACACAGAGGTTTTGTCCCAGTGTGAGTTTGTGTGCTTCCTTGACTAACAGGACGGTGGCTGCCAGTGCACGGAGGCAAGGTGGCCATCCTGCCTATACTGGGTCCAATCTTATTGACAAGTAAGCCACTGGTCTCTGCCAAGGGCCACAGTTTGAGTCAAAATCCCCGGAACTACTTGTTTCTTCTCATGTACAAACAGGTTAAAGTCTTTGATGAGGTCCGGTAGCTCTAGTGCAGGGGCTCTTTTTAGTAAGTCTTTTATTTCCTGGAAAGCCCTTTCCTGACTCTTAGCCCATTCTAATTCTTTGTTTTCAGGCCCACATAGGGCCTCTAAAGAGGCTTGGCCTTTAGGGAGAAACCTGGGATCTAGATGCAGCAGAATCCGGCCCCTCTGAGGAATTTTCTGAGTTGTCTCCGACTGCTCATCCTTGGAATTGTACATATAGTGTGCTTACGCTCATGTCCCAGTGTCCGGCGCCCTTGAGTGATGTGGAAAGCGAGGTACTTCACCTGTTGCCTGCAGATATGTGCCTTTTTCCAGGAGACTTCGTAAATTTTGTCAATGAGCAATTGGAGTAGGCACCAGGTTCCCTGGTGGCAGTCTCCTCTAGTTGGGCTTGCTAGAAGGAGGTCATCAACGTACTGTAGAAATGTGCAGCGGTTTCTTCTTATGGAAAGGAGATAAGATTAGTGGCTAGAACTTCCCCAAATAGAGTTGATGAATTTTTAAATCCCTGCGGTAGTCACGTCCAGGTCAGCTGGGTTTTCCTTCTAGTCTGAGGATCTTCCCACTCGAAGACAAACAGGGGCTGGCTTTTCAGCATGAGCCACATGCAGAAGAAAGCATCCTTTAAGTCCAGGCAGGAGAATCAGGAAGCATCAGGAGGAATGAGGCCCAGGAGGGTGTATGGATTCAGTACCACTGGGTGGAAACTCACCTAGCCTCATTAATCAGTCGCAGGTATTGGATGGGCCAGTATCCACCTCCATTGGGCTTTTTGACTGGCAGGAGGGAGTGTTCCACAGGCATTGGCATGCCACCAAAATCCCCTCCCACTTAAGCCTATCGATGTGTTCCTGAATTCCCTCTTGAGCCTCCTTGAGGATGGGGTACTGTCGTCTTCTGCTAGGTTGGACTCCTGGGTTCATCTCGATCAGCAGAGGTGCATGTTTGTGTGCAAGACTGGGGCGGGGGAGGGGGAGTTGTCCTCTGCCCAGCCCAGTGGAAAATCCTGCTGGAAGTCAGGCAGGTTCTGTTCCTCTTTGGCCTCGTTGTGTAGCTTCCATTCCAATTCCCAGGGCAGGATGACCACCATTATAAGAGTCTCTGGGGTGCCAAGTGTGAGGCTCATGGTCCCTTCAGGGTGGAAGGTAATCTGGGCTTACAGTGTGCTCAGGAGATCTCAGCCTAGGAGGGAAACAGGGCAGTCTGGTATGTATAGGAATTCATGTCTTATCTGGTGGCCCGCCATCTGGCATACTCGGGATTGGCAGAAGGGTCGAGCTACTCTACTTCCTGTGGCTCCCACAATGGTGGTTTCCCACTTTGTAAGTGGAGCCACCAGGATTGTTACCACTGAGTGTTCTGCCCCAGTGTCCACCATGAACATTATTGATCGGCCCCCCACTTCCATTACAACCATGGGCTCCTGGGGGCCAAGAGTCTGGGAACCCAGTGGGTCCTATTCCAAGTTGACCCCAGTGAGACCGATGAGGTCCTGGGTCTCTGGCTCCTGCCAGAAGCCCCTGGGCAGGTTCCTGTTTGGCAGTGGATGGTTTCTTTTGTTGTTTCATGCTTCCAGTGACCAAACTCCTTACAATAGGTGCACTGGTCAGGCTTCAGGGTCCCCCATCTCCTGGGTCCTCCTTCCTGTAGCAGGCCAGGTCTCTTGGCTGGGTCAGGTCTTCTGAGGGCAGCATCCAGGAGAGCAGCTTTCTGTTTCATTTTCTTGTCATTCTCCCTCTGGGCAGTCCAGTCTCAGTTAACATAGATCTTCTGGGCCACTTTGATCAGCTGCATGATGTTCATTCTTGCAAACCCGTCAAGTTTCTGGAGTTTCCGTCGGATGTCAGTATGGGACTGCCCAACAAATGTGGCATTCACCATCTGCTGATTTTCGGCTGCCTCTGGGTTGAAGAGTGTGTAGACTCAGTAGGCCTCCCAAAGGTGCTCATAGAATTCGCTTGGTGATTCCTCCAACTTCTGGGTGATCAGAGAAACTTTGTTCATGTTGGTTGGTTTTCTGCCTCCCTCACAGACCCCATGGAGGAGAGCTTCCTGATACCTTCTGAGTGCCTCTCATCCGCTGGGGGAGTTGAAATCCCAATACGGGTTGGTCTTGGGTGCTGCTCTCTATGCCCACTGCTCCGTGTCCAAGGTACCTGCTGGAGCCTGGTCCTGGAGGCACCTCTGTGTCCCAGCTACAATCCAGCATCATTCTTCTGTTTTAAAAAGGGTCAAAAGGAGCTGGCCACAGTCTTCCCAAGTGGGATGGTGGGTCTGAAAGATGGATTCCAGGAGGTCAACGAGGGCCTGAGGTTTCTCGGAGTATGGCAGGGTTTGGTGCTTCCAGTTCAGGTCAGTAGTAGAGAAGGGCTGATAGTACAGAACTGGCTGACATGGCTGAACGGACCCATCGTCCATAACCTGCATTAGACCTCGCACCTCATACAGGGGCATCTGGAGGGCTGAAGTTGGGGCCTGAGCTGACTGTAGCTGGTGAGTGATGGGAGCATCAGCACCCGGTTGGTCTGGAACTGGAGGCGGGGAGACTGATGGTGGCGGGGCGTCTGGTGGATTTGGGGGTACTTCAGGAGGTGTCACAGTAAGGTTGTAGGATGGTGGTGGTGGATCCTTTTCAGGAGCTTCCTGATAAATGGGTTTGGACAATTTGGAGTCTCTGGTCCTTTGGGCCACAAAAATCCTGCTCTGTCCCTTATTAGCACAGAACCGGACCCAAGGGGGCATGGTCTGAGCAATTCTCTAGCCATGAATCTATGTAAGGGAATTGGTCGGGGTGGCTGGGAGTCCCGGTCACTATTCTGCAAACTGCTCCCACTGTAGGGAGGTCTAAGGTTCCTGTTGTGGGCCAGTCGACCCTGAATGTGGGCCACTTGTGTTCACAGAGGGTCCTAAGTCTACTGGGGCTCAGTGTGATGCCATAGTCTCCTGTGAAACCCTTCTTAAAATTCTTTAACATGCATTTAAGGACTGTAGGCTTAGATTCTATGCTACCCATCCTAGACCCTTGAACAGTGTCACAACTTAATAGAAAAAGGGGGGATTTCTCTCAGGTGTCAACCTGACTGCATCCCTCATGGAAACTTAAGCACATCTTGGTGAAGATGTACCCATATAAACCCCAGGCCTGGTCACTCCCTTTAGGGGAGTGAATCACTGTTATGCCGTAGGACCTCGCCACAGAACCTCAGGAGAGGACCCACTCAAGTTCTGTAGCCCTAGCAGTGGAACCACAGTCACTCTTCACTCACTCTTCACTCACTCATTCAGACAGGCAGAGGTTACACATTCCCGCCATGGGAATTCTTTGCACTCAGTAGGTGATCAAGCTCCTCTTCCGTCATCTGATGGGCCTGACTCACACAGGTCTCGGGACCCTACCTGGTCCGATGCCTCCAGACCTGATTTGACTTGTCCTTCCCTCCAGCATGTCCGGGAGAGTTCGGAACCCCACGACTGACAGGGGCTCCTGAGGAGCAAAGATATTCTGCAAAATGGCGGTTGGTGCCAGTTTGATTCTGTCGCTCATGTCCCACCGGTCACTGCACCTGTCCCCAAACCAGTAGCTTCAAGGGGCCAGCGCGGTCAGTTTTCCCAGTCGGTCAGGGAACCAAAATATTAGAGCAAGTGTTACAGCAGGTGGTCCTTAGAAGCGGCACATGGAGAATCAAAGTTTATTCTCTGGCAGGCTCAGAGGGGTCTCACCACCAAATTCTGAGCCCCGTCTACCTGATTTTTCCCACTTTTATTAAGTTAGGTTGTTCCAAGGGGTGGGATATAAGGTGACTAATGCCTGCCAGGTAATAGGTTAGTATTATGTTGATGCACCAGGTAATAGGGTAGTTGATGTACCAGGTAATAGATTCAGTGTTATGCTGATACGGGTCTTCCATGAGGGGCGGGTGTCTCTGGTGGCTGATGCACTGCCAAGTAATAGATTGGGGTTTTCCTTATCAGTATGTCTATGGTTTTATTTCTGGGTTGTTCTCTATACTGTTCCATTGATCTATGTGTCAACTTTTATTCCAGTACCATATGGTTTGGGTTACTATTGCCTTACAGTATAATTTGAAGTCACGTAATGTGGTGCCTCCAGTTTTGTTCTTTTGCTTGGGATTGCTTTGGTTATTTGTGTTATTTTTTGTTCCATATGAATTTTAGAACAGTTTTTTCTGATTCTGTGAGGTATGGCATTGGTATTTTGATAGGAATTGCATTAAATCTGCAGATTACCTTGGAAATTATGGCCATTTTAACAATATTGATTCTTCCGATCCATGAGTATGGGATATTTTTCCATTTGTGTCATCTATGATAGCTTTGAACAATGATTTGTAGTTCTCTTTCTGGAGATATTTTACCTCCTTGGTTAAATGTATTCCTAGGTATTTTTTTTTTTTTTTTGCAGCTATTGTAAATGAGATTGAGTTCTTGATTTGGTTCTCAGCTTGGTCATTGTTGGTGTAGAGAAATGCTATTGATTTTTGTGAATTAATTTTATAAGCTGAGACTTTTGCTGAATTCATTTGTCAAATCTAGGATTCTTTTGGAGGAGTCCTTAGGGTTTTGTAGGTATAAAAATCATATCATAAGTAAATAGAAATAATTTAATTTCTTCTTTTTCAATTTGGATGCCTTTTATTTTTTTCTCTTGCCTGGTTGCTCTGCCTAGGACTTACACTAGTACTATGTTGATTAGAAGTGATGAAAGTGGGCATGCTTGTCTTGTTTGCATTCTCAGGAGGAATGCTTTCAACTTTTCCCCATTCAATATGATGTTGGCTGTAGGTTTTTTATATACCGCATTTATTATTTGAGGTATGTTCCTTCTATGCCAAGTTTGTGGAGGGTTTTCAGCATGAAGTGATGCTGTATTTTGTCAAATTCTTTTTCTGCATCTATTGAGATGATCATTTGGTTTTTGTTTTTAATTCTGTTTATGTGGTGAATCACATTTATTGACTTGCATATGTTGAACCATCCTTGCATCTCTAGGATAAAACCCACTTGATCATGGTGTAGTATCCTTTTGATGTGCTGTTGGATTCAGTTTACTAAGTATTTTCTTGCATACTTTTACATCTAAGTTCATCAGTGATTTGGGTCTGTAGTTTTATTTTTTGTACATCTTTTCCTGGCTTTGGTATTGGGCTGATACTGGCATCATAGAATGAGTTAGGGAGGATTCCAGCCTTCTAAATCTTTTGGAACACTTCTGGTAGGACTGGAATCTGTTCTTTGTGCACCTGATAGAATTCAGCTGCAAATCTATCTAGGCCTGACCTTTTATATATATATGTAATTCTTTTATTCTGTAAATGGTAACAAAATATACAGAACAAAACTTTCCCTTTTTAAAACTAATGTTACAAACCCACGTTATCACTTATAAATACTACACTCTAGAGCTGATCGTTAATTAGGTATAAGTCCAACAATGTATTCTTCTGTTAAGCAAAACCCAAACAACATTTTTAAAAGTTTATCCAAGTGTGTCCTCCTGCAGAGCTCACACTCTGTGCACACTGGCTCTGCCACTCCACACACAGACTGATGGAGGAGGGAAATAGTTTGTGTGTGTGAATGCTTCACATGCAATCTTAAATATATAAAGATGGATCCTTCATAGAAATCAAAAAATCAATTTGAATTCATTCATTTCAAATACAGAAAAAGTATGGCACAGATTTAAGCCACGATGTGGTTTTCTTTAATGATACTGGATCTTGTATCACACAGGCCAGCATGAAGTTTGTTGCCCATACTTCATAGGCACTTTCCTTAATTTGATGAGTCCTACTCCAAGCACAATACAGATAATGATCCAATAATAATCATAAAAATCAAGCCTGTTTGGCACTATGATACAATTGTAGAAAATAAACCAGGGAAGCTTCCCCTGGTTCCCAGCCCAGAATATTTCTGCCAGGATAAATGCTCCCTTTTTAAAGGAAGTGGGATGCGATAAGGGGGTCCCCTAGATTTGCAGCACTAAAGATACAAGTGTGACAAGGCTGGCAGTGGCCCTCGAAGCAGCGTGCTGTGAAGTGCCTCACTGCCCTTGGTCCTGGCCGTTACATGGGCCTGATCTTTTATGTTGTTGTTCTTGGGAGATTTTTTATTACAGATTCAATCTTGCTACTTACTATTGATCTATTCAAGAGTTCTATTTCTTCCTGGTTCCATGTTGGGAGATTGTATGTTTTCACGAATTCATCCATTTCCTCTAGGATTTCTAATTAATGGTTTGTGAGCATACAGTCTCTGATGATCTTTTGTATTTCTCTGGTATAAGTTGTAATGTCTCCTTTTTCATTTATGATGGTGATTTTTTAGATCTTCTCTCCTCTTTCCCTGGTTAGTCTAACTAGGGGATCATCAATTTTGGTTTGCTTTTTGAAAAACCAACTTTTCAGTTTGTTAATCCTTTGTAATTTTTGTCTCTATTTCATTGAGTTCTGTGCTGATCTTTCCTATTTCTTTTCTTCTGCTAACTGTGCATATGCTTTGTTCTTGTTTTTTGAGTTCCTTGAGGTGCAATGTTAAATTGCTAATTTGTGATCTTTCTTCTTTTTTGGCATTTAATGCTATAAAATTGCCTCTTAACAATTAACAATTGCCTCTTAACAATTTTAAAGGAGATTAGTATGGATAGAAGGAAACGAGATGCTTTTCATCAAGGCAATGGAAGAATGACCCAAAATCATCTCAGGATTATGGGTGCTACCCCTCCCATCACAGGCCCAGAGTGCCAAGGCCTGGGAAACAGAACATGTCAAAAGAGGGGCCTCGGCATTTGATGCCCTGTGCTGCCTGAAGTCTCTGCTCCCCACATTCTAGTACAGCGTTCCTCAGTCATCCCAGCTGTGGCTCAAGCAGGCCCAGGTGGGGCTTAGACAGTTGATCTGAGAAGTACAGGCTGTTAAACTAGGCAGTATCCACACAGTGCCAATTCTACAGGCACTCAGAGTGCAAGACATTCAGAGGCATAGCAACCTCCACCTAGATGTTAAAATATGCTCTGAAGAGCCTCAGGACCCAGGCAGTGAATTGCCATGGGGGCAGGGCCACACAGAGAGCCCCCACTAGGGCAATGCCTAGTCGAGCCAGGTGAGTGGGATCAATGCAGACAGTCCCCACTAGGGAAATGCCCAGAGAAGCCACAGGGACAGGGCTACCACAGAGTCTCTCACTAGGGCAATGCCCAGCAGAACCATGTGGACAGAGGCACCCTGAGACTCCAAAATTATAGAACCAGCAGAGTGCAATTCCAGTCTGAGAGAGCTGCAGACACCCAACTTCAACCTCTGAGAGTTTCTGTGTGGGCTACATCCAGCAAAGCCAGGGGGGCCCTCTAGGCATTTAGGGGTCCAACCCCCACCTAGTATGTCTAGAAGGTAGGGTATGGATTCAAAGAACATTATTCTCAAGGCTCAAGGTTTAATGTTGTTTGTTTTATTGGATTTTGGACTTCCTTGGGACCTGTGTTACCCCTTTCTTCTTGTCCATTGCTCACTTTTGGAATGGGGATGTTGATCCTTTGCATGTCCCACCAATGGGACACTACCCTCATGAATGATCACTGCCTTATAAAAGGGCTGGAGGGAACAGATCTTTTTTTGGTCTTTTGCTCTTCTGCCTTCTGCCAGGTAAGGATGCCTCAACAAAATGCCATCTTTGAAGCAGAGATTAGGCCCTCATGAGACATTGAACCTACCGGTGCCTTGATCTTGAATTTCCCATCTTCCAGAATTGTGAGCAATAAATTTCTATTATTTATAAATTATCCAGTCTTGGATATTTTGTTATAGCAGCACAAATGGACTATGACAGTTGCATAATCAAGCATTTTTATTATTTCATTCTCCTGTTAGTTTTGCAGTTATACATTTTTTTACTATACTATTTAGAGGCTACATTATAAGTTGTAGCATACATCCTTGACTTTAAAAGGTTACCAAAGTCAATTTTTATTTTGATCTTCCTCTCAAATACAGCAAGGACCTAGAAAAACTTTAAATCCATTTGGCCACTCTCTCCAACTTGTATGCAATTGTTATCACATATTTTAAACCCCAATATTTTATGCACTCATTTAGATACATCAACATATTTATCTCTCTTGTTGTTTATCATTTCTTCCTGCATATCTGACCATCTACTGATGACATTTTCTTTCTCCTAAAAAGGACCCTTTAGTGGTTTCCTTAATTTGCATTTTCTAATGGCAAGTACTCTCAATTTTGGTTTTAAATGTCCTTTTCCACCATAATTCCTTAAGGATATTTCACATTGTATAGAATTCTTGTTTGTCAGTTATTTTCTTTCAGGGCATTAAAGATTCCATTCCTCTGTTTTCTGGCTTTCACTGGAACTGTTCAGAAGTTAGTTCTCTCTGTTACGTTTTTGAAAGTAAGCTCTGTTCTTCTTTTGATCATTTGGTTTTTTGTTTGTTTGTTTGTTTGTTTTGCTTTGTTTTTATGCAGTTTGACTTTGATATGTCTGAGTGTCAATGTTATTTGTCTTTTCTGATGTTTTCCATGGTCTTAAATTTTGTCTTAATTTGTAATGTAAAATGTGCAGTCATTATTGCATAAAATTGTTTACTTCTTCTGTGAGATATTCTTCATTACCTGGTAAACTCTTTGAGGCTTTAATTTTTTTCTGAAAAAATTAATCTACCTGTTTTATATGTATTTACCTGGAAAGGTTGCTCTGAGTTGCTTATTCTGTGATTAAAGTGTAAGTTCTTATTTAAGAGGTATTGGAGAAGATGGAAATCACAAGATAAAATGACTATAGGATGGTGTCTTAGTCTGTTTTGTGTTGTTATAACAGAATACCTGAGACTAATTTATAATAAACAAAAACTTATTGGCTCACGATTCTGGAGGCTTGGAAGTCCAAGATCAGGGCACCAGCATCTAACAAGGTCCTTCATGCTGCGTAATCACGTTGCAGAAGGAAGAAGAGTAAAGGGGCAAAAGAGGGACAAACTCAACCTTTTATAATAGCATTAATAAGACCCTCAAAAGCAAAGTCCTCATGGCCTAATCACATCTCAAAGATCCCACCTCTTAATGCTGTTACAGTGGTAATTAAATTTCAACATGAGTTTTGGAGGGGACAAGCTTTCAAACTACAGAAAATAGGTTGATATTATACCAATCTAACAGACACGATGAAGGCAAAATTGAAGGGAAAGCTGTTAGGGGGTAAAAAAGAAGTGAAATTGAAGAGATATTTAAGAGAGTAAATTGAAAAAACATGATGTACCAAATTCACATTAGGAAGAAGGATGAATAGGATACCCATTGACCTGGAAGTATGGTTGGTTGTGCCATTCAGTAGGACAGGAATTATAGGAGGAAGGGAAGCTTGAATAATATACAAAGTTGAAATACATGAAATCTCATCTCAATTGCTGTCCAAGGATATGTCCTGAAGGCAGTCGGATGGAAAGCATAGCATTGATGAAACACTGGATACAGGAGAGCTTTTGGGTCTACAGAAACAGATGTAGATGGCATCACTATATTCAAGTAATAGAAAGATGATATTAATGAGGGAAAATGAAATGTAAGAAGTGAATGACAAGCATAAAACAGGTTAGAGGTACATTTAAAAGGACAGGAGAGCAAATAAATATCATGAAATGACCTAAGAAGGAGTGATCAAGAAATAGGAAGGGAACCAGGCAACACAGGTTTCAAAGAAACTAATAGAGGAAAGACAATCAATTGGTGGCATCACTTTTGTTTTAAAAATAAATATCAAGCTATCAAACTCATGCATATTTTCAAATTCCATCTCTCAACTTAATGCTTTCCATGCAACTGATCCTGTGTAAGGAGAAGTGCCAAAATCAGGGTATTCAGTTGCAACTCACCCTGACAACTGAAAAGGCGATCCATGTTGAGAAAACCCACAATGATGTCTTGCACACACAAAAAAGGTGTTAACAAAAAATATATGTTGGAACAATTAAAGTAGGGGAATGAGAAAGCCTTTGACATTAGCATTATTAGTATACTCACCCTTCTGGCCATGAGGCCGACACTATCTAAGGTCAGAACACAGTCATGCTAACTGAGTGTCTGTTTTTCACGCAGCCATGGCCACAGCAGAAGACAACCCTGTTGAGCCTGTCCCTAGAGACAAAAGGAGGCAAGATCTCCAAGAGATGCTGAAAGAAGTAGGCCTAACTGTTGAGTACTGGCTTCCTAAGCTTCAGGAAGACCTGGGTGTGACCTGTCCCCAGGCCCTACAACACATAGAAGAAAAAGACCTTCAGAAGCTGAAGTCCCAGGCAAAATATCCATGGGAGGA
This sequence comes from Cheirogaleus medius, assembly GCA_008086735.1. Taxonomy (NCBI): domain Eukaryota; kingdom Metazoa; phylum Chordata; class Mammalia; order Primates; family Cheirogaleidae; genus Cheirogaleus; species Cheirogaleus medius. The sequence continues at coordinate 33,024,393 of VBSM01001265.1, forward strand.
AAAGGCCCTGGAAAAGCTTCTGAACCTGGCACACTCAAATAGTCTGTCAGAGTTACAGAAGTCTCGGATCGAGAAGACAAAGGAACAGCAAGAGCGGGCAGCACAAGCGCTGAAGGAGCTGAAGGACTTGATGTCACAAGGAAAGCAGCGAAACAAAGAAGCAGTAATGAGCAAAGAAGCAGAGCTGAGGGAAGCAATGGACATCCCCAAAGAGTACTGGCCATGTTCTAAAACACCCCTAAAAGAAGTCATAGACAACATGCAGAAACACCTTGAACTCACAATGCTGGAACTATCCCAGCGGCAAAACCTCCCAGATAAAGATTTGATGAGCTGGGCATCTGGAGGGCTCGCCCTTCAGGGAATTTACAAAACCACTGACCAAGGGGGCCTGATAGAGAAGAAAGACAAGCTACTCAGAGTCCCCAAGGACTTCTCCCTCTTTGGTCCTAGGCAGAGCATACGGATGGAAACAGCAGAATTTACATCTTCAGAAGAAGAATCCATGTTCACTAAGAAAATAGAGAAGGGGGAATTTAGTGCAGTTATCTCAGGCAAGGGTGAAGGTTGGGGAGTTAGTCTCGAAGCTGGTTTTGATCACAGCAAACATTCCAAATCCAAGAAAACTCAACAAAAACATTCTGAGCATTCTTATTTCTGCTCAACCAAGTTCAGCTACATCCCCCTGGCCTCCTGCCACTTTCCCATTGATCAGCTCCAGTTATCCAAGGTTGCTCTCCAGGGATTAAAAGACATTGAAGACCTTCTGGATCAGACAGCACACTCAGACAGATCCTCCTTACTGAGACACAGGGCTGAAAGCTTCTTCCACAGGTTTGGCTCTCATGCTAACCAAGGCCCTCTTCACCTGGGGGGAATCTACTGGTGGAAAGCTGTTTCAAAGGGTTTCCACAGTAATGAGTTGAAGGAAGTGAAAGAGCAGTCAGCAAAGGCCCTGGATACTTTCATAAGGGGCAGCTTCAGTACACTTATAGTGAAAGGTGCTGGAGGTGTGAATGTGTCAGACTCTCATTCAAACACAACCTCTGAGACAAAAACTTCCCAAAATCTCCAAGCCAACGTCCAATTATCTGTGGCCCAGACAGGTGGCCCACCAGAAGCAAATGGCTTCATTCAGTGGAAAGCTGGCCTCATTGCCAGCAATCAAACCTGGTTTGTCATTGACCAGGGACTTCAGCTGGTACCCATTTGGGACATCATTCTCTACAGCCACAGAAGTGATTTTAAGTATCCTTTTCAAGTGGCTGACTGTCTGAAAGACCACTACACTGCTATGATTAGCCGTATTGCCCACATCCAGAATGAAGAGGAATTACTAACTGGTAGGAAGGAGGCTAGGTCTTTCCTAGAGGATGTGAAATCTTGGAAGATATCTGATCCTGAAGAGCAGCTTAAAAAAATGATAAATTTCATGCAAACATTGAGTCAAAAACTAGACAGTTATGACCCTTGGATTAACATATGCCTCACAGATTGGGATCTGCAGAATTTTCTAGTAAAAATTGTCAACTTTTGCAAAGAGACTTCCAATTATAAAACTAAATTTATTAAATCTCAGTTGTCAGTCCTTCTGGATCCTCACATATACAGAGTAACAAACTTCCCTCAGGCTCACTACATCATGCAGTGGATCCATGAGTCAGAGTCAGAGCAAGAGCAAATCAACATTTCCCAATTTTCTGAATTAATTAAAATCTTAAAAGAAGCCGAAAATGACCTCATGGAAGCAAAGGTCAAATCTGAGTCCCCAGAAACAGTGGAGAAATCTCAAAGAAAGGCCACTTATAAGGTCAGCAGGGCTCTCCGATGCTTCTTGAATAACCTCCAAGAAACAGACCAGCCAGACACACAGCTCTTGCTGCTTTCCATTGCAGCTGGTGCAGGATATCATGTGGAAAACAATACTTTCCAGTGTCTCCTGGGGAGTTATGAGTTAAACTTCCTCCTGGATGAAATTCAAACTGCACAGAATAAATACCATGAGCTCAAAAATATTTGCAGCTACAGGGCAGAAGCATTCCTGGTGCTCACAGGTCTGACAGCCACAGCTGGAGTCACAGCTATATCTGCAAAAGAGAAAACACGACGCATGGCATTAATAAGACGTCACATGGGAAACTCATTCTCTAAAGAAGTTGAACATGTTCTCACCAAACCTGGAGCAGATCATGATTGGGAAAACCTTGAGAAAGACTTACAATTGCTTATTGATGGAGATTATGAAGCCACCATCTCTTCTTCACAAGTGGATGAAGTGAGAAAACGATTGCAGAGTCTCTTCTATGGAAAGAAACAGCCCCATAAACCACATAATAATGAAAATAAGAAATGGGAGGTGGTAGAAAATGGAGCCTTCCTAGACTTACTCCAGCGTCTAGGCCTAGAACATGACTATCCAAAAAGGATGAACAAAGCTAACTTCCATCTGATCTACAAGACTTCTGTGTACAAATCCCAGCCCAGCTCTGAACGGGATCTTCCCTTCTATTTCCTGCAGAAGCTAATGATGCTAGATTATAAGCTGAGATACCTTGTCTTCAAAGATGATAGAAACACAGAACACGAAGTCTATTCAAGTGCCTCTAATCAGGAAAATGAGGCATTTGATCCATTTGAAGACATTGATAGTCCCACTAAGCCTTCAGACACTAAACCTAGACCCCACATTCACCCAATGGATATTCAGATGGCAATTTTTCACTGCGCAGATGACTTTGCCAGACAATATATTTTGGCCAAACTTTCCATTTGTCAGTTTGCCCTTCCTCTTGTGGTGCCTAATCCCTGCACTTCTCAAATTGAATTTTCTCTCTGGTCTCTCAGACAAATTAGGAGAAGTTGGCAGCAAGGGAAGAATGGCAGTTACAAAAATCAGCAGATGTGTCATGTCTCTACCCCTATTGTGTCCTTTATTAGAGTTGGAAATGGCTTCTCTGCTTCCAAATCTCAGATCATGAACTGTCTTCTCAGTAAACATAAACATGATGTGTTTTTTCACCGACACTGCAGAGGAAGCAGCAAAGAGTGTCTTTTGATGGCAGGTGTGGTGGAAATGTGTTGGTTCTGTCCTGGAGGGGACGATGAGGACAGCCTTGACAACTGCGTGACTTTCATGAATCTCCATGGAGATGCAAAGGAACATGAGCAGCAGCTCACTTTCCTGAAGGAGGTCTCTTCTCTCATTGTGGTCCTCATGTCAACTTCTGATCACAATGAAAAAAATCGAAAAATTGTCCGTGACATGGGCCAGCCATCAAGACCTTTGATCTACTTGCTTGATGACAAAGAAAAAACCACAGCCAAAACTCCCAGCCAAAAAGTGACAATTGGCATCAGGAATAGAAATGCAGCAGAATTAACAGAAGAGCTCACAACCACAATCAGACGTTTGCTAGAGCTCTCTGACCATGCTCTCAGCTTAGAGGACTGTTCCCAGATTGCTCGTGAGCAAGGATTTCTTATTGATGAAGACCAGAGAGATTGCAAGGAAGCCAAAGAAAAGGCACAGGGTTTAATGGCTCTTCTGAGAGAAGTGAACTTGCCTCAGGTGAAGGAAAACTTACTACCCCTTCAGGGACAACTGTGGCATCTCTGGTGTAAGAGGGACAAAGAATTCTATCGTCTGAGAGAAAAGGGAAATCGGAGCATTGAACAACACAAGAGTGAGATTGAGACAGAGAAACAAAAAATACGGCAAAAACAGCTGACTAAAGCTGTTTCTCTCAATAATGTTATGCAATCTTTCCTTCAAATTCTCCATGAACATTCAGAAACTGACACCAAACTCTACTTCTTGCAGTGGCTGAGTGTGTTTTTAGACAATCTGACTGCAGAACACTTGGAAAAACTTTATAAGAAGCATAGGTCTTTGTGGTCACCGGTACAAACAGAAAAGAAGGAGGCACCTAGCAGCAACTCTCTGAAATACCACCAAAATCAAACAGAAGCCATCCCCAAAGAGATTAGTGACTGTACCCTGGGAATTGGGCAATTTCTCAGAGAAGCTGGCCAGATTTATGAAGCTCTAGAAGAATCTTCCTTCCCAAAAGATACCCTTCTTCTCTCCCTTCCCCAAATTGCTGCAGACCTGATGATATCTGGTATTCCCATTGAGCTGATGGATGGAGATGCTTCTTATGTGCCCTTGAAGTGGATAGCAGCTGTTTTTGACAAGATCTCTGAGGAACTTGCAGACAAACGGGTGTTTGTTCTCTCTATTCTTGGCGTGCAGAGCTCAGGGAAGTCCACCCTGCTAAATGCACTTTTTGGGCTGCAGTTCACTGTCGGTGCAGGGAGGTGTACCCGGGGGGCCTACATGCAGCTCCTCAAGGTGGAGAAGACATTCACAGAGGAACTTGGCTTTGACTTTATGCTTGTTGTGGACACAGAAGGACTCCGATCCCCACAATTCAGCAACATGTCCCAGAATAGGGACAATGAGTTGGCAACCTTTGTCATTGGACTTGCAAACTTGACTCTGATCAATATTTTTGGGGAGAATCCATCAGAGATGCAGGATATCCTACAGATAGTTGTCCAAGCCTTTCTGAGGATGAAACAGGTAAAAATCTTTCCAAGTTGCCTCTTTGTCCACCAGAATGTGGAAGACATCACAGCTAATAGCCAAAATATGGAAGGACGAAGGTCGCTACAGCAGAGACTAGATGAAATGGCAGCAATAGCTGCTAAACAAGAACAGTGCTCAGACATAACCTGCTTCAGTGATGTCATTAAGTTTGATGTCAACACTCACGTCTACTACTTTGCTCATCTCTGGGATGGTAATCCCCCAATGGCCCCTCCCAATCCTCGCTATAGCCACAATGTCCAGGAAGTGAAATGTAAAATTCTTATGACTGCTGAACAGGAATCCAGGGGAAATATCATGAAGATATCCGATGTAAAATTCCGAGTTCAAGATTTGTGGAGAGCCCTGCTGAACGAGAACTTTATTTTCAGTTTCAGGAATACCCGAGAAGTCATGGCCATGAGCAAACTGGAAACCAGGTATAACCAGTGGACCTGGGAGCTGAGGAGTCACATGCTGGGCTTGCAGATCCAGCTGACCAATCAGATTCAGAATGGAAAAATTCAGACATTCACATCAAGCACACCTGAGGCCGCAGTTACAGAAAAATATAAAGCTATCGAGGAAGAACTGGAAAAATATTTCAGTGAAGACCCAGAGAGTGAAATACTGGTTCAATGGAAAGCAAATTTTAAACATAAGCTAATAAGCCTTCAAGAAGGACTTATTTCAGAGACCAAAAGAAAAGCCAATGAACTTATTAGTTTTAAAAAAAATCAAGAAAGGCTGGATAAGAAAAAGACAGAGTATGAAAATGAATTATTGGAAAAGAGCCAAAAGTTGGCTTTAACTGTAAAGGGTAGAGAATTGAGTGAGGAAGAGTTACATGAGAAATTCAATCAACTTTGGGAAAAATGGGTCTATGATGTATCCCTAATTCAAACTCAAGTCACAGAGCCTGACCCTGATCGGGATTGTGAAAACATCCTTTTAAACCATTTCAAAACGGGGATAAATATGAAAAATACTTCTGGAAAAAAGTTTCAAATCAATTTTGATGAACATGTCAAAATGAAGGAAAATGATACAACATTAAAGGTCTGTGATAAGGAGTCCATTAATAGGATTACTGACTCCATTATTTCAAAATGTATTGAAACTATTAACAACATTCGCAAGCGACAGTGTGATTATTATGAAAATTATTTCCATGAAATCCTAAGAATAATAGAAGAGGAAGTGAAATCTGCATCTACTGAGGAAGCATATACATTTACATTTAAATATAGCAGAGACTTATCTTTGTGTTTATTCCAAAAAGCATCGGAGAATTTTAAGCAAATGCACAGGGAATTTAAGAGAGCAAATGATCCTGTACAATATTTGGAAAGCAAGAAAGATGACTTCTTCATGAGTTTTATGATCTCCTCCCAAGGAGCAACGTCCATAAAAACGTTTGTTGATTGTCTTTGGCACAAGCTCACTCCTGCTGTCTCCACCACCATACGGAAAAAAATAACCATTAGCATTGCTGGGGACATGCGAGCTACCTGCCCTGCATTCAATGGAAACAGGGCTAACCTGGAAAAACACATTCTCATCTCTCTGGCAGAAGAGGAGAACTTTGATAATTATTGTCAATACCTTGATGATCCAAAATCTTTTTTTAGGAGTTACATTGAAAACCATATTAAAAGATATTGTTCAGACAAAGGGAGTGAAAAAATAAAGACTCTTTTAAAAAGAACTGTAGATGGAATCAAGAGCATCATCCTCTCTTCCATTCATGAATCCACAGCAGTAGCTAAAGATAAAAGCAGCACTGTGTCTGAGTGGTTAGATTTGTTCTGTGATTGCCTGGGAAGCAACTTGATCTTTCCACGAAAAGACTTGAAAAACATTGAACACCAGGAGATAAAAGATATTGAGTTTCTCAAAGAAGCCATGAGTACAGCTTTGGATCCTGCAATGAAGGGAGTAGAACAAAATTGTTCAGGTATGCCTGCAGAAAAACTGATTCCTGAAATTGAGAAAATCCTCTCTGAACATCTCAGTGGCTGCTGGGAACAATGTCCTCTCTGTAATGCAATTTGCACAAACACTATTCCTGAACATGATGGAGACCACAGTGTTCCCTTCCACCGTCCTCAGGCTGTCCGTGGGTGGTATAAAGATAAAACAGATCAGTTTATCATTGATTACTGTACTAGTTCTGTGGCAAGCAAGCATGGAATTATATTGAAAGATAATCAAAAAAGCTTATACAGGAACTATCGGCAGGCAGGAGGAGATTATGCCAAATGGAGTATTCCCCCAGGTGTATCCACCCGGCCATATTGGAAATGGTTTATCTCTAACTTCAGATCAAATCTAGAAGAAAAATATCACAAAAAATTTGAAGGTAGAGGTAAAATCCCTGATGCATGGACAAAAATCACAAAGCAGAACGTACTTGATGACTTGAAAAGACACTAATACTCAATGACCACAAAAGAGCCTCTGTATCTGAACAAAAGAGTCACAGTACCTGAACAATCCTAAAACAACTCCTCTTTACAACTAGAATCTTCATTATTTCCACTTTTAAAATGAAATGGGAAAAAATAAATCAATTAACATTTCAAGAGTTGAAGAGTTCCTGTGAATGGCCTTCATTTCTCCCTGCCATAATTCCTTCTGGTTTAAAAACAAATTACTAACAGATAAAGTCCAATTTAAAACACCTACTTCATATTTTAAACTATTTTTCTAGATATAATATTTTTATTTTAAAATATATAATGTCTCAGAGAAAGTCATTTTAACAGAGGAAAATCAAAATCATTGCAGCTTGCTACAAATTTCTGTAGAATAACTGTATCAATATTTCAACCAACATATAGGTCTTGGCTGGAAGCTACAAATTGACTTTTTAATTTTTTTAAGGAAATTTTTCCCTCTCTGAAGTTTTGAGGGAAATTTAGTAACCCTTCAATATAAAAACATTCATAGAAAGTTCATGATTCCTAAGCATAGCAATATTTAGACATACTCTGTTCTTGGAAAGAATAAACCAGAGACTTGACCAGAATAGAGCCTTCATCAATTCAGGAAACATCAAGCAAATATGGGAAATAGAAATCAAAATAGAAACTAACCTGTGAGTAGGAGAAAGAGATTTAAAAAGGCAATGAGTGTGGAAATATATTTTTGATAAGAAAGGATCTTGTATGGAATTTTTTTTTTTTTTTGTCCTAAGATGACTTGTTATTTAGGAAATGGGAATGTTAGGGCAAAACACAAAGTTTTAGACATGTTTTGTAGATGTTCTGTGCAGGTTGGGATAAAGTTTATAAAGAGAATTTATGAAGGAATTTAGTATGTGATCCAGCTGGCATAATTAAAAAGAAAATTTTGGTTCAAACAAGGTTTCATAAAATATTAATTTGTTCTCAATGAAATTCCATGATGTACTCATTTTGATTCTACCACCAAAGACATTTCTATTCTTCTCCCAAAATCAATAATATCTGTAACCCGACCCTCCCCCACCAACACCGCCAAAAGACAGCCATAGGTCTCATGCTGGTGGGAGTCATGACACTCTTAAGTTTAGCAGGATTGGCAGGAGGAATTGCATACAATGTACTCACAACCAAAAATATCACTACTTCTATGGCTGTGGTAGCCCAAGATACAGGAGAAAACTTTAAACTCCTACCAGCTTTCCTTAATTCATTAGCTGCCATGGTAAGAGATAATAGAATACCACTGGATTATCTGTTACGTTCAGAAGGAGGAGTTTGTGCGATTGCAAAAACCTCATGCTGTTTCTATCTAAACACCACAGGACAGGTAGAAGAAAGGACATAACGGATTCTGGAAAATGCACAGTAGCTAAAAAAGTTCTCTGAAAAGGACATAGCAGACTCAGTTTGGGACTCTATCCAATCTGTCCTCCCAAAATGACCTGGCTGATACCCTTCTTAGGATCCCTAGCAGTGATTATACTGACTCTCCTCTTCAGCTCTTATCTATTACAACTTTTTCTATGTTTTCTTAAAAACAGTATTTAAGCCATCGCCCACAAATCAATCAGAGCGATCTTCATGATGGAACAAGCTCTTCCGCACCTCCAACTCAATACCCAATTCTGACTTCGCCCTTTATCAACAGGAAGTAGTCAAAAAGACAATGATGCCCACTTCCCAATCATTCTACTTTTTAATTTTTACCCTTTCCCATGCTTTGCCATCTCGATTATGGATGTATATAATAAAAAGGGTGTAATGCTGGCTTTCTCAGGGTGGGAACCCAGAAAGTATGTATAGGACACAATGCAAATAATGGAAAACTTAGATAGTGATCATAAGGCCTATGAAACAATAGCTGCAGGAGTCTTGAAAGTCCAGAGGCTGTAAATCTAACTCAGATCATTGACAGTTGTAGCAATGCCAGCAGGAACCAATTATTGTTCAGAACAATTCACCCTCCCCAAACTTCCATTCAAACTTTCTAGAAAACCCAAGGCTCTCCCCTTCCTGGTGTGGATGCTCTTTTCAGCCTCCACCCTTCTGCACCCAGATACTCAAATAAACAGCATTTTTCTGCACCTGAGGCTTCATGTGTCTCCCTCTCAGCTCCAGACCTAACAAAATGATCATTACCAGAAGCTGGGGTGATCGGAGTGGGGAAAGGGGGAAATGTAGTCAAAGGCTGCAATGGGAGAAGAGGCAAGAAGATGAAGGTAATTCAAGATGAAGAAGCAGACATAAGTCAAGTGTTGAGAGTTAGAGAATGCCAGCTTGCAGTTTTTGTTAAGAGCACAAACTCAGAAGTTAGACTGCTTAGTTGCCCATAGGGCCTCCACTGTTGACTAGCTATAAGACCTTGGATGAGTTAGTTAACCTGGCTCTGCTGCATTTCCTTCATCTATAAAATGGTGCCACCTCATGGTGGAGGTATGAGGATAACTTGAAATAATTATTTTGCCTGGCACACGGTATGTGTTCCAATAATGTTAGGAAGTAATAGTAGCAACAGCAGCAGCAGCAAGTGCAGCAAAAGTCATGTTACTAGAAGTAATTACAACAGTTATTAACATTATTATTATTGCTATATGATATTATACTGAATCATAGTTATGCCTACAGTCCATTCTCAATTGTAAGTTCCTGAAAAAAGAGGGTCCAAGTTCTATATTTTGACCCAAGTAGTCGTTACAAATGTGTTTGTTTTATTGTTTCCTGTACCTGTATTTTATTTGCTTGAAATAGGACTTTAAAAATAAAACAATTTTAAATGTAAACCTCAAAAAGGGGCTAAGGAATGGAGGGAAGAAAGGTTGCTAGGCCGGAGAAGAAATAAAGTATTGTTGGGTCATTTTGCAACAGCTATCTAATAACCCCCAAATTCAGTATTATTTTTAATGCAATCCAAGGTGCTTACATTGATTCCAAATTGGAAAAGATGTGAACCAGGGCATGTACTAATGGGAACAACCTCCTTAATAGTTTAATTATATTTGGTGCTTTCCCTTTGAACCATGGGAACAATCATGTTTATCTTCTAGTTCACATTGTGAACTACAACTTCCCATCGGCTCTTCTGTGAAGACACAGAAATGGGCCACCCAGATCCTCCTTCAAGGAAGCACTTGCTGCCCAGTTGAGACAGGAGTGAAGTAAGCAGCCAGTCCTCAGCTGTCAGATCTTCCGAAACTGCCTCAATTGCAGAGAGCGTCTTCGCCCAAGATCATACCCTTCCTGGGACATCCTGTATGCCGAGACTGAGTGAGATGGAATATAAAGACAGACCCAGACAGGTTAGCCTGACACAGGATATTCTATGGGTCTTCATTTGCTCCACAACTCCCTACCCGGCTCAGGAAAGTTTCTGAGGCCTGCATCACTGTGCCATTTCTTTTCCTGCCAATTCCTACTTCCACCCCCTTTCTTGCACAGGTGTTGAGCCCTAATAAACACTTTGTACCCCAAGCTCCATCTCAGCATCCACTTCTTATGAAACCAATCTGCAACATCGTTCAAGGCCTTGGTAAAGATTGCTACATCCAGATAGATTCAAACAACAGGTTGTGGATAATAAAGAAACAGGGCAAAAAGAAAATAGGGCTCCTCTTTCCAACACCCATGGGAAGAGAGCAGCATCTTTGCAAGGGGTGAGAGAATGCAGGCCTTCCACAAGTGACCAGCAGGCAGGAGTGAGCAGTGGCCCACAGCCCTGATGAGAGCAGTAGAGAGGAACATGCAACAGAGTTGCTAGTTGGGCAACTCATTAGTAAGTGATCATCAGGAAACAGAAAACTAGTGGATGCAAAAAAAAGAAGTAAAACTGATGAGCAGAACAAGAATAGATATTTTTTCCACATAGCATTGGAAGTGAGGATAGAAGGAGTGGAGTCAAGGAAGGAAGCCTAGGCCTTGCAAATGCATTCCTTAGAAGGAGTGAGATGGAGGTAATAGTTAAATTGAACCAAAACAAGGAGCCTTGCCTTGGTCCTATATGCTCCAGTCTGGAATTGTTCCTGCCAGAGCAAAATCTTTATCATCCTATGTACTGAGGATACTCCCATGGGTGCAAGGAGAGAATACCCCCTTCTATCTGCCAGGTTAAATCTATAAAGTTTACCCAAAGCCTTTCCTGCCTCAGCACCTACTTATTCTGGGTCTCTGCAGTCCCAGAAAGGCTGGAAAATGGGAATCATAACATAGATTTACAGACACAGAAAGGCAGCCTCAAGAGCAGCTACTGGTCTTTGTAAGAGCATCATAGACTCTTCCAACCATAGAATTTTCCTTATCTTTTTCATGCCTACCATTCTAACTATAGCTACCCTTCTTATGGCCTTCTCTCTTATTTCTGAGGCCATAGCTCAATCCTCTGGCTTCTGGCTGGAGCTACATGGAAGTTGCAGGCCCTCCTTTTACCACAAGGTGGTGGAAAAGTGCCTTATCAGGATAAAGAATTCTGTGGTTTCTCAACTTCGGCACTGTTAACATTTAGGGCAAGATAATTTATTGTGGGGAAGTGTCCAGGACATTGTAGGATGCTTAGCTGCATCTCTGGCCCCCACTGGATGCTAGTAAGACTCCCCACAGTCATGACAACCAAAAATGTCTCCAGACATGGCCAAATGTCCCTGAGACATTCGGATTTCCCCAGCTGAGAACCACTATGCATTATGACCCTAAAGTTTGAATAGGAGAGAGAAATAGAATCAAATTTTGATGGAATTTTTTAAAAAGTTTTGCAGTTTTGTTCTGATAAAATAACATGTGTTCAATGAAAAATATTCAAAACTTTGGAAAAATGAGGTGGCTCTAATGGAGTCGCACAAGCCTAGGGAGAGCCAAGCATGCTGTGCCCTGCACTGCCCAGACTAGCAGACAATACAGTCAGGATGGCTAAATATGATCCCCCCCAAAAAAACAAACATTTTTAAAGGGCAAGATGTCTGCTTATGCCTTCTTTGTGCCGACATGCAGAGAAGAACATAAGAAGAAAAACCTAGAGGTCTCTGTCAGTTTTGCAGACTTTCCTAAGAAGTGCTCTGAGAGGTAGAAGACATTATCTGGGAAAGAAAAGTTTAAATTTGATGAAATAACAAACGTGCATGCATTACGCTATGATCAAGAAATGAAGGATTGGCTCTTCCTCTTCCCCTCAAGTGGCCTGAGGTGATCTGTGAAAATGGTTCGCTATTCACTGGACCCAGAAAACCCCACAAAACCATGCAAATCAAGAGGTTCAAATCTTCGTGTTCACTTCAAGAACACTCGTGAAACTGCCCAGGCCATCAAGGGTATGCATATACTAAAATCCACCAAGTATCTGAAAGATGTCACTTTAAAGAAACAATGTGTACCATTCTGAGGTTACAATGGTGGAGTTGGTAGGTGTGCCCAGGCCAAACAGTGTGGCTGGACACAGGGTCGGTGGCCCAAAAGGAGTGCTGAATTTTTGCTGCACATGCTTAAAGATGCAGAGAGTAATGCTGAACTTAGGGTTTAGATGTAGATTCTCTGGTCATTGAGCATATCCAGGTGAACAAAGCACCCAAGGTGCATCGCGGAACTGACAGAGCTCGTGGTCAGATTAACCCATACATGAGCTCCCCCTGCCACATCGAGATGATCCTCACTGAAAAGGAACAAACTGTTCAAAAACCAGAAGAGGAGGTTGCACAGAAGAAAAAGATATCCCGAAAGAAACTGAAGAAACAAAAACTTCTGGCACGAGAAACGACGCAACATAAAATAAATGCAAAAAGAGTAAAAAAATGAAGAAGAAGAAAAGAAAAAGAAAAAAAGAAATGAAGGATTATAGACCAGCTAAGGGAGGCAAGAAGAAGGGCTCTAATGTCCCCCCCAAAAAACACCAGCTGAATTCTTCCTGTTCTGTTCAGAATCCTGCCCCAAGATCAAACCCACAAACCCTGTCATCTCTATTGGAGTTGTGGGATAACTTGAAGGGACAGTGAAAAGCAGCCTTACATCACTAAGGCAGTGAAGCTGAAGAAATATATGAGAAAACTGTTGCCAACTCTAAGTCTAAAGGAAAGTCTGATGTCGTAAAATGTCCCACTAAGGTTGCCCCGGAAAAGGTGGAAGAGGAAGAGGAGGAAAAGGAGAAAGAGGAGGAGGGAAGAGAGGGAGAGGAGGGGAAGGGGGGAACTGTTTGTCTCCTGTGAATACCTTAGAGTAGGGGAACGTCATAATTAACACATCTCTTATTTGAGAAATGTCTTTGGTCACTTGAGCTAAGCTGTAAGTCAGGCTGATGCAATCAACCATTTCTAAGCCCTAAATGTATTATGGAGAATAGAGTGATCTACTTATGATTTGAACTCATTTAGGATTAATTACAAAATTTGATCAGGATCACATTATAGTTTCAAAGTGCTCTAGAAATTGTTAGTGATTTACATGAAGTGGCTATGGGTGTCTGGAGCACCCTGAATCTGTATCAAAGTTGTACATATTTTCAAACATGTTTTAAAATGAAAAGGCATTCTGTTCGCTTCACTCTGTGCACTTTGCTGTTGGTATAAGAAGGCATTTAAAGATGTTCTGGGATTTTTTTTTTTTAATTTGGAAGATGGTGGTAACTATATGGTTATTGGCTAGAAATCCTGAGTTATCAAACTATAGATATACTACATACTTATAGTTTGTAAAATGAACAAAACCACGGAGACAACTCCTGATGTTCATTGTTTGGGGCTATGGGGAGAAATGTCTCCTGGGGATGGGCTGTAGCTCTAGGTGTGCCCTGTGAGGCTGAACCTGTCCACACTGTGGTGGGCATCCATTTACCTTGAGATTGTCTTGTTTTTCTGTGTAGTGACATAGCTTTCTGCTGCCATTCTCAGCTGCAGACAAAGAGCAAGGAGGGGTTCAGCTGGCATGAGGAAAGTTTGGATTTTTTTTTTTTTTTAGTTAAGGGCTGTAGTTTTTAAACTGTTTCTGTAAAATATTGCACAACTCCTCATTGTCTGAAAAGAGCCATTGCATCAATGAAAGTTCAACAACCTTTTGTACTTCAACAAGTTTGCAGTACTATGTTATTTTTTTTGTATGTTTAGAATGCTGAAATGTTTTTGAAGTTAAATAAACAGTATTACATTTTTAAAACCATTCTCTATTGGAACAGTCTAAATTTCTGACTCACAGCAGTCTTAGCAGTGAAACAATCCCCACTGCACTGTATTTGGAGACTAGCCTCCCTATAAGTGTGGTGACTTCTCTTTTACTCAACATGGCCAGCTTGCTTAGGGCTGACATGAGGGAGAGGGCTATTTGAAGCTGCTGCGTGATTCTGTTTGTGTCTGAATGGTGTAAAGATGAAATGTAAACTATGGAATGTATGAGCTGAGATAAGGACACAGATAAGGTTCAGCAGCCTTCAGAGGTGCAGGAAGGTGTACAGTTAAGATTAAGATGGTGGAGTTTTAACATTTTTGCCTCCCTCCACCCCCATTTGTGAGACCAGGTGCATTGTTAAACAGCCAAAACATCTTTCAGAGTATATGCAAAAAATTCAGACCTTATTTTTCCTTTTCGCACTCCCACGCCCCCAACACATATAATGGAAGGTTACTTGTTGTGCTCAAACTCTGAGGAGGACTTAAGCTGCTGTTATGTCTCCTGGACCCCAAGGAGGGTAGGTGGGGTGGGGTGGTGCGGTAGGGGACAATATCCATTTTTTGCTTCTGCTTTTCTCCTTCAAACACCAAACACCCCAAGGGAGATTGTAGGCTCCCTCTTTGGTCACTTGAGCTAAGCTGTAAGTCAGGCTGATGCAATCAACCATTTCTAAGCCCTAAATGTATTATGGAGAATAGAGTGATCTACTTATGATTTGAACTAATTTATCAGAAATGTAGGTTAGTGTTCAATGTTTTTAAACTGGAAGGAGTTTGGTTTGTGTTTCAGTGGCTGTATTAGTGAATTTTGTAAAATTTCGTCCAGGTTGGGGTGAGGGGAGATGGCCACAGTGGCAAGTGGTGATATTAGTGCCATTCCAAAGGCTGATATGAACATACATCTTACTGCCTATAGCAATGAAGGATGCAATACTATGTTGTGGGTAAGTGTTAATTGTCCACCATTAATAGTTGGATGTATGTTTGAGGCTATGAAGCACATGGGAGTGTTTTTGTGGTATTACATAATATTCATTTTAAGAGAAAGCAGGTTTTTCTTAAAATTCACTATGCGGAACCTTGTGTGTCTGGAGGCAGTATTCTCTCCACCCTGTCAGGTCCTGGATGTGTACAGGTCATGGTCATGGTCATGATCATGGTCATGGTCACAGCTCAATCTCTGTGTACTCAGAGCCATTTCGTCTCACATCAGAACTGTTTTCCTAAATGTGTTTCTCTAGTTCTTCTAGAGAATGGCCACTAATTGGAAAACTCTTAGTTGTGAGATTTGCCCAGACACTCTTGTTCCGGAATTGCTTCACTCATGCCCTTGTTACTTGGCATTCTAGGCTAAAGCTTCTGCTTCCCAGAACATGATGTACCATGCCAAGATTTTGCAGCTGTGCCCAGCCTTGTCAAATATGGAAGAGAAACTCAACTTGTAGCCACACAGGAGTGGCTTCTGGCTAAGTGCTGCCCCTCTATCTAGTTGTAACTAGACATACTAACCAGAGAAAGGCAAAGACCGGAAGGGGGTAACTCTCAAGTTGAGGACACTCGGCCTATTAGCTGCTTGCAGCAAGGCCACTGCTCTTAAGGTTTTCACACCACCACAAGATTGCTCCTCTAATGGAGTAATTCCTTGTAGCTCCTTTGAGATACTATAAGTGGCATATTGTTACCACCTAAGACTTAGGTTTAGCTTGTTTTGTGGGCCCATTGTATGTGTTCTTGCAGTGCCAACCTGTTGCTTTTTATTTTTTATCAAAACAATAGTACTTGCTTCCCCTAACCACTTGCTCTTCCAACCCCCTCTCCCATTCTTGAATGGCATTTTATCCTTTGGAAAGAACAAGGCTATGGTGCAGTAACTATTGTCGGTGTCTCTTGTGTGTCTGTTCTTGTTGCAAATGTATTTGGGGACATCAAATGCCTTAATTTTCTATAATGAAGTTCCTTAATCAATCTTTACCCCCCAAAAATGTTGACAAACATAAAAAAGGAAATGAAAAACATAAAATTCCACCAGATTAACTTCTCAAACATTTTAAAGATCATCCATCCAGACATGTGGACACTTATTTAAATATGTACAGTTTTGCATACATGGCGATGTATGTTGTATATGCTCTCCTATAATCACCTTTTCCACTCAAAATCTACCGTGGACATCTTTCTAGGTCAAAAAATATTAGTATAGTTTAATAATTAATTTTAATGCCTACATAATATTCCTTTGCCCTTACCTAACCAGGTCTCTACTGGCAGGCAAAAAGGTTCCTAAATTTTCACTATTATAAATAACACTGCAATTAAAATATTTGAATATACATCTTTACAGAGCTCCACATTGATATTTTCTCACACACAGCATTTGCTGTGTATTGACAATTTTGCCAGGACCCAGGAATTCACCGAGTGAATTAGACATAGATCTTTGAAAGGTGTACACAAACTTTTGGAAAGAATGTGAACAGAGAACAGAATAAAATATGATTAAGTGGCATGGAAATGCTGGCGGAAATGTTAGCAAAAGATGGAGGGATAACTGATTGGAGGAAGTCAGGGATGTCCTCACAGACATGGGCCTAGAAAGAGGCAGGATAAAAGTTAGCCTCAGCTCCTCCCTCTCCAACTACAGGACTTATAACAATCATTTGTTTGAATGCCTATTTCCTCTGCTCACTGTGTGCAGGCCAGGACCAGCTTTTTCTTCCTTATATACCCTTTATTGATCACAGGGTCTTGCACTTACTGAACCCTCAGTAAAGTTTTGCTGAATAGGGATATTTAACTATTAACTTTCCTGCCTGAAGAACATTCTCCAAAAGAGAAAGAAGGGAGAATCACACAGGAGAAAGACGACTAAGGATTCAAGTTCAAATTCCTTCCAACTTCCCAAACACAAAGACAGATCAGGAAACAGGGATAGGAAAGACCAGAGAGAGGAAGAGAGAAAGGCAAGTTGATATGCACTTCTGTGATGCTCTCTTTCCTCTTCTGAAAGCCTTATCCAAAGAGAAATCTCAATGACTTTGCAGAAGGGCAATTGGGGATGAATTCTAAGGCTTGCACTACAATGTTGATGATGTACAGAAACAGGTTACTCTCTTTACTTTAGTCTATAATCTGATATCCTTCCCAAACCCCTATCCACTGGTTAGCAGGAGAAAAAAATTAACTAAAGTTTCAGTCTGGTTTAACTTATCTGACAGTTTTATTTATCTGCCAATTTAAACATACTTTTAAGAAGTATTCAGTCTCTAATGGATAAAATAATGCTTGATCACTCAAAGACCCAATCCTTCCCCTGCTTCTCCCCTCAATGTCTGGTGGAAAGAGTGTGGTTCATGTAACTCCTGGCACTGAGAAGGGACTCTAGCCTCGGGCTGGCTTTTTATGTTGTGTCAGCTGCATCTGCTGGTCTCTGGAGCACTGTCCTTTCTCCATCTGGTTGAGCGCTCTGCAGGACACCACTGCTGAACTGCTTAGTTAACATGGGGTCTATACCTTCAGTAAGGACAACCTTCCTGAGTTGCCGATGCTGTACCAATGATTTGAGTCTGCTAGCTGCAGAACCCTGAGTTTGCGGCCACATCCTCCACCCCACCAAATGGTCCAGCAGTCTACACCACCTTAAGGTTGAGTCAACTCACTCTGCTACAGTAGGCCTATCCACTGGGTTTCATTTACTATCCACACCACATAAAATCTCAGGGCATCTTTGTAAAGTTAAGCCCCAGGGCCTCCCTCTACCTGACCATGATGTGCTATGTTTCTGTGACTGGATTCTATAGTTCTGCTGTCCCTAAACCCCAGGCCATGGACCAGTACTGGTCCATGGCCTATTAGGAACCGGGCCACACAGCAGGAGGTGAACGGTGGGCAGGCGAGCAAAGCTTCATTTGTATTTACAGCTGCTACCCATTGTTGGCATCACTGCCTGAGCTCTGACTCCTGTCAGATAAGCAGGGCATTAGATTCTCATAGGACACAAACCCTACTGTAAACTGCGCATGCGCAAGATCTAGGTTGTGTGCTTCTTAGGAGAATTTGTCTGAAACCATCCCCCTGCCTCCGGTCCATGGAAAAATTGTCTTCCATGAAACTGGTCCCTGGTGCCAAAAAGGT
>VBSM01001265.1:33050855-33070682 GCA_008086735.1 Cheirogaleus medius
ATACACTGGGGAAAAGAATCCTTATTCAATAAATGGTGCTGGCAAAATTGGATATTTGGGATGTTTTAACTTGTTGTTATGTTTAATATCCTAGTGACTCCGATGTAAAAAAAAAAAAAAAAAAAAAAAAAAACCCTTCACTTTTAACTGAGCCTAAAATGAACACCATTCCATTAGATACTAGAGATAGGCTATGTCTTTGTCTTATCCCTCCCAAAACATTGGATTCAGAGAGGAGTTAAAACCCTGACATAAGAGAGGGTAAAATGTATGTGAGGGGTGTGTGTGTGTGTGTGTTTGTGTGTGTGTGCCTAGTCCCTATGATACTTCTAGACATTCAGGATTCTAGGGATAGAACCAAAAGTTGGTCTGGGGTTCAAGCAACAGTTTCTTCCTACCATCAACACTAAATCCCTGATTGAACACTTGCAGAGCTCCCTCTACTGGCTTCCAGAACACTGCTCACAGAGGCTTCCACAGACTAGGATGCAGGCATTTAGGAGTTCTCTGCAGTGGTGAGGACAGATCCAATCCCCTTCTCCCAAAAGAGGTCATGGACAAATTTATTCTAAAGGCTGGGATCTTTCTTCTTCAACTGCCTCCAAAAATATTGACTGGGACTACTTTCCTCACTCCTGCCAGACTGATTATGTCACCACCAACACTTCTTCAGGGCTCAACCTGGACTCTCATCAGTTATTCCCAGTCCTGACTCAACCAGAATACTCAGATTCTGAGCATCTTCCCTGGGGGCTCAAGTGGATACTGAGAGCCAATGGGTACCAAGTTGTGGGAAGTAAGAGCAGCGTGGCTTGGGTGCAGGAATAAGGGTGTGAATTGTCTGTAAAGAATTTTAAAATTGTAAAAAAACCCAAAAGTCAGTCTGATTCTAATTATCACTGTGTACATAACTCTAGACAAAGTCAGTGATACAACAACCCTCACCAAAAAATTATTTTGTTGATCTAAGTCCTAAACAATTGCTATAGTTACTGTTGAGTACAATAATATCTACGTAGGCTTCAATTTATCACTTTTTTAAACTTATGCATTAAAAGTATTTTATTCTACATGGAAGTTAACTTGGAGAACTATCACTTACACAAACTCTGCCACACATATTACTTTGGACACAAATTCATAAGAGTTTAATTATCTTTGAAGTTCACTTCAGGTGCATTTCATGACTTCAATCCCTAATGGTACAATATATTCCTGCTTTTAGAACAGTAGATTTAAAACAATTGTAGTCATATGGGACTTTTCTTTTATGAGGTTTTTTTAATTAATGTGAAGTTTCAGATGAGGCCAACTGAACACAGAAATATCCACAAACAGCCAGAATAAGGCTTGAGCAACATAGAAATCAGTAAAACATCAAGGTTTAAAATTGTTCCTTGAATATCAGCCCACAGAGATTGTGGAGAAAGCCAGCAACTCCACAAAAACAAAATGTAAGGAAATTGGCATACAAAAAATAATAAATTTTGAAGACTGCCAGAAGACACAAGAGATAATGATCTTGTATTGCCAGAGAAAGTCAAAAGGACAATGTTTGTGCTACAATTGTTTTCACCAAGTAGACAGACACACCTTCTAAAACAATGGATCAAATAATGTCAGTGTCAATGTTCATTTTCTCTTGACTTTTGCAGAAGAAAATCTTCACAAGTTTTTAGCAATAGAAATGTATGATGAATTTTCTGGTAAAGATATTTTAGTGAAAATTTTCAACTGTGAAGACAATTGAAAGCTGCAAGAATTATTCCCAAAGAAACAAGACATAGATGGAATTATAATTTCTATAATTTATTGTGAAGTGTGATTTGTATAAATCTCTGCCAACATAACCATATGTTTATTACTTTTCCTATTTGTATATCTGTTGCTTCATAAGAAGAAACTTTTCAAAATTAAAATTAACAAAGAATTGTTCTTCGGTTACCTATAAGCTAAGACAGAGTGACAAATCTATATTAATTCACTTCCTACATGTTCATGTTCAGTGGACATGAACATGTGTGGAGTGAATTAATTTCCTAAGGATGCCATAACAAAGTATTACAAACTGTGGGGCTTAAAACAACAGAAATGTATTGTCTCAAGGCTCAGGAACTTAGAAGTAGAATCAATGTGTCAGCAACAGGGTCATGTTGTCTGAGGGATCTGAAAAACAACATGTTCTATGCCTTTCTCTTAGCTGCAGGTGTTTCCCAGCAATCTCTGGTGTTCATTCACTGACTTGCAACTGCATAAATCCCAACTCTGCTTTCAAGGTCACATGGCATTCTCCCTATATGTCTCTCTTGACCCGGTCACCTTCACCCTGTGTGTCTCTTCACACTCATTTTTTTTTATAAGGACACCAGTCATTTTGGATTAGGCACCCAATAACTACTCCAATATGACCTCATCTTAACTAATTACATCTGCAATGACCCTATTTCCAAATTGGGCCACAGGTTACTCCAGGTTAGGACTGGACATAGCTTTTGGCAGGAAAGGGGATATAATTCAACCCCTAAAAAGGACCAATTTTGACAGTCATTGTAAATTTGCAGGCGTTAAGGCTCAACAACAAAATATAATGCCATTGTTCGTTACTTTAACATATAAATGTGTAGGTACGTTTTCCCCTTTTTTCAAAATAAATACACTGATGCAGGGGATTGGGTATATACATACATAATGAGTGCGATGCGCACCAACTGGGGGATGGACACGCTTGAAGCTCTGACTCTGACTAGAGGGGGGAAGGGAGGAAGGGCAATATACGTAACCTTAACATTTGTACCCCCACAATATGCTGGGGAAAAATAAATAAATAATAAAAATAAATGAATACACTGATGCAATTTAAGACTATTAATCCATTACTTTTCCTTTTAGCGCTGTAATTTTTTCTTTAACTGGAATGATTACTTCAAAAGAAAGTTTTCACTATCTGGGTTTCCTTTCTGGCCATAAGTTGTTATTCATTTCACCACTACTACTGAAAATCATTGTTAAAACTGATGCGCGCAGGCGTCCGCCACGCCAGCCGGCCACCGCTCCGGCCCCGCAGGGCAGTCAGCCTGCAGGATCCCGTCCCCTCCGGCGCCTTTCCCCACAGATACTCACTTTCCCAGCAGGCTCTGCGGCGCACATTGCCATCGCCCTAAATGCTACAAGTCTCCTGACACAGCACAAGAGAAACCCGACAGCCCGCTTATCCCACACTAGGGGGCGCTCGTCCTCCGGCCGGTCTCTGAGCGTTCGTGGCGCCTAAAGCCGGCCCAGCTCGCCGCCTCTAGGAAAGGTCAACACATCTCTTCTCCGCCCTCCCCAGATTGCCAACGAGGCAGGCTCCGATGCTCCTGCGCAAACACGTCCATCACGCACCGACCTACGGCGCATGCGTCCTCTGAAATTGGCTCCACCCGGTCCCTCCTCCCGAGTTTCCAGTTCCGGCCTCCAAGGGGCGGGCAGAAGCTGGAAACATGCGGCTATCGGTCGCCTTCGCCATCTCTCATGGCCGCGTATTTCGGCGTATGGGCCTTGGTCCCGAGTCCCGCATCCACCTGTTGCGGAACTTGCTCACGGGACTGGTGCGGCACGAACGCATCGAGGCGTCATGGGCGCGCGTGGACGAGATGAGGGGCTACGCTGAGAAGGTGAGGAGCGGGGCCCTCTTGTCACCGCGGGGTCTGGCCTGAGGGGGCGGGTTCCCGCTGCTTGTGGAAAGGGAGTGGGACCGCACTAGTAAACTCTTCCCCAAGTCTGAATCCCTTAGTACCCTGAGCTGAGTCCGCTCTTCCGGCACCTCAAGTGGAAGACTGGTTAGGGCTGCGGAGTAAGAGGGGGCTTAGATTAAGTGAATGAATTGCCGTTCAGCAGTATAGAAATTAGATTGGCGCCCTGCTTCTTGCTCGGGTTGGATCCTCGATGTTCTGTCCTCACAGCTCATCGACTATGGGAAACTGGGAGACACCAACGAACGAGCCATGCGCGTGGCTGACTTCTGGCTCACGGTGAGTGCATCCTCTCTGCCTCCCAAATCACACCCTTTGCTCCCTGTGGAGGACGGCCTTGTTGGAGGAGGGAAATTGGGTGGAATTAAGCTAGGTTGCTCACTTATGACCAGGGTTAGGAACTAAATTACAAACATTATCTTAAATTAGTTGAACTGTATGTAAATATGCCTCTGCACCACTGCCTGTAAATGACCCCTTTGTATAACTTTGACTCCACCAGATTGGGGGCTGTGGAAGGTATATGTACATGTGTGTGGATCTTACCTTTGGGAGTGGTTGAAAGTTAAGTGCCTCTGCACTTGCGCTTGACTCTGCTGTCTCTTGGATAACTCTCTCCCTTTAGGAGAAGGACTTGATCCCAAAGCTGTTTCAAGTACTGGCTCCTCGGTACCAAGGTCAGAATGGGGGCTACACAAGAATGCTGCAGATCCCAAATCGGAGTGAGCAGGACCGAGCCAAGATGGCAGTGATCGAGTATAAAGGGAACTGCCTCCCACCCCTTCCTGTGCCTCGCAGAGATAGCAACCTTACACTCCTGAATCAGCTGCTGCAGGGACTGAGGCAGGACCTCGCCCAGAACCAGAAAGCAAGAGTCCACAGCTCCCACACAGCTCAAACACCAGGGATTTAACTGAATCTGAAGGATTACAGCTCGTATCAGTGCCCAAGATCACAGATCTTTGGAGCTCTCTTAATCTCTGATAAGAACTGGAGCTAAGAGTTGTAAAATGGTCAATCTTAATGGAGCCGAGAACCTTCTGGGGAGCCAGGTGGCCCTGTGTTTGTGCAATAGATAAAATTCCTTATATGAGTATATATAAACTGGATTTTTTTAATCCTTCCCTGTGATTTCTGGAAAATGAGAACTATCCAAATACTCAGTCTACCTGGGATAGTAAATTCATGGCTTAATGTTTCCAGTCCTTAGATTTGGGTTGGTTTTGGTTAGCACAGTTGTTTTTTTTAATGCCACTTTAGATGGGGCATGTATCCTATCATTCTAACCTGGTTACCAAATGTGATTGTGTTTTGACATTTAGTCTCAGAGAGAGTGAGCCCCTGGGATTTCCTAGAGAAAGCATTTCCTAACAGGAGTAAGGAGTGAACATCTGCAAGTGAAACTTTCTTAAACAACCCAGTACCTTAGGAAGCTTTAGGGTATACTACAACTGTTCCTCTATTTCTGGGCAGCATCACACATTACCTTCATGTGCTCCCCTCAACCCCTGAATGGACCTTGGAGTAGGAGGCCTAAGAACTCAGATGTTCCACCACCCCGGTCAAAGGGGTGGAGGCATTCAGCAGAGGATGTTGGGCTCCAGGATAAGCTCCTTCCTCTTGGTGGGGGGAGGGGTGAATGAAAGGGTCAAAGTGAAAGGCGGGTTAGGAAATTAAACCTGCTGGGAATTTCCTGGAAGTTTTTATTGTTGCCAAATCTGGGCCTCTCTGGGAATTCAGAAAAGGGAAATCCGGCTTCAGAATGGCCGGAGTATGTGAGAAGCAGGGAGCTCCTTTACATCCTCTAATTACTCTGAAGGCAGGCTTGTCCCAGCCAGGCTGCCCATGCCTTAGCCTCAGAGGCTTGACTAGAGTGGTAGTGCTGGGAAGAGCCATCACCTTTGGCCTGAACACTTGATAGGAGGGCCTGATAATTGCCATATCCCCAGTAAAGTGGGAAGAAGGGATTTTTATCCTAGGCTGCACCTTCAGAGTATATTAGGCCCACTAAACCCATACATTGTCTGAGATAATAAGTAAGGGTGAGGGTAGAGGGGTCATTGGTGTATCAAATAGACGTGAGTTTCTGTGACAGAACTATTCTGGTGCTGTTTTACTGCAACTGCCCTAGTCTAAGACTCATCTGCTCCCAACAGGGCTCTCATCTCTTTTGTCTACTCCAATTTATCCTTCACACTACTGCCCAAAATCTCTTACATTTTAAGTGACATATACTGGACACTCAAAACATTTATCAAATAAATCTGCAAGTCTGAATGCTCCCCCCAAAATTTATCCCTTTTCCTTTCTTCTTAGTGTGAACATTCACCCCAGTTAGATACCTAGGAACCATCCCCTTCTCCTAGAGAAAGCACTTTCCTTAAAGTTAAAACCATAATAGGTGGATTATGGCTGTGTTCCATAGCTTTTCCTCTTAGCTCCCAGAAATATATCTCACTTTGGGGCTCTCAGCAGTTCCTTACATGCATATTAAGCATCTGCTAGTCCCCAACATCATTTTATGCAGTGTGGATAGAACATTTATCAAATCTTTGCCGTATGTCAGGCCCAGGACTAGATACTGGAGATACAGAAGTAAGAAGAAATAACCTCTGCCATCAAGGCACTCAGAAGCTAATGGGCCACTACCACAGTGACCTCAAGAACAATGCATCCCCATTAATGTTTTGGCCCAAATAAGAGTAAATGAATCGTAGAACATTTGCCAAAGGTTCAGGGATAACACAAGGAAAATAAAGTGTATCAGGATTTTACTAATCTGGCCCACAAATAATAACTTTTCACCTCAGTTGGTGGAATGTTCCCCCAGGTTCATCTGGGGACCTCCTTAATACATTCCAGACCCACGAACACACCACTTTCAAAGGTTCCCCATCTTGGGCTCCAGTTGTTTACTGTAAGGTTGACAAAAGTAATACCTACTCCCTTCTCAGAAGGTAACAAATTTAGTCTTAGCAGTTAGCACAGTATAAGCCCAATAGCTAAAGGAGATGACTAGAAGTCAGAGACAGTGTTCTTGCACTCATTCTACATTGGAATTAACAAATCATGTTGAGTTTATTTCCATAATGTTTCTCAAATCTGCAGTCACCTCTCCCTAATATGAAATCCAAGACATCTCTATCCTGGATTACTGCAGTAGCCTCCTAACTTGCTTCCCTCCACACAGCAGCTGTAGTGATAGAAATCTGATCCTCTTACTGCCCTGCTGATAATCTCTAGTCACTCATTTCCTATGGGAAAAAGTCCAGATTCCTTAACATGACTCCTCTCTTCATTAGGCATCTGCTCAGTACTCTAGTTACTTCCTTTGCCTCTAATTCTATGTTCCAGAAGCCTAAGTCATTTTGGTTGTTTCCCTGTGCACAGGTCCCCTTACCACCGTTTGTCAGGGGAGAGCCTTTCCCTTTTTACCTATGTAACTTACACCCAAATTTGGCATCTCCTGAGTGGCTCCCCTGACCATCCCCACACCTGAGGTCATTACTATGTCGATCTAGGTGCTTCTGCAATGTCTGCATAATCACACTGCATGTGTCACACAGAATTACAGTTCCCTACAGTGGATTAGTTCCCGAACATCCACCCCTGATTAGTCTAAAGCTATCATGGTATTTCTATCCCCTTGCTGTTGATGGGTTTGGGCTGGACAGGCCTACACGAATTTGAGGCAGTGAGAGGATCCAGGCTCTATTCTGCTGGATAAGAGTAAGTTGGCACGTTATTCTAAGGACCACTGAGGAACTGGTTTTGGGCTGAAGATGACACTGAGGATGGCAGATTACAACAACTAAAACTATAGTACCTAGAGCTCCCAAACTGTAACCCTAGTTATGTTGAAATCTTTTTGGTGATTATTCCCATTTGAGTCTGTGTTTTCCATTAATTGCTACTGAAAGTAATTCAATACATTAATTTTTGTACCATTGAACCATTAGTGCTTCTAAAAAAGATGTTTACTATGACCCACAGATAAAAAAATATTTTACACCAGAACATAATATTCACAAACATAAATAATTGAAACAAAATCTTCACAAAACATTATTTACTTTTACAAATACGGTACACACTAATATTTTCTACTCTTGTTCACCTTTTTAAAATGCTGATCCCAATTCACTGAATTGATTTTACAACCCACTAATGGAGTACAACCTGCTCTTTGAAAAACACTGTTCTCAACCAGCATTCCAGTGACTAACCATTGCCTTTGCTCCATAAAATCTAGACATTTCATGACACAATTGCCCTCTGTGGCCCAGTCCCAGCCACTTCTCAGCCACCTTTCATACTATTATTTGTTGCCACCCTTCATAAGAAACCATTTGCTATTCTCTGAATATGTAACTTTGTGCATGGTGTTTCCTCTACTGTAATGCTTGCCCTCTTTCAAGTCAACTCCTACTTGTCATTCAAATCTTTGCTCAGAAGTCAATTTTTTGAGGTCCCCGAACTCCACATTACCCTCCAAATGGGGCTAGCTCTTCTGTGGGCATATACCCATCAATCACATGTACTACAGTTTTATGTCTACTTAACTGATTCTTTCATTCAACCACAATTCTGAAGCCAGGGACTGGGACTCATTCTTCTTGATAATGCTCCCATAAGGCCTGAGACAACGGTAGGTGCTCAGTATATGTTTACTAACTGAAGAGTCAGCTATTATGTCCATGGCATATTCCACTCTCTGGTTGAACTTTACAAAACAATAAACATGGTACTGTGTTAAGAGACAGGTTTAAGCTACACTGCTGAGTATACCAAGACAAAAGAAATGTTTTCCTTCCTCTCCAGGGAATTACATGCTAATAAGGATTGTCAAGAATGTAAGCATATGTCTAATTCATTTCCCACACGTTTTATATTCCAATTTCCTGGACTGGTTCCAACCACCCATAGACTGAAAACACCTATGCATTTCCCAAGACTAGCCAAAAGCTGAAATGACACCTTTTTTGGGAAGTATTCATGAAATTTCACAGGCAAAGCTCAGCATTATTCCACTGGTCCAATTTCTTTTTTATTTTTTTTTTTAATTAACACATCCATCACCACCCATGCTGTACATTAGATTCCCCAGAACTTGTTCATCTTATAACTGAAAGTGTGGACCCTTTGATCAACATATCTCCATTTTCCCCATACCTCAGACCCTGGCAATCACTGGTCTACTCTGAAGAGTTCAACTTTTTCAGATGCCACATATAAGATCATACAGTATTTGTTTGTCTGTGTCTAACTTATTTCATTTAGCATAATGTCTCCTAGGATAATCCGTGTTGTCACAGATGGAAGGACTTCCTTCTTTTTTATGGCTGAATAAAATTCCATTGTGTATATAAACATATACATTCCATTTATATCTTTATCCATTTGTGTGTCCATGGACCCTACCTAGGTTGTTTCCGTATCTTGGCTATTGTGAATAATGCTGAAAAGAATGTGGAGGTGTAGATATATCTTCAAGATACTGATTTCATTTCTTTTGGATATATACTCCAGAAGTGAGATTGCTGGATAATATGGCAGTTGTATTTTTTTTTTTTTGAGAGATTTTGTTTTTTGTTTTGTTTTGTTTTGAGACAGAGTCTCACACTGTCAGCCTAGCCAGAGTGCAGTGGCTTGGTCATAGTTTAGCACAACCTCAATCTCCTGGGCTCTAGCTATCTCCTGCCTCAGCCTCCTGAGTAGCTGTAACTATAGGCACATGCCACCATGCCCAGCTAATTTTTTCTGTTTTTAGTAGAGATGGGGTCTCACTCTTGCTCAGGCTGGTCTCAAACTCCTGACCTCAAGTGATCCTCCCACCTCAGCCTCCCAGAGTGCTAGGATTACAGGTATGAGCCACTGCACCAAGCCTATTTTTAATTTTTTGAAGAACTTCCATACTGTTTTCCATAATGGCTGCACCAATTTACATTCCCACCAACAGTGTACAAGGGTTCCCCTTTATATCCTCAAAACACTTGTTATTTTCTATCTTTTTTATCACAGCCATGCTAACAGGTGGGAGGTGATATCTCATTGTGGTTTTGATTTGCATTTCTATGATGATTAGTGATGCTGAGCACTTTTTCATATACTTGGTAATTGGTATGTCTTCTTTGGGAAAATGTCTATTCAGGTCCTTTGCCCATTTTTTAATCAGGTTCTTTGATATTTTTTTTGCTATTGAGTTGTATAAATTCCTTATGTATTTTGGATATCAATGCCTTATCATATTAATATATTGTTTGCAAATATTATCTCTCTCTTTGTGGATGGTTTCCTTTGATGGGCAGAAGTCCTTTAGTTTGATATAGTCCAACTTGTTTATTTCTATTTTGTTTGTCTGTGCTTTTGGTGTCATATCCAAAATATCATTGCCAAGGCCAATGTCAAGGAGCTTTTTCTCTATGTTTTCTTCTGGGAGTTTTACAGTTTCACATCTTACATTTAAGTCTTTAATCTATTTCAAGTTAATTTTTGTATATGGTTTAAGCCAAAGGTCCAATTTCATTCTTTTGCATATGGCTATCCAGTTTTCCAAACACCATTTATTCCCCACTGTGTATTCTTGGTGCTCTTGTCAAACATTAGTTGACCATATATGCATGGGTTTATTTCTGGGCTCTTTATCCTGTTCCATTGATCTATCTATCTATTTTTATGCTATACTTACAAAACAATATGGTACATACTGGGGTTTTTTGTTTATTTGTTTATTTGTTTTATTATTTTTTTATTGTTTTTGTAAAAGAAATTTATATTCTCTTTCTTTTTTTTATTTATTTCTTTTTCTATCCTAATTTGTCCTATGTACTGTTTTGATTACTATAGCTCTGTAAGATAGTTTGAAATCAGAGAAGGTGATGCATCTAGCTTTGTTCTTAATCAAGATTGTTTCAGCTATTTTGGTGTCTTTTGTGCTTCCACATGAATTTTAGAATTTTTTTTCTATTTCTGTGCAAAATGCCATTGGAATTTTGATATGGATTGCATTGAATC
The DNA here is from genome assembly GCA_008086735.1 of Cheirogaleus medius. Lineage (NCBI taxonomy): Eukaryota > Metazoa > Chordata > Mammalia > Primates > Cheirogaleidae > Cheirogaleus > Cheirogaleus medius. The sequence continues at coordinate 33,061,601 of VBSM01001265.1, forward strand.
TGTAGATCACTTTGGGTAGTATGGGCATTTGAATAATATTAATTCTTCCAATCCATGCATGCAAAGTATCTTTCCAGTTATTTATGTCCTCTTCAATTTCTTTCATTAGAGTCTTATAGTTTTCAGTGTATAGATCTTTCTCCTTGGTTAAATTTATTCTTAAATATTTTATTCTTTTTGATGCTGTTGTAAATGGGGTTGTTTCCTTTATTTTCTTTTCCACTGTTCCAATTTCACACCGTACATTCTTCATTATAGCAATGGCATAATTATATTGTTTGGCACCCAGCACTAAATGGTGAACTCCTTAAGGACAAAGAACACATCAAATTCACTTCTCCTACCACCCAGTAAAGAACATGAGACAAAATAGGCATCTATAAATGTTCATCTATTGAATGAATCAATGTGCTATACTGAGTTCTTCAGCCTAACTTTGCATTTTGGACCCACTAACTCCTCCCTTCTCCTGTTTCCTCCTCCTTCATCTGAAAAAGATCTTCCTGCAAAGCTGAGTCCCCATTGTTCATGCCTGGCTAATGTCTATACCCTTAGGCTTTCCTCTCTGTGCTCTTAAATGCATAGGCATAGGGTAACTCCCCTTTAACTCTGGCACATACATTTGGTAGTTAAATCTGAGATGCCTTAATAATAGAATTGATCTATGTGCTTACATTTTGAGGACAGGAGTTTAAACTTTTTTGACATTTTGTGTTCTGTTTCACATTATATCTGTTTAATATAAAAATCATGTTTTTAGTTCTTGCTGCTTAAATATTGTACATCACATACACACAAACACACACACAACCACACAACCTTCTATCAAAATTGATCCCCTGGGAAGACAAGCCTTGTTTACACGTTGCCTTCACTTGTACGTTAGTACACCACTGTGTAGCCCAGTATGGAAAGCGCAGTATTAAAGGAATTTTACTGGTATTCACTTCAAGGGGAGGAAAACACAAAAACTGTACCTAGGGATGTCACTGAAAGCGTAATGGCATTGTCCTCACTAAATTTCTAATTACTTTTCCTTAAAATGGTTTCAGAAGCTTTTCTATAATTATCTTCTTCTGTGTTATCCCAGAAGGAACAGAAGAAAGGGAAGATAGTTCAGTTTTGTATGTGCTGCATTTGAGATGCCTGGGAGCACCTGGAGCTTGGGAAAGAGATCTTTGCTGGGAAAACAGATTTGGGAGTTGTCAGCAATTAAAGCTTAGGAAATGGATGGAGTCACTCAGAGTGTATATGTAGAGGGAGAGAAGGCTGAGGTCAGGCATTAGGGGACAGACAGGATACAGAACCTATGAAGGCAACTGAGAAGTTGTCTTCAAGAAAGGAAAGGAAACCTACACAATTCATCATGGTACCTAGCCCAGTGCCTTCTTTGTACATAGGAGGCACTCAATAATTATCAAATAAATTTAGCAAGCATATTCCTTCTCCCTTCAAAGCACTGTGTTAGTATTCAGAATACAGGGATGACCCCTCAAAGGCCCAACAGACCAGTTGGAGGGACAGATCATAAACAAGTACAACATAGTATGACCGGTACTTTGAAAGTGGTTGCACATGAGGCATCTTGGAGTACCAAAAAGGTCAGTGTGGAACTTCTCAGAAGAAACAATACTAGGGATGAATCTTAAAGAATCAATAGGAATTCATCAAGCATGAGGGAGAGAAGTCAATTGGGAGGGCATTCTAGGCAGCAAGATCTGTAGGTATAAATGCACTGAATTAAGAAACAGTATGGAATGGTTGAGAAATTGCAAGTAAGTAATTTGGTACAGTTGGGATTTAGTATATGAGAAAAAAGTGAAGGAAATGAAGCAGGAAGGCCAGGCAAGATCAGGTTACAAAGAGTCCTGTAAGACATGATAAAGTGTTTGGATTTTATCCTGAAGACTAGGGGAAGCCACTGAAGGATTTTTAAATGGAGAGGAAAGGGATCAGATTTACATTTCAGAAAGATCATTCTTGCATCAGACTGGAAGTTGGGTTAGAGGGGCAAGACTAGAAGCCAGGAAACCAAATAGGAGGCTAGTTAAGGAATCCAACGGGAGTTGTTGGAAAACCAGATGAGGCCAAAGCCAGGGAGAATGGAGAGAAACTGACAGATCAGATAGCTATAGAAAAGGTAGAATAGACCAGACATTGTGTGTGGTTATATGAGATGGGGGAAGAAGTTAAGAGTCAAGGATAAGCCAGGCATGGTAGCTCATGCCTGTAATCCTAGCACTTTGGGAGGCTGAGGTGGGAGGATCACTTAAGGCCAGGAGTTTGGGACCAGGCTGAGCAAGAATGAAACCTCATCTGTATTAAAAAAAAAAAAATAGAAAAATCAACTGGGTGTGGTGGTATACACCTGTATTCCCAGCTATTTGGGAGACTGAGGCAGGAGGTTTGCTCAAGCCCAGGAGTTTGAGGTTGCAGTCAGCTATGATGATGCCACTGCACTCTAGCCTGGGAGACAGGGCGAGACCCTGTTTCAAAAAAAAAAAAAAAAAGAGTCAAGAATAATACTAGGTAGAGAAATTTCATTCACAGAGAATGAGGATAGCAGAGGAGAAGTAGATCTGGGATTACTGTGATGAACTTTGTTGTGGATATATTCAAGTTAAGGAGCTGTCTTGATAACAGTTTTTCTGGAGTTCAGAGGATATATGTAAGCTAGCAATTCAGATTTGAAAGTCATACACACATACATGGGAACTGAAGCAATTGGTTTAGATGAGATTTCCCAGACAGAAAATATAGAGTAAGAGAAAAAGAAAGCCTAGGATAGAGCCAATCTACAAAGGCCAGACAGAGAGAGAGAAAGAGGGCCCCTCTTAAGAGGATGTAAAGAAGGACTACAAATAGTACATTGGTGTCTCAAACTCTAGGAGAAGAGAGCGTCAGAAACATCAATTTGTGTCTATCTCCCCCAGTAGATTGTGAGTTCTTGGGTGAATTTTTGTATTCTCAGAAGCTAATGTTGGCCAGCCTCCAGAGTAGTGATTTAATGAATATCTTTGGCCACTGCACTTGGAAATTGGAACATTCACTATTGACCTCTGATAGAGCTGTCTCTTGAGAGGGGCGAAAGCAGAAACCATAAAGACAACTCAAGAAGTTTGGTGACAATAAAAAAGGGAGACAGGGCAGAGACACATCAGCAACTTGAAAGAGAGACACATTATAAAAGTGAATTTTGAAGATTAATATATTCATTTTATAATAAGCACTTTTGCCAAGCCTTAGTTGTAGAAACAGACCTGAAGGGTACATATAAGTTGATGGAAAAATACAAAATCTTGGGTTGAGGTCAAGGGGGCATGGAGCTTTTTCTTCATTCCTCATTGTAGCTTCCATAGCATTTCCACCTTTGTGTAAAGCCCCTTCTCTTTTGGAATGCAAGACACTGGCTGTACCACCTCATCCTGATGGTCTTGGCCTTTGCTGCTGAGGGATAAGAAATCTAGAGTACCTGCTGGTCCACCCCACAGGAAGCCAATTGTCAAGCTTGCAGTTTGAGCATGTCTATCATTGAGGAGAAAGCATGTACAGTATGTAGCCCAGGGCTAGTCACAAAACAAATCATTAAACTTAGTCAACTGGAGGTGTAACAGGATAGATTAGAACAGACAAATAGAATGTCATGAATTGAAAACATGACTGAGAACTCAACGTGGAGTTAGCAGAAACTGAAGCAAATACAGGAAGGTCAAAAACCTCTCTGGAGGAGTTTTACGAACACAGAACCCGATCCCCCTCCATTTTTTTTATAACAGGCTGGACCTAATGAGGTCCAGCCATGCTGGGTCCATTCATGCTGAGCTGATGGTAGCTGGGGGTGAGGGAAGACAGCTCTAGTCACTCACTCATTCAGTGAAGTCTTAGGCCCATGATGTCTTACCATCCCAAGACCTGCTATCAGCCTATCCATGTGTTTGCCATATCCATGTAGATGTCCCATCCAAGACTCTGTCCCCACAGTTCTATATTGTCCTCATCTCCAGTAACCCAACCAACCAGCCCACTCTGTTTACAGCTTCTTGTCCCTGGCTTCCTCATCCCCTTTCACACAGATATCAAACCTCCAACCTCTTGAAACTCTAGCCCTTTGGACCCTCTCTTTTATCCCTGTGTGTACCATGCCTTTCTTCCTTTCCAACCCAGTCTGAATGTCATGATCCAACACCACCATTCTCATGCCAGCCTTGTCTTTGTCTTCCACGCACCTACTAATCAGCAGATTTTTTTCTATTCCTGAGCCCTCATCATTGAGTACTCCCAGGAACAAAAACATCACAGAGCCATTGGAATTGGTACCAACAGAGCTGGTACACAACTCAACAAGTTTGTGTGGCCCAATCCTGTTACCTCATTTATTCCTGCAAACTTTCTCCACTTTTCTTAAACCCTCTATATCACCTTCACCTCTTGCTATCAGCACTTAACCTCCTGAGGAAAAAAAAAAAATGGAGGCTGTAAGTATAGTCTCCTCAATTCCTTAACCTCTTGACCCTTATCTGCACCCAGACTAGACAATTAATTGAAAGTGTATTTACTTAAGACAACTCACCCAATGACCAAGCTACCCAAAGGCCAACTCACCAAATTTTCTAAATTTATCAACTTAAAAATATTTGCTTCTGGACACCAACAAATTTGGTAAATTATCAATTCCACCAAAAATTCGTTTCTATTATTGATTTATAAAGTTTATAGCAATTGTGTTGCATGGAAAGGTTTAATAGCTTTGTGGATTTCCTTCTTTAAAGTTTTCAATTTGTTTCAGTTTGACTTTGTGTAGTTTTAGTTTTACCAAAGTCTCTTCTTTAGATTCATTATGCAGCAGATTTCAAACTCTATTGTGTCAGTTTTATGTGTGGCACACATTTCATACACTTAGGATTCAGATGCCCAAAACACATAGATAATGCTCATTTTATCAAGCAGATAAACAAGTCTATTAATTAAAAACAGTTAAAATGAGCACTTTCCAACTCTATGAGGCAAATATTTTCTGATACTAAAACCGGACAAACATAAAGAAGAAAACAAAAGTACAGATCAATACCTCTTGTGAATATACATGCAAAATTTCTCAACAAAATACCAGCAAACCAAATCTAACAGCATGTAAAAGGAATTATACACCATGCTAAGTAGGGTTTATCCCAGGAATGCAAGGTTAGTTTACCATCCTAAAATCAATTACTATAATACACCATATCATACCAATAGAATAAAACAGTGAAACCACATGAACATCTTGGTACACACAGAGAAAGCATTTAAGAAAATTGGACAACTTTTCAGCATAAAATACTCAATAAACTAGGAATAAAGGGAACTTTCTAAACCTAATACAAGACATGTATGAAAAACCATACCTAACATCATACTTAATATTAAAAGCCTGGATGATTTCCCCCTACAATCAGGAACAATACAAGGATGTCCACTCTTGCCACTTCTATTCAACATTGTACTAGAGGTTCTACCAGGGCGATTAGGCAAGAAAAATTATTTATTGACATTTACTAAGACATTTATATTGGAAAGGAAGAAGTAAAACTATCTCTATTCATAAATGACGTGGTCTTATATGTAGAAAATCCTAAGGAATCCACCCCCCCAAAAAAAACACTATTGAAATTAATAAATAAGTTCAGCAAGGTTATAGGATGCAAGAGGGGTATGCAAAAATCAATTGTATTTCTACACAGTAGCAAGGAACATCCCCCCCAAAAATCAACCAAACAATTCTATTTACAATAGCATGAAACAGAATAAAATGCTTAGGAGTAAACTTAACAAAAGAAGGACAAGATTTATATGCTCAAAACTACAAAACATTGTTGAGAGAATTTTTAAAAGGCCTAAATAAATGGAAAGACATCACATGTTCACAGATTAGAAGATTTAACATTATTAAGATGCCAAATTGATTTATAGATTCAACACAATTCCTATCAAAATCACAGCTGCCTTTTTTGTAGAAATTGTCAAACCAATCCTGAAATTTATATGGAAATTCAAGGAACAGAATAGCCAAAATATGACATTTTGGACTGGATGATTCTAAAAAAAGAAAAAGAAAAGAAAAGAAAGAATAACCAAAATAATCTTGAAAAAGAAGGAAAGAGTTGGAGAATTCACACTTCCTGATGTTGTTTATTTATTTTTCTGAGACAGTGTCTCGCTCTGTTGCCCAGGCTAGATAGAGTGCAATGGCATCATCATAGCTCACTGCAACTTCAAACACCTGGGCTCTAGCCATCCTCCTGCCTCTGCCTCCCACAGTGCTAAGATTACAGGCCTGAACCACCATGCCCATCCACTCCCTGATTTTAAAACTTACTATGAAGTAATCAAGACTGTGGTACTGGCACAAGAACAGACGTATATATCAATGGAATAGAACTGAGAATCCACAAATAAACCCTTACATTTATTTTAAATTCATTTTTGACAAGGATGACAAGAAAATTAAATAGGGAAAGAGAAGTCTTTTCAACAAATGATGTTAGGACAACTAGATATCCATATGCAAAAGAATGAAGTTGGACCCCCTATCTCATAACACACATAAAAATTAACTAAAATGGATAATTGACCTAAATGTAAGAGTTGAAGTTATTAAAACTCTTAGAAGAAACAGTTTCTTAGATATGACACCAAAATCACAAGCAACAAAAGAAAAATTAGTTAATTGGACTTCATTACAATTAAAAATGTGCTTCAAAGCACATCATCAAGAAAATGAAAAGAAAATTCACTGAATGGGAGAATATATTTGTAACTCACATATCTAATAAGGACCTTGTGTCCAGAATGTATAAAGAATCCTTACAACTCGACAAGAAAAAAACAAATAACCCAATTTAAAAATGGTCAAAGGATTTGAATAGACATTTCTCCAAAGAGACATAGCCAATTTCTAGTTTGACAAGAACTGGGAGTTCTACCAGGTTCTCACGGTGAAGACTGAAGGAAATTTTCTTATGCTTCCAGCAGGGGGACAAAAATTGTAACAAATCTGAAGTATGTCCAGAGTTCTCTGCTCTCTTTAAAAGGCCTGCCCTCAAGAAAATTTTACCAGAGATTAACCAACTTGGGTTTTACCAAAGCCTAACAAACATGGGGGAAGGGAAATAACCCAACTTCATCCCCCTCTAGCTTTCCTGTCTCTCTAAGGTGGGGGAGGGGAGCTGAGAAGCACTTGTGAAGGTCACAGCCCAGGGACATAGGCTCACTAAAAGACTGAGCTCTAATCATAAGAATGCTCTCCTCCCCTACCCCTATCTTCTTACCACATCATTGGGCTCCTGTGTAACAACAGGTGGTTACAGCTAAAAGAACTGCAAGCTTCACACACTATTTAAGAAGGAGTCTCTAGAAAAACCCAAAGACAAAAGGCAAGACAAAAACAAGAATACTAGAGGAAAATTTTAGCCTCTTATACTCTTAGAGTAGAAGACTAGGAAACAGGGCTGAGACCAGATACAGGGGCTTGAAGACTGGATGCAAGTGTCAAAAGTAAACAACGCTCAAGCAGGAGCTAACTAGAGGGGCTGATAACTGCAGGTAAAAACCACTTCAACCAGCTTGTCAGCTACCTCTGTCACTTTACTTGAACTTTGGCTAATTACAATATCATTTACCTTGCAGTTTTAAATTTTCTCCACCCTTGAAATCACCATGACAGTTTTGAGACAACCATATAAAGTATAAAAATGGGAGGGAACTCAATCCTAGGAATTACTACCCAAATTCTTAGTAAAAGCCAACCCCTTAGTCTTGAATATTCCTGCCCTTATTAGTAAGACTTCAAAAGACCAAAAACCACTTCCCCCCAGTGTAGCTGCTCTTTTCCAATCTGCCCATTCTCTTTCTCTTGAGAGTATACTTTCACTTTCAATTAAAAAAACTTGCTTGATTTAAATGGTACATCCTGATATTCTTTTCCTGTCACCAAGAACCTAGGGAAAAAAACTTCCACTCAGAGGCCACTAACAATACCATAGCTACAGCAAATAGTAAATACAGCTGAAATCCTAGCCAGATAAATGCAAAACCTCACATTAAAGTGCTATCTACCTCAGTTCCTTTTACCTCATACTTCATATCCAGTTTCAACAAAAAATTACAAGGTATTTGAAAAGGCAAAAAAAAAAGAGAAAAACCTACAATCCGAAAATGCAAAGCATGCATTAGAACTAGACTAAAAAAAATGGCACATATTTTGGAATTATCAGACTGGAAACTTAAAGTAACTATGATTATATGCTAAGGGCTCTAATGGAAAAAGTGAATAGCATACAAGAACAGTGGATAATGTAAGCAGAGCAAAGGAAACACTAAGAAACAATCAAAAGGAAATGTTAGAAATTAGACACATTGTAATGGAAATAAAGAATGTCTTTGACTGAACATGGCCAAGGGAAGAATCAGTGAGCTTAAAGATATGTCAATAGAAGCTTCCCAAACTGAAAGCAAGTAGAAAAAAGAAAGGAAAAAGGGCTGAGTGTGATGGCTCGTGCCTGTAATTCCAGCTACTCAGGAGTCTGAGGCGGGAGGATCACTTAAGTGAAACAGTTCAAGACCATCCTTGGTTACATAGCAAGACCCACATCTCTAAAACAATTAGCCAGGCGTGGTGGTGCATGCCTATAATCCCAGTTACTCAGGAGGCTGAGGTGAGAGAATCGCTTGAGCCCAGGAATTCGAGGCTGCCATGAGCTATGACCATGTCACTGCAATCCAGCCTGGGCTACAGTGAGATCCTATCTCTTAAAAAAATGAAACAGAATATCCAATAACTGTGAGACAATAAAAGAGGTATAAAATATATGTAATGGGAACACCAGAGAAAAAGAAAGAAATGGAGAAAGGAACAGAAGAAATATTTGAAGAAAAATTTCTGAAATTAATGACAGACAGCAAGCCACAGATCCAGAAAACTCAGAGAACAAGTGAGATAAATATTGAAAAAATTCTATGCCTGGGCATATCAGAAAATCAAAAACTACAGGAAGGCCGGGCGCGGTGGCTCACGCCTGTAATCCTAGCATTCTGGGAGGCCGAG
>VBSM01001265.1:33070782-33086614 GCA_008086735.1 Cheirogaleus medius
AAAAAAAAAACTACAGAAAATCAAAAACAAAGAGAAAATCTTGAAATAATCCACAGAAGAAGATATATAAATGGTCAATAAGCATAGAAAAAGATGCTCAACATCATCAGTTATTAGGGAAATGCAAATCAAAACTACAAGATACCACTTCACATCCACCTGGGTAACATCTAATAAGTAACAAGTGTTGGCAAGGATATGGAGAAATTGGAACCCTCATACACTGCTTGTGAAAGTGTAAAATGGTGTAGCTGCTTTAGAAACTGTTTGGCAAATTTCCTCAAATAGTTCCTCAAAATGTTAAACAGAGTTATATACCATACCAGCAATTCCATTCCTAGGTATATAACCAAGAGATATGTCCACACAAAAACATATATACAAATGTTCATAGCAGCATTATTTATAATAGCCCCAAAGTGGAAACAATCCAAATGTCAAACAACTGATAAATGGATAAATAAAATGTGGTATATCCAAACAAGGGAATATTACTGAGCCAAGAAGTGAAGTACTGATACATGATACATGCTACAACATGGATGAATACTGAATGAATTATGCTAAGTAAAAAAAGCCAGACTCAAAAGGCCACATATTATATGATTCAATTTATATGAAATGGAAATGTCCAGAATAGGCAAATTCATAGAGACAGAAAGTAGATTATTGGTTGCCAGGGACTGGGGGTAGGAGGGATTAGAGTAACTGCTAATGGGTATGGGGTTTCTTTCTGGGTGATGAAAATATTCTGGAATTTGATTGTAGTGATGGATGCACAACTCCATGAATATACTAAAAACCACTGTGAATTGTACACTTTAAAAGGATGAACTTTTTGGTATGTAAATTGTATCTCAATAGAGCTGTTACTTAAAAAAATAAAAAATAAAACCAAAGTAAAAACTTAACTATTTAGAAGTAGTAACAACTACATGATCACTAAGCATAAGCAGAGATCCTCCTAAAGTACAGTGTTCTTATTGTGATATGAATGGAACTGGCAGAAATTCTGCAAATATTTTTCAGATGTCACTATGGTAGGAGAACCATTTATTAATGATCATCATGATATCTTGGAAAAACTGTCTTAAAATAATGAGTTTATAGAATTTATATTACATTATTAATTTTATCACTTACTGTAGTAACTACTATACTGTTTACCAACCAGTATAGAAATACAGTAGGGCCATATTTTAGCCCACTTCTAATACCTATTAAAATTACAAATGTGCAAAAAATGTTAAAGAAAAAGGCAAACTGTTGGATTGAAAATAATTTGGAAGAGAGAATCCCCCCCATATTGTTTAATCGTTGACAAAATTTTTGACATTTGAGTCACTGCACAACACTTGCAGAGTAAAATGCACAAGAAATTCCCATTCCCAAAAATCACACATCCAAAATAAGGAAAAACTTAGAATACACTGAACTTTGGCCAGCCATAGCAAAATGACTTCAGTGAAACAGCTGCAAATAAGTTAAAAGGAAAACTAAGCTAAACTAAATTGGTCAACTGATACTTTGTAGAAATCCTCAAAAGTTGTTAAAATCAGCCCAACCATGCAAATTGTAAGCATTACACATAATTAAAAGAAACAAAATTTTGGTGAATTGACAAAATTGGTAAATTCCAACAAACTGATCACTCTGAATTGAAATCCACAGAACTGGCTTTCCTTACTTCCCATCCCAGTGGACAGAGGAATCCTTCCTCATCTCCACATTTAATCTCTACACCTGTGTTCTAGATCTCATCGCCTTCTGCTTTCTCTGGCTCTTGCTCTGTGGGAGAGAATCAGGAGTCTCCTTTTTCTTTCCTAGAGTCTCTACAGGGAGTTGAAGCTCTTTGGAGCCTGGAACACGTCCTAACTCTTGAAAGATCCCAACTCAAACAGTGTTGGTCACTCTGGCCATCTTTAAATTAAAAAACATTAAATTTTAAAAACTCTGGCCATTTTTTAATACTCCTGCTTGCTTCTTCCAGGGCTGAGCTCTACTGAGAAGCTCTAATGACTTGTGACCTATGAGTGTTCTGAACTGGGTGCTAAGGCTTGGAGCAGTCTGAAAACAAGCACTGATGATACCCAGTGCCTCCTGCTCACTAAGAAGGAACAGATGAATAACAGAGCCAGTGAAAATTGTCTGCCTCTCATCCTGTCATTCAGGATCATTGTTCACAAGCCAGACCTTTTGGGTCATTTTTCCTTCCCCATTTGGTTATCCCTACACTGAGCTGCCCTTCCTTGCCCCTAGTTAATTGGCCTCCCACTGCTCCCCTGCCTTTTAGCCCTTCTCATCATGGATCTCCATTTCATGGTGACAAAATTCTGAATTTTCAGCTCCTTTATACAACTTTGAGCCTCCACTTCCTGTGTAAGAGACTGTCTTCACTTAAGTACTCCACTTCTGCACATTCTTCCACATGTCTGGGGAGGAGAGGGAAAGAGTCACCATTCTCCAGGCTCCCCAAGGCCCAAATAGAGACAACTACTTCTCTATCCCTACCCACCAACCATTGAGAAACATGCCATTTTATTATGCAAGCCTCTACCCTCCTCAGTGTTGCCATGAAATGACCTTCCTTCTTTCTCATCAAGGTCTTAGGTGTAGATGTGCCTGTATCCTTTGTTCTCTCACTAGCATCCTCAACTCCTTGGTCCTTTAGGCCTGTAAGGCCACCAGCCATCGTTACCCTTAACAGTGTCTCTACTCGTTTAAAACTTTCCTCAAGATTTCTAACATACTGTCTCCCCTATGCCCATTTTCCACAAAATCCCAATTCCTTGCCAGAGAGAATGAGATCAGGTAAGATGGCCTCAAATTCCTGCCTTGTCCACTTTCCTCCCCTACTGCCACATACCCTCACACACATACTTATCTGCATCCCCATTCATCTTCCCTTTTAGTCTTGAAGGAAGAGGTACTTCTCTTCCTGGTAAAGAACAGTCCCTCCCTGTCATGGTTAATTCCTCAGTCCCTTCTCTCTCCTCTGAGACCTTGCTCCATTCTTTCTGTTAGCTCCTTTCCCACGGTGTTAAACATGCTCCTGTTGCTTTCTTCCAAGCAGCTCTCCCTCAACCCTTCCTCCTCCCCACTCCTTCTGCCTTCTGCCAACCCCATTACTTACCTTCTCTCTCCCCCACTTCTGCGGGCACAGCATATATGTGCTACAATGGTGAACAACCAGGTTTATTGCTTAGTGGAGTATGTAGACATTTAACACCAGAAAGAATGTAAACTTGCAACTGTGATAATTGCCACAAAGGAGAAGAATCAGGCACTATGATGAACCATAATACTGGAATTTGACCCAGTCAGAGAGGCCAGGCAAGATGTCTGTGATGAAGTGATGATTCAGCTAAGAACTGAAGGTTAAATGAGAGATCACATAATAGAGGAAGGGACCAAAGTATGCCCTGGGCAAAAGGACAGGTGTATGCCAAAGAATTTTTAATAATCGATCTGAATGGTAGCTGCCATCTTTTAAGTGACCGTGCCCCCTACCCCCAAGATTGATCTGGATGGGTACATGGATCAACTCAGACCATCCAGAATCTTTCCTCAGGATTTCTGAATTTGTTGTTATAAGGTCTATTTTTTTAAGCTAAGTACACATATAATATGGATTTGAACATTAATTTTAAAAATCAATAGGAAGGAGGAGAAGAGACAAATCTTCCATACAGAAGAATTTCAAATAATATATATCATATGCATTCCCCTAAGAGGCAGAGCTTAATGTCCTCCCTCTCCCCACTGCCCTGAAGTATGGGACTTAGTGACTCACATCCAAAGAACAGAATATGGAAAGCGAAAAAAAGTAGCTTTACAGTGGAGAAACCTGGCAGATACACCTTAACCCAGTGATCAAGGCTGATATCACCAGTGAAAATTCATGTTGATATCATGTACCCCTTGACATGATATGGTGAGAAGGCCACTTCACCACTGTGGTATTCTTTCTCTCCAATCTAATCATAAGGAAAACATCAGAGAAATCCAAATTGAGGGACACTCTACAAAATGCCTGGCCAGTAATCTTCAAAACTGTCAAGGTCTTAAAAAAAGAAAAGATGGAGAAACTGTTGCTAACTAGAGGAAACTAACTAAACATGACAACTAAACAATTTGATATCTTGGACTGAATCCTAGGATAGAAAAAGGACATTAGTGAAAAAACTGGTAAAATCAGAACAAAGTCTAGAGTTTAGTTAATAATAATGTACCAATGTTAGGCAATGTTAATCAGAGGAAACTGAGTGAGGGATATATGGGATCTCTTACTACTATCTTTGCAACTTTTCTATAAATCTAAAATTGTTCCAAATAAAAAGTTGATTTAAAAATCAATAGAAGAAAATGAAGCTGACAAGCAAAATAAAATGAAATTAAAAACAGAAACCAGAGACACAGAGAAAGTCTTGATGATATTTGAGATTCTGGTTCCATTTGCCAGTCATGTCCCAGGTTTGGTTACCTGGGCCAACATATCTACCCTCTTTCCTAGCTAATTCAAATTTGGTTTTTCTCACGTGCAGTTAACTTTTCACTCCTACTATCACTGCTGTTTTACCTCTACTTCATCCTTATCTCACTGTGGCCTGGTATCATTTCTCTCCTCTCCTTTGATCACTGAGATCATCAGCTACATCTTGATTCCAAAATCCAATGGAGATCTGTCAGACTCATATTACTATGATATTTTCACTCTGTTGACAACTCTCATTCTAGTGCTGTTTCTTTCCTTGGCTTCTATGATAAATCACTGGACACTACTTTCTTCTTTAATTCCTACTTTGTTGGCTGCTTCTTCTCAATCTCCACCATGACTCTTCTTTTGTTACCCACCTCTTAAAGGCTGCCCTAAAACTCTTCTTGCTACACACTCTCTGTGAGCAACCACATCCATTCTCATGGTTCCACTTACCACTTATATACTGGTGGCTCTGAAAAGTCTACCATCAGCTCAGCTCTCTTCTGAGTTCCAAATTTTATACTCAACTGCCAATTAGACATCTTCATTTGGATATCTCACATCCATCTTAAACTCACCATATCCAAAACCAAATTTATCATCTTACCTTTCTCCCCACAAACCTGCTCCTCCTTTGTTTCCCCAACTTCATAAGTAGCATCACTAATGTAGAACCCAGGAACAGGGAATCCATCTTACATTCTAACTTCCCATGCCACCCCCTCACTTCTAGTCAGCCACCAAGTGTGGTGGATTTATCTCTGTAACTTCTTTCATATATTTCTCCTCTTTTCTAATCCTACTATCACTACCTTAGTTTAGACCCTCATTATAAGCTGGGCAATGGAAACTGATTCCTATCTGGTCTACTTTCATCCTCAGTGTTACAGCCAAAATGTGGTTGACAACACATAACCTAACCATTTTATTTCTCTTATTAAGTAAACCTTTCAATGGCTCCCCAGAGCCTAGACCTTTTTCATGACACATCATATTCTTCATGATTTGGCCCCATTTATCTTTCCCATTTTCTCCTCTTACACTAGCCCATATGCCCAACACTTCAGCCAAGTCAATCTTCTCAGTAGTATACCGCTGCCTGTATACCACCCGTGGCCAGAGTTATTTTCTTTCATGCCTTTGTGATCTTGAATATGCTGCCATTTATTCTGCCTAAAAGCCCTTTCTCCAACTTTTCCCTCTGCTATATTTCTACTAATCTTTCAAGATCCAGTTCCAGTGTCATCTTTGTGGCACTATTTGCTGGATTAGGAATCTCCCCATGTCCATAACCCCATGCTCTCCTTTTATTATACTTTATGTTGCTAATTTGCAGGTTTGTTTTCACAGCTTCCTGTGAGTTCCTTAGTCATGTCTTAATTAACTGTGTATCTGAACTATAAAGCTGGCACATAAAAGGCATTTAAATGTGTCTTCAATAAATGAAGGAAGCAAGAAAATAAATGAATTTAGGTTCTTCTATTTGAAAAACTTTCTCACTCCCTAAAACCACTGTCCCCTCCCCTGGCTATAGGTCTCTTTTCCTCCCTGTAGTCAAGCCTCTTTAAAGAATAATCTCTATTCCAAATCTTCAGTTCCTCACCTTCTACTCACTCCTTTATTACTGAGTGCTGCCTAGCTTCCATCCCTACCACACCACCTACCTGTTGTCCCCAAGTTCTCTACCCCAACCCCAGCCAAATTCAATGTACACGTTTCAGTCCTTACTTCACTGGCCTCCTCTGTGTCATTTAACCCTGATGACCACTCCCTGCTTCATGTCTTCTTCCTTGGCCTTTCCCTTGACTTCAGTGACATTGTTGCCTCCCTTTCTTTCTCTTCTTTCTATGGCTATATCTTCTCACTTTCCTTTGAGGGCTGCTCCTCCTCTTCTCAACCTTTACATGCTGGAACTAATCAGGGTTTGCCTTCTTCTCTTTCTAATGTACATGCTCTCCCTGAGCAATCTAATTCACTCCCTTAGTGCCGCCCGCCACCTGCCACATTTACCATATAAGGCAACTCAAACCTAAGGTGATTCCTCTATTGACAGTGAGAAAATCCAAAAAGCTTTTTGACCAACCTGAAAATTTATACCTTTAAGGATGGGAATGAAACAATCAAAAGTTCTATTAGTTGACAGATTTTGTTATACATATATTTAAATTCATATATCATATAATATTGATTTATAAATAGTTTGTTTCCATTCACATAAGTTTTATTAAACAATTTTATGCATACTCTTAACATGCATCCTCAAAGGCAGTGTCTTTCTCATCGTTGGGGTCACTTTTTCAGCCATCTTACATGTTTTCCCAGAACAGATGACCTTCTCTTCAGTCTAAGTGAAGGGCTTGGGAGAGAACACAGCACAGTTAGAATACACAGATGATGCGGTCCTTGGAAACTTTATCCCAAGTCACAAGTCCCATTTGCATCACACTAGGGCAGTTGGTTTTTGGCATGCATCCTGCAAGAGTGTATTCATGACTTCTAAAAAAATCACTTACTGTATTACTTTTTAAAAATTATATTTTTAATTATTAATTTTTTTACTGAAATATAACACTTATACAGAAAAGGACACAAATCATAAGTGCTCAGCTCAATGAATTATCACAACATGAAACACTCATATAACATCACTCAGGTCAAGAAATAGAACATTTCTAGCATCCCAGAAGCCTCTCCAAAGTACTACTGTATTGCTTTTTAAAGCAATCTTCAAAATGCATATTTAGAGATATCCAACACATGCAGTTGTGAGGTCATGCTACCAGGAATAGTTACCAAAGCTGTGTTAAATTTCTTTGACTACGAATTCTGTGGCAAATGACCTCTACAAGCATCCAAAATAGTGTTGTTGAGGGCATTTCAGGTTAATCGGTCTTGCCCAAACAGTAAAAATAGTTGCATTTATTGGCACTTACTCTGTGCCAGGTACATAGTGTTTTACATATTTAAATAATTTAATCCTTAGGTCCACTTTATAGATGAAAAAACTGAGGCAGAGACAGGTTAAGTAACTTTCCCAAAGCCACACAGCTTGTAAATGGCAGAGTCTGGACCCCGAGCCAGGCAGTCTGGCTCCACAGTCCACAAGCTTAGTCACCATACCATACTGCCCTATCCAGTGGTTTGTTGTTCAAAATAAAGTAAATGAGAGCAAACCCTGTAATATGAGAGACTTTGTAAGACTCAAATATAAGGTTACTCCCTCTTTCCTGAGGGATGATTTTGGAAAAAACAAAAAAGCAAAAACCTCACCCTATATTCAAGCTTATGCAGTATTTGCAGATGACTCCCAAATATTTATGTCCATCCCAGACTGCTCCTCTAAGCTACAGACCTACTACCCAACAGGCACTTCAAAGTCAGCAGTCCCAAATCACAAGTCATCATCTTTCTATACTAACTCCCTGCAATCTCCCCCTGCTCCTTTTGTCTAGCATAGCCAATGTCACCAGCATCCACGCAGTTGCTCAAGCCAGAGACTGGGAAGTCATCAAGGACCCCAGCCTCTCCTTTGCTCCTGTCTTCCGAAATCACACTCCCTTCTTCTGCTTCAGCTGAAACTTGTTCTCTCTCCCCAGAAGTTCCTGATATCTTTGTACCGATTGTACACATCTCAAGTCCAGAAAAAACTTTTGTTCTCACAGCCTATCCACAGTCCTCAGGAAAGAGAGGAGTCAAAACTCTTCTAGTTCTTTTAAGACTGCTTACTCTTCGTCTCTGTCTGATTTCACCTCTCCCTATTTTCTCTCCCAAGTTGGCTCCTCAAGCCTCTTCCCACCTCCCTGCCCAGTTCCCTTCGCACTTTATTTTTCTGGGGAGCATACTCTGAGTTAGAGCACTACCCCAAAATCTCTTCCTTCAAATACCTCCCAATCTCTAGCCTCAAATTTGGAATAAAGAGGAAGCGAGGGAAAGAGAACCCCAGAGGATGAAGGAGGGAAAAGGGATAAAGAGCAAGGGATGATGAAAAGTGACTAGCAGGAGAGACTGTGAAGATCAAGATGGAAGAAGGGGATGGCCAAAGAGAAGGGGTAAGGAAAAACGGGACCAGAAGAGAAGGAAGGTGTGAGGAAAAGAGATGAGTAGGAGATGAGGAGAAACACACAAGGAGAAGCGGTGGGGAGAAAGGGATAAGAGGAGGGGTGGGGAAGGAGATGGAGGGAATGGGATGTGGAGAAGAGGCTGAAGAGAGAGGATTGAGCAGGAGGGGTGGGGAGAAGAGAAAGGGGAGAAAGGGTAGGGAGAAAAAGTTGGGGAGAATGGGTGAGAAAAAGAGGATGGGGAGAAAGCGAGAGGAGGATGGAGATAAAGGTTGGGAAGCAGAAGAGGAGACAGGGCGACTAGGACAGTGAAGGAGGAGAGGGGCCATGGGGAATAAGGATAGAAAGAAGATGGAAGAGGAGGACGAGAAGGAGGTGAACAGTAGGGAAAGAGGGTGCAAGAGAACCGGATCGGAGGGAAGGACGGGGAGAAGTGACCGGGAGAAGTGAAGAGAACCGGGACGTGGGGACGGCGCGGCGCAGAGCCGGATCCGGAGCCGGGGACTGGGGCCGGGAAGTCGAGGGGCGGAGGGAGCACGGGCGGGCGCGGGGGGCGGCGGCGCGGAGCGCGGGTGGGGGCGGGGGCGGCGGCTCCGCGGGCGGAGGGGCGGAGGGGCGGGGGCTCGGGTTACCGCGCGGAGGGCGGGGGAGGGGAGAGGAGGGGACGGGAAAGGAGGGGACGGCAGGGGAGGGGAGGGGGCGCGGGGCAGCGGCGGCGAAGCTCGCATCCTCCGCGGGGTGGCTGTGGAGGAGGCGGCGCCCCGGCGGCGGCGGCAGACGGACCGATCGACGGCCCGGGGCTCGCGGACCGACGGCCGGCTGCCCGAAGTGGATCGCGAGCCCGGGAGACAGCAGCGGCGGACGATGCGCGGCCCCAGGCCCTGCGCGGGCGGGCGCTGCCCAGGGGGCTGACCGCGGCCGGACGGCGCCCCAGCACCGGGCGAGGGAACCCGCGCCGCGCAGAGGTCAGTGTCCGCGCCCGCCGGCCCGTCCGGCCGCGCCCGCCTGGCCCGCCCGCCACCCCGGGCTGCGGCGGCGGTGGCGGAGCCGGGGGCTTTGTTCTGAGCCGGAGACAATGGGGGAGGGGGGGCCTGGGCCTGCGGGACGAGGGCGAGCGTGAACGTGAGCGTGGGGGCAGGGCCTGGGGGTCTTTGTGTGCGCGTGTCATCGAGTCGGGTGTGTGGCGGCGTGAAACTGTGCCAGGGGTGTGGGGTGCGGGCAGGGTTGTGTGTGTGCTACTCCCGTCTGAGTGTGAGTCAGTGCGTTTCACTGGGAGGTTGTGTGTCTATGTGCGTCTCTTGGGCCGTGTGTGCATGCACCGGGAGGTTGTGTGTGTGTCTTTGTGTCTCTCGGTCCGAGTGTGCATGTGCATGTCACTCTGAGGGTGTGTGGGTCAGAGCGAGTGTGTGTCATGGTAAGCGAGTCCCTGTGAGGGTGTGTGTGTGTGCGCGCGGCGCTCTCGTGTGTTGCCGGGCTCTGTGGGAGGCATGTGTCAGAATGTGGAGGATGGGTGTGTGACAGAGACAAACTGAGACAGAGACAAAGAAACAGAGGGGGGAGAAGTAAAGACAAGCAGAGGAGAGACAGGCTCGGCCTGAAGTTGAGGTGGGTCACCCAGACTGGTGTTCTAAAAGGGAACCAGTGCCGAGCAACTGGGAGTTTGTGTCCAAGATGCCTAGATCAGAATCCTGTGCAGGGGACAGAGGGAGGTCACCCAGGCCTGGGTCCCACGTGGAGGGGGTGGGGAGAGAGAGATCTAGAAGCACAATGAACTCAGTGTGGCGTGGGCTGGGCCTGCAGCCACAAGGTCATAGGCCAGAAAAATATTGTCGCTTATGTCAACTTCTCAAATACCCACAGGGGACATAGACATAGCCCTACTCAACTCACAGGGGACACAGTCCAGGCAACACACATCCTCAAGAGATACCCTCACAGCCATCACACACCCCCAGGAAGCACTGTCAGAACTAACACACACAGTCAACTCTGTCAAGCCAACACACACCTACGGAAACTGTTCTTGTGACAACGCACACCCACAGCAGAAATGTTGCAACCAACACATTGACGCAGGATCATTTTCAAGGCCAACACATACCATGGGAGACACCGTTACTGCCAACACCTCTCTGGAGACACTGTCACTGGCAACACACACCCTCACAAGATGTTGAATCAGCTGAGACACACACCAACACCTCTCAGGAGACACTGTCACAGCAATCCACATCTATTGGAAACACTGTCAGTACATCATGTAGATTTACTTCACTGGAGCTGCCCATACATAGCAAGTGTCCCAGAGGCCTGGCACTAACAAGAGGCTGTGTCACAGTCTCACCACACAGCCACTTGTGCAACCCCTAGGAGACAGTCATGGGTGACACGCACACCACAGGGAGAGCTGTCCAAACTGCTAAATAACACTTAACTTGTAGTGTTCACAGCATTACAGTTTCTCATCCATAGACCTCCCAGGCTCACCCTCTTGTTCCTTGAAAACTCTGAGACCTGGATATTCTTCCCCTCCTCGTATGTGCTTACATGCCATGGTTGTAAGCGTCCCTCCAACACCCCAGCATCATAGTTTCTTGATCTCCTTGGCTCCTGTTACTTTCTTCTTTCCTCCCACAATTCTCTGTGTAACCATTCCATCTCTAAAATTCTAACCTTTTGCATTCCACTCCCTGCCCACAACCTCCTATATCCTTCCAGCTTTCAGATGCCCATGCTCCCATTATACTCTTTAACCTCATAATGACCTTTTGCCCTTGACCTTTTTGTTTTCCAGCTTATATGCCAAAGACCATCCCCTTAGCCACTCTGTTCCATTGTCCTTGAGCCCACCCATCCCGCAAATTCTTAACCCTAGCTAGAATGATTTCTCAACCATACCAAGTGACACTTCTATAAATTCATGCTTCTAAAACTTCCACCCTCAACTGACCCCTCCATACATAAATAAAGAGATGAAATTGTTTCTGTTTTCTTCACACGCATCATCCCACATCCCTCATCCTATTGTTTTCAGTGGATTAATTAGTCAATCCACTGGTTCATTCATTCAACAAACACATACTAAGCACCAATGCTGCCAGGTATTGTGGTACGAGTTAGCATTACATGGATGAAAAAAATGTACATGGTCCTTGCCCTCTTGGAGCTCACAGTCTATGGGGTGAGTGTTGTAACATTGCAGCACACTGCAGGGAAACCTAAACCAGTTTAGGGAGGTCAAAAGAGGATTTCTAGAGGAAGTGGCATTTAAGCTTAAACTTGGTGGAGTGGGTGGAGAATGTTCCAAGCCAAGGGAGCAGCATGTGAAAGCCAACATGAAAGAAAATATTGTGTGTGAGGGATAAAGCAGTTCAGTAGTCTCCCTGTAGGGGAGGTAGATGGACCTTTAGATCATGCAGGGTCTAGGAGGCCACGTGAAGAAATCCAAGAATAATGGAGATTATCAAATCATTTGAAGCTGTGGAGTGATATGATCAGATCTGTTTTGGAAAAAGCACTGTAACAGCCATGTGGAGACTGAAGGAGGGCCCTGAGAAGAAGGACAACAGTTGGCTGTTGCAGGAACCCAGGAGGAGATAATGCTGGCCTGAACTGAAGTAGTGTCAGGAGAAAAGGAGAAGTAGATGGTTTCAGGAGCTCTTTAGACAGTGGGATCAGCAGGGCTCAGTGACAAAATGGATGTGGAGGTTGAAGGAGAGGGCCTCACTCAGGATATTGAGGACACTCGGTTTGGATTCCCTCAGATTGCTGCCTCCTCCCTCAAATTTTATCTGCATCCTCTTCAATCTTTTCTCCTTCCTTCCTATAACAATGAAGAGGTATCTCTTTTCTTTAAAGCCAATCCTCCACGCCTGCTTTGTGAATCCTGTCCCCTCCCTCCTCCACAGGCACCTCGCCCAACTGATTATTCCATGTCTTTTCCATGTCTCCAGTTTCTTTCTCTTTCTCATTCCTCCTAGGAGTATGTGAAGATCCTCCAGTCTCTCCTATCCTTCCTTAACCCTGTCACACCCCATTGGGTAAGAGGCTTTCTCACTTTGTTTGAGTGCCACATTTTGTGAGAGTCTTCTGCATATAGCTGCTTCCTCCTTCCACAATTGCCATTTATGCCTGCCCTTCTAATGTAACTGCTCTCCCTAGGAGAAAGTGACCTCTCTCCTGCCAAATCTGGGGGATCTTTTCCAGCAGTCCTCAACTGCCTGACCTCTTAGCAGGAGCTGACATTGTTGACCCTTTTCTCTTTGAATTGTTCTCCTCGTTTAGTTTCTGAGCCACCATTTTATTCTGTCAACATTTAATGAGGACTCACGTGCTAGCCACACTGCTAAGTGATGGGAATACAATGATGGAAGACCCTGTTCCTACCCTCCAGGAATTTACACTTTAGTAGGGAGAGACAGGCAAATAAGTGAATGATTACAGCATCGTGGGATTCATGCACCTCTCTCCCAGAGCTTCTCCTGGCTGTTTAGTCTCAGTCTGCTCTGAGGGATCCTGTGCATGGCTCCTAAATGTCACCATTCCTTAGGGTTCTGGCTTGGACCTTCTTATCATCTCACTGTATACACCCTTCTGGGCGATCCATCTCATTCATTTCCAGAACTTTAATTATCATCTATAGGTTGATAACTTTCAAATCTCTCTCTTCTGAGCTCCAAACTTGCATACCTGCTGTGTCCCCGATCTTTACTGTATAGCTCACTGGCCCCTTGACATGTGCATACTGAGCTCATCATTCCTTCCTTCCCGAAATGACTGTTCCCACTCAGTTCGAAAGCTGGAAACCCAGAAATTAACTGTAACCACTCCTTTCTCCACATATCCCATAATCCAGAAGGTCCTTGGACTCTTTGTTTCTACTTCCTCTCCAGCAATCTCTGATGCCCCATCCCTTCTTCTCCATCACCTCTGCTGTTGCCCTAACTTCACCATCTTTTCACATGAATTTTTTCAAGAGCCTCCTAACTTTTCTCTCCACACTTCTCTCCCCTATCTAATCTATTCTTCTCATTGCAGTAAGAGGGATCTTCCTAAAGTGTAAATCCAGCCATATCACTCACTGCTAAGCATTCTTCAGTGTCTTTTCATTTTCCTCGAACAAAATCTCTACTTTTTAATGAAGCTTATGAGATCACAATCTGATTTCTCCAAACCTCCAAGCTTCATCGCCTGTCCCATTTTCCTAGCCTGCTCACATTTCGAGTTCTAGCCACATCAAATTCTGTGTAGTTCCCCAAAGACACTACATTCTTCTATGTTTCTGGCCCTTTGCACATACAGCTCTGTCTGCCTGAAAGGCCCTTTACTCCCTTCTTCTCCTGGCGTATCCTTCCCATCCTCAGATCTAGTCTCAAACGCTGCCTTTCCTGACTCCAGCAGGCAGGCTTGAGGGCCTCTTGTTTCACTGTTGTCACTGTCTATTCCCTGTTCTGTCTCCCCAGCCAGGCTGGGACTTCTTTGATGGCAAGGATGCACATTATTCATGTTTGTGACCCAGAGTCCCACAAAGGTGCTTGGCAATGAACAAATGCATGAATACATAAGGCACCTCACCCTCATTCACTCTTCAGAAGACTGGCACCTGGTCTCAGCTGCCTATATGACTGAGACATTTTTACACAACCTACTTACTCCACTGGGGACATTTCCACATCCTTCTCCTACAGCTGATCCTTCCTCACCCCATGCTCTCTTTCTTTTGCTCAGACTTCTTACTTTTCCTGGATCCTCTTCCTCACCATTCTCTGTACTTTATCTTTCATTCAGTTAACAAATATTTAAGGAACACCAGAAGTTTGCAGACCCAAATCCATTGGGCCAGGTGTCTATGGAGGTTCTTGGAAGGAATGGAAGATGTAGGGCTGTGACTTGCCATCAGGCTGAAGGAACTACAGTGCCTGCCCATCCCCTCCTCTCTACTAGACCCCTTTTGTGGAGGGGCCCTAGGCTGCTCCTCCTTCTAAGGTCTCCTCCCCGCACCCCTCCAACTCCTGGCATCCTGGCCCCTGCTCCTCCCCATATTAAATTTCCTGATTCTTGTGTCCTCCTCCACTTCCCTCTCTTTCCTGTCAGTGGACTCTCTCTTCTCTGATGCCCTGGGATCTGCTAGCAAAAGCCCCTCCTGGGGCTTCATGCCATTGGCTCCTAGCTTCTTCCCAGCTTCCTGTTGCCACCCCTTTCTTTAGCTGCCCTGTCCATGTTTCTTGGGTAACCTTCTAACACCAGGGCATTTTCAACTACTGCCACTTGGAAGGGCCTTCCAGTTCCCTGTGTCCCCTGGTGATAGGACACCTCCAGGCGGTCCACCTGGAAACCCTAGGTACGTCTCTGCTCACTTAACACACTGGAATGTCTTTGTTTCTGTTTCTCTCTCTAAGCTGCTGGATGGAGGAAGTTTGTTATCTCTCAGAGCCTATAACACACCTCCCATATGGCTGGTTAGAAAGGAAGAAGGAAAGGAGGAAAGGGAAGAAAGGATGGTGGGGTAGCTACACCTCAGACCTTCCAGCCAGGCAACCTAGCTTCTTTGAGCTCCCCTTTTGTCAGGTGAAAATGGAGCTAACAGTATCTCCTTAAGAGAGTAGTTTTGGGGATTCAGGAAGAAAACTATTTAGTGTTCAACTGTTAACCTAATTAATTTTTCCTCTAACATTTCAGCCCCTCTATTGCACTCTCCTACCTCTCAACCTCCCACCTCCCAACTTGTTCTTCCCTCTCAAGGGAAGAGCAGCCTCACTGGCCTCCTCTGTAGCCTGGACTCCGATTGTCAGGATTAGACTTTAGGACCAAGCCCTTGCTGCTCACCCCACCCCCAGGTCCCTCACCTGCCCTGCCCATCCCTCCCTACTTGTGAACATCATGAAGCCAGGGATTTGATCTGTCCATATCACTGCTCTATCTCCAGTGCATAGCATGGCGTTTGGCATGTGGTAGGTCTTCAGTCGATATTTGTTGTATGATAGATTTGTCAGTGCATTACTTCACATGTATGCCCTAAGACCTCCCCTCCTCTCCCCATTTTTTTCTTTGTCTCCTGGAGGCCTCCAAGCATCTTCCATATTCCTTCCCTCTGTCACCACCTGTCCCCTTGCTCACCTGACCTTCTACCTGGACTGGAAATTGCCAAGTTTATCTTCTCCTCTAGCCCACCCACTGGCAAATGTATTCTCCTAAAGCAGAACCTCGATCATTCTCCTTCCCTGTTGTGTTGACTGGCCAGTTACCGTGTTTCCTCAAAAATAAGACCTACCCATAAAATAAGCCCTAGCAGGAT
>VBSM01001265.1:33086714-33124773 GCA_008086735.1 Cheirogaleus medius
AGGAAAAATAAATATAAGACCCTGTCTTATTTTCGGGGAAACACGGTATATGACCCTTTATCTGGGCATTCCAAGTCCTCCACCAGAGAAGCAATGTGGCCTAACAGAAAGCACTAGCTTTGGAGACTGTTAGACTGGATTATAGATCATTCTAGATGTTTCTCTGCTACCTTATCTGAGCTCAGTTTCCTCATCTGTAAAATAACATTTATCCCAGGGTTATTGCGTATGTGTGTGAGACACACAACAGCAGCAGTTAACATTTATTGAGCTTTCACTGTGTGCCAGATGCTGTGCTAAGTTTTTCTTTTTTTTTTGAGACAGAGTCTCACTCTGTTGCCCAGGCTAGGGTGAGTGCCGTGGCGTCAGCCTAGCTCACAGCAACCTCAAACTCCTGGGCTCAAGCGATCCTCTGCCTCAGCCTCCCGAGTAGCTGGGACTACAGGCATGCGCCACCATGCCCGGCTAATTTTTTCTATGTATTTTTAGTTGGCCAATTAATTGCTTTCTATTTATAGTAGAGACGGGGGTCTCGCTCTTGCTCAGGCTGGTCTTGAACTCCTGACCTTGAGCGATCCTCCCGCCTCGGCCTCCCAGAGAGCTAGGATTACAGGCGTGAGCCACCGCGCCCGGCCTGTGCTAAGTTTTTCATGAACATTATTTTATTTAACTCTTGTATCAACCATTTAAGGTAGGCACTTTAATCCCCATATTACAGAAGAGGAAACTAAGGCTCAGAATGATTAAATAACTTGCTCAGGGTTATGCGGTAAGTGGTAGAGTCAGGATTTGAACTCCAGTCTGGCAGCAGAGCCCGTCTTCTTAACCACTGTAAGCTTAGGCTTGCATACCTTCCAAGTCTTACTATGTGCCAGACACTGTTCTGCCTAATACAATGTAGTAGGTATTATTATTGTCCCTATTTATAAATGGAAATGGAGGCACATTTATTTATAAATTTATTTATTTATTTATAAATGAGAAATTAAGGGGCTTTCTCAAGGTCACCCAGCTAGTAAGTGTGCAGCTGGAAATCAAATCCAGTTAGTTTGGCCCTGGAGTTCTGGTCTTAACCACCAGTCTGTCCTGCTTTGCTTTGATATATTATCTCCCTATTCTGAGAAGGCAGTAGGCATGTATTGATGAATGAGTCTATGCTGATGTCTGTCTATGGCTAGCTGTTTGTCAATTCATTCTCTCTCATTTCCTACTGCAGGAGGCTTGCACCCTTACCACTCTCCTGACACAATTCTCTCCGAGATCACTAGTTACCTCTTTACTGCTAAATTCAATGGCCACTTCTCAGCCCTTATCCTACGTGAACTCTGCAGCATTAGACATTATCAATTCCTCCCTCCTTTTGAAGTGTTTCCTGCCTTAACTTCTGTGGTAATGCCTCTAAGAAGAATAAAGCTGTCTTCAGCCTGCCCCTTATATGTGACTGGTCCCCAAAGTTCTGTGCTAGACTCTCTTCTGGCTCTATACATCCTCTCTGATGAGGATCTTCATGCCCATGGCTTTCAGTTATCCCGTGATTTGTCCAAATCCATATCTCTAACCCAGGCCTCTCTGCTAAGCTCCAGGCCTGCAAATGCAACTGTGCCTGGATATCTCCATGTGGGAATCACAACAGGCACCTGAAAATGGCTTTTCTGCTGCAGTATCCTAATGGCACTGCTTTAGTAAGCAGACCAGAACCCTGGGAGGCGGCCTAGAGCCTAGAGTCCTTCTATTCCCTCACCTTCCTGTAGAGTCAGTGGCCAAGTCTTGTCACCTTCACTTCCTCACATCTTTCATTCCTGTGTCCTCAAGCCCCACTGCTACTAACCTGGACTCGTACAGACACCTTGTACCTGGTCTCCCTCCTTTCGCAGGTTCTCTTCCTTCTCAGCCTCCGCTGTCCTGTCCTGCCAAGACTCTTCCCCCTCAGCTTCCCTGTAATTTCTTCCTCTCTGTCTTTCCCTTCTCCCTGAATTTCAGGCAACACAGAGTACATGGTCCTGCACTCCATGGACTTAGAATCTGTGTTAACTCAGGAAAATTGTTTCACTCTGAGCCTCAATTTCCTCATTTGAAAATGGAAGCTGGGATTCTTTCCTCACAGGGTTGTTATGGTGATTAAATGAGATGCTGTCTGTGAATTGCCTGGCACAGGGCCCAGCGTGCTGTAAAAGCTCAGAAAATAAGCTTTTCCTCTGCTGCTTCTGCTCACATCTGTCCTCAGCTTCTCTCTGGAGTGCCTCCTGGGAACCAGTCCTCAGAGGGACAGAGTCAGGCCCGGGCACTGCCCTGGCCACTCTCCAGTGGTTGCCCCAGGGATATCCAGGGAAACTAGTCTGTCAGCTTTCTCCTCCTCACGCCCATTCTCCTCCCTCCCCACCTCCCTGAGCTCAGCTCCTGTCTCTCTCGCCCACTGCCCCAGCCTCTCTGGATCTGGCTGTGCTGTCTAGCTTACCTCCCCTTTCTGAATTAGCCCCACTCATGCTTTCCTCTCCTGTACACAGTCACTCTCCCTCAGTCTTGCTCCCTGTCACCCGCCCCCCCCACCCAGAACCTCGCCTCTCTTCCTCTTTCCCTGACGCATGGCCATGTATCCTCTTTGCTCACTGAGGCTGCCCTCTTCGTCTTCTTCTAGCCCATCTGCCTTTCGTAGCCCCCCTCCTCACCCTTGTTGTCTTTCTGGTCCCTGCCGCTTACTGGCACTGGGACAGGAAGTGGAGGGAGGAGGCCTGGGTGATGCCAGCTCCCCCAGCCTGCTTCCCCTTCGGTGCCTCGGGCCACTCCTCTACTTCCTCCTGGAGTACCCCTTCCTTTGTGGTTCCCCTGCTCCCACCTCTCTTTCCTCTCCCATTTTCCCCCTTGCTCCCAGGTCCTATGGACACACAGGCTGGGGGTGGGAGGGGGGGATCTGTTAGTTAGGGAGGGGGAATTGACATCACGTTTCAGGCCCCAATGAACAGTCTTGCCCCTCCCCCTCCTAATGAGAACCAGCTGTGGTTCCAGAGGCCCAGATGTGGGGTTGGAGGGGGAGAGCAGGATGGAGTCAGAGGACCGAGTAACAGGATGGGGATAGAGTGAGGGCACGTAGCAAGGCAGAACTGGATGGGAGAACGGCTGTGACGGACCTGGGGGAAGAAAGAAGACAGATCAGGCAGGAGGCAGGACAGATTGGGGGAAAAGACACGATGGAGGGGGCAGACCAGGTGTAGGGGAAGGGATGGGACAGACCTGGAGAGGGACAGAGACAAGAGCCAGGAGGGGGAGCAGGTCTCAGGGAAGAGGCAGTGAGAAACACCGGACAGATGGGAGGAGATGGTGCAGAGAGCAGAGCTGGAAAGAGGATGAGACGGTCTCGGGAGAGAGTCTGGAGTTCAAGTTTGGAACTGGAAGCCCTGGAGCAGGAAGTGATGAGGCACAGTCCAGACAGAAGCCCCAGGGACCTGGAGGTCACAGCTGCAGCCGCAGAGCTGACCACGAGTGCCCCAGCAGCGTGTGTGAGAGTATGCCTGTGTGTGGGTGGGTCTGTGAGTGTGTGTGCCTGTCTTGTCAGTCTGCGCATGTGCAACAGTGGGCTTGTGTGTGTGCATGGGAGGGCGTGTGTATGGGTGTGCTGTGTGTATGTGGGGGGAATCTGGGGGCGTGAACGTGCCTGTCTGTGTGAGGGCCATGAGAAAGTGTTCTTCTGTGTGTATGTGTCTGTGTGTGTGTGTGCCTACATATGTGTGGGTGGGTTCCATGGGAATGGATAGGCCCACCTGTGTGTGTGAAGACATGCTTCTGCATACATGTGAGGAGGAGCTGGCTGTGTGTATGTTAAAGCAGTCTCTGTGCATGTGTGTGTGAGCATGTGTGTTCAATGAGCCTGTGCGCATGTGAGTCTGACTGCATGAGAATGTATCCGTGTGAGCCTTGGCAGTGTGAGAGAGAAAGAGTGCCAGGCCGTGTGTCAGGCTGTGACTTTGGGAGTGTGAACCTTTGTGTGTCTACTGCGAGAGTGTACTGGGGGAGTTTGCACTGGACAGGGACCCAGGTTGGCTGATGAGGAGGGCCTGGGGGTTCACAGAGGTTGGGAGAAGGGGTCACTGTCACACAAGGCATTTGCCTGGGCCTGAATCCCTCCTCTTCAAGGCTGATCATTCACCTGAGATTTAGCCCATACCATTCAAGGATCCCTTCATTCAGAAAATTTTTTGATCAGGTGCTATGTGCCATGCTCCATGTGACACACAAAGGTGAATAAAATACAGTCTTGGCCCTCAAACAGCTAAATAGGTAGGGAGACATATTATAATACGGAATGTGATAAGTATGTTGACCTCATTGTCTATTATCTTCTGTCCCTCTGAACCATGATTGCTTTCTCTCCACTAACTGATTAAACCCCTAACCCAGTCTCTGGACCTAGATCCCTGATCTGGGCCCTGGGACCATCCGTGTATACTCATCTTCCCCCTCTTTGAGTCTGGCCTGGGTTCATCCTGACCTACTTGCTCTAAACTCCCCTGACCTGTTATTCCATACAGCATCACCCTGAGCTCCTCAGACTTGGCCCCCCAAGAGAGGGATCCTAGTACACTCATAGAACCCCAGAATGCTGAAGCTGGGATGAAGGCACAGAGGCGGCACATTTGGGGATTGTGTTGAATTAATGAAAGAGAGAGTCTACCAAATATCCAGCTCTGTGCTCCTTGCTTACATTGTCTCTAATTTTTAAAAACTGCACAGGGTGGGTGTTACCATGGCCATTTTACAGACTGGGAGAACATAATGCCCGGATGGGACTCAAACCCAGCACGAATTCCAAAATTCCTACTCTTTTTATTGCCTCACATAGATAGGAGAGAGGAAGGTAGATGGGAAATGTAAGTTGGGGGGGCGGTTAGAAACCCACCTTCCTTTGGAGAACAGGAAGTCCTACAGTAGAGCAAATCCTCTAAGACCCAAGGACGCACTTGTGTAGCCACAGGACTGACTGTGGTGCCTCAGGATCATGGGCTCACATGTGTTTGTGTATGTTGTCTGGGTTGGCATGACCATGGATGTTTCTCTCTGAGTATGTTATTATGTGAGTATAGTGGTGTGGAAGCACAAGGCTCTGACCATTCATTCAGCACTGATTGCCTGCTCACATTACACCCTACTAAACACTGGAGAATCAGAGACTAAGAACTGTCACTACACCTCAAGGAGGCCTCAGTCCAGTGCAGGGGCAGGCACTTGAACAAATCAGGACTGCTGTGCAATTTATTGTCAGCGTTTACCAAAAGCAGCGGGAGCCCAGTAGAATGTACAATAGGAGAGCTCTACAGTATGTCCGAGAAGATTCCACAGAAGACAGGACATTTGGACCATATTTTGAAATTTGAGTAGGAGATGGCCACATAGAGAGGATTTTTAGAAGATATCTCAGGACAGGAAAATAGCACATACAAGGCAAGGAGTTGGGAAGTAGCATGGTAATAGATTTCATGCTGGAATGCAAGGTGTGGTGGGGGAAAGTAAAGGTGGGAGAGGTGGAGAGGTTGGCCAGGCTCAGATCACAAAGACACATTAAAGAAGCTGGACTTTATCTAGTAGGTCAGAAGTTCTCTACCTAGTGTCCATGAACCCCTTGAAACTACAGACACAAGTTTTTGTGATTGTGTATCTGCATTTCTTTTTTGTAGAGGGGCAGCTGTTTTCTGTTGTCAGTAATGGGAAACAAGTGGAAGCCTTTCATCAGGAGTAGTTTGGTGAGAGTTGTGTGGATATCTTTAATCAGATGGAGATGGATCAGAGGGTCCAAGCCAGGAGGCAGGGGGACCAGTAAGGAGCTGTTGCAGGTATTGTGAGGAGAGATGGCAATGCTTGTACCGGGACAGCAGCGGTGTAGAAAGAGAGGAAAGGGCAGACTTGAGATGTGTCCAGTTGAAATGTTTGGGTTTAGATGACTAATTGGAAACCAGGACTGAGGAAGAGCAAGGAAGCAAGGAGAGCTTCTGGATTTCTGGCTCGGACACCTGGATGAATGGTGGCGCTGTCCACAGGAAAGGAAATGAGGGAGGAAAAGCAGTTTGAGGTGACGACTGGGGATACATTGTGAAGTCCAGGATATGGCTGGACATGCATCTCCAGAGCTCTCCGGGGCTGGAGATGGAGATTGAAAAGTTGTTAGCAAATAGATGGTACATAACAAATGACTGATACATTTGAAGTAAAGGCATGGGAGTAGGTAAGATCACCCAGGTAGAATGTGAGGAGAGGGGAAAGATGCTACCCAGGACTGATCCCTGAAGAGCACGATTGTGAAGCAGTGGGTTGAGGAAGAAGAACTTGTGAAGGAGATGGAGGAGTGGGCAGGGAAGCATGATGGAAATAAGAGGTAGGAGTCACAGTGTGAAGCCAAGGGGAGTAGACTTCAAGGGGCGGTGATAGGTGTTTCAGGGTTCCAGAATGATCCAGTAAGAGGAAGATAAAAAGGTACCCACTGGATGTAGAACATGAAGATGATTGGAACCTTCATGACAGCAATGTCACAAGAGGAACCCTCCCTACATAGAGGGAGGAGAGTGTGAGAAATGAGAAAATGGGGGAAGTGAAACAATTTTCAGAGAGAGCGCCAGCTTCTGAATGTTCCTCTTCCCTCCTGTGACCACATCCCATCTTCAGCCTCTGCTCCCCCCTCCACTGCCTCTGCTCTCATTTAGTCACTAGAGGCCTCGGTGGGCTTTAGGCTCCTCCTTCTTGAACTTTAGCAGCGTTTGAAACCCTGGCTCCCCTTAGACTCAGAGGCACCACCTTTCTCTGGTTCTCTCTCTCTCTCTGTGTCTATCTCTATGTCTATGTCTATCTCTATCACTATCTCTCTCTGGCCAGTTAGATACCTTGTCCAGCTGGTAGTTCAGGCCAGAAATGCATCCTTGACTTTTCCCACTTCCTCAGTTCCTTGCCTTCAAGCAGTCATCAAGCCCTGCCTGTTCTATCTCCTAATCCTCACCCCCGCAGACCTATCCACTTCTCACCATTTTCATTGCTAACACTCATCCAAGGCACCAACAAAACAATGTCATCGCTTGGATAATGCCTCCTAACCATCCTACCTGCCTGCTCTTTCTTTTCCAAATGGCAGCAATAGTGATCTTCACAAAATGTGGGTCATACTTCCTTGAAATGCTTTATTGGCTTCCATTTGCCCTTAGGATAATGTCAAAATCTTCAGTATGGCTCACGAGTCCCTGCCTCATTTCATACCCTCTGCCCCTAGCACTACACCTTACACATGTGCCCCGTGACCACATGTCTAGCCACTCTCAGCCCCTCCTTGACAGTGGACTCAGCCTTTCCACATTTGTGCTCACTCTTTCAAAATACTCTTCTCTCCTTCCTGTATCCGCCTTCTCTGCCCATCATTGCCTGGCTAACACGTCATCATGATTTAGATCTTGATTTGAGAGTCACTTCCTCAGCAAAGCTCTCCCTGAATCCCTGCCTATGTTAAGCCTCTCTTATATGTCCTCCTTGCTTCCTGTACATCTCCTTCACAGTCCTTATCACACTTGCAATTACTTGTTTAACTCCTGGACTCTAAGCTCCAGGAAGCCAGGGTCTGCTTCCTTCACTCACTATTGTATCCCCAGTGCGTCCACACGGTAGATGCCCAAGTCTGTCTTATTTTATATATCTATATATAAAATAGGAGAGACTTGAGCATATTTAATACTGATAGATGGCTCTAGGAGAGAAGAAAATGTTGACAGTTCAGGCAAGGTTACCAAGTGCATGGTAATGGAGGCTGCAAGGGGTGGGTGTTAACTCTGGATGAGAAGAAAATGAGAAAGGATTGGCCATATTTTTAAGTCTACAGAAGGAAGGGAGTTTGTGGGCATTCAGACCTGAAAAATAGGAAGCAGAATAATCAGCTGAGAGAGGGACTCAGGGTGGGTTGGGATGAGGACCTGCCAGGGGAAAGACTGCAGCAGGCCCTGAGGAGTCCTGAAGCAAAGATCCCTGGGGACCAAGATGAGTGTGAGGCAGCACGGGGGCCTGCTGGGACTAAGCATGTCTGAGTGTTGGTGTCACCAACATCCTGGGCTCTCTGCTGATCCCTCCCCTGTCATGACCTGTTTCCCTCTTCTTTTTCCCCAGGTCAAGGAGCCTGAGCTGGAGCCAGGGCCCCAGTTGGACCTGATCCAAAGCCTGAGATCAAGCTGGGCCTAGAGCCTGGCCTGGAGCTGGAGTCTAAGCCACACCTGGATTTCCCCCGTCATGCAGGAGCGGGGCATTGCGCCTTCCTGTCCTGGCATGAAGAGCCCCAGGCCCCTCCTCCTGTTACCACTGCTGTCGTTGCTGCTGCTGGGGGCTGGGGTACCAGGTGCCTGGGGTCAGGCCGGGAGCCTCGACCTGCAGATTGATGAAGAGCAGCCAGCGGGCACACTGATCGGGGACATCAGTGCAGGACTTCCGGCAGGCACGGCAGCACCTCCCATGTACTTCATCTCTGCCCAGGAGGGCAGCGGCGTGGGCACAGACCTGGCCATCGATGAACACAGTGGAGTTGTCCGTACAGCCCGTGTCTTGGACCGCGAGCGGCGGGACCGCTACCGCTTCACTGCAGTCACTCCTGATGGTGCCACCGTGGAAGTTACTGTGCGAGTGGCTGACATCAATGACCACGCTCCAGCCTTCCCACAGGCTCGGGCTGCCCTGCAGGTACCCGAGCATACAGCTCTTGGCACCCGTTACCCGCTGGAGCCTGCTCGTGATGCAGATGCTGGGCACCTAGGGACCCAGGGCTACGCGCTGTCTGGTGATGGGGCTGGAGAGACCTTCCGGCTGGAGACACGCCCAGGTCCAGATGGGGCTCCAATGCCCGAGCTGGTAGTTGCCGGGGAGCTGGACCGAGAGAACCGCTCACACTACATGCTGCAGCTGGAGGCCTATGATGGTGGTTCACCCCCACGGAGGGCCCAGGCCCTGCTGGACGTGACATTGCTGGACATCAATGACCATACCCCAGCTTTTAATCAGAGCCGCTACCACACTGTGGTATCTGAGAGCCTGGCCCCTGGCAGTCCTGTCTTGCAGGTGTTTGCATCTGATGCCGATGCCGGTGCCAATGGGGCTGTAACTTACGAGATCAACCGCAGGCAGAGCGAGGGTGATGGACCCTTCTCCATTGATGCGCACACAGGGCTGCTGCGCCTGGAGCGGCCACTGGACTTTGAACAACGGCGGGTCCATGAACTGGTGGTGCAGGCACGGGATGGTGGGGCTCACCCTGAGCTGGGCTCAGCCTTTGTGACTGTGCATGTACGAGATGCCAATGACAATCAGCCCTCCATGACTGTCATCTTCCTGAGTGCAGACGGCTCCCCCCGAGTGTCTGAGGCTGCCCCACCTGGACAGCTCGTTGCTCGCATCTCTGTGTCAGACCCTGATGATGGCGACTTTGCCCATGTCAACGTGTCCCTGGAGGGTGGAGAGGGCCACTTTGCCCTAAGCACCCAAGACAGCGTCATCTACTTGGTGTGTGTGGCTCGGCGACTGGATCGAGAAGAGAGGGATGCTTATAACTTGCGGGTTACAGCCACAGACTCAGGCTCACCCCCGCTGCGGGCTGAGGCTGCCTTTGTGCTGCACGTCACTGATGTCAATGACAATGCACCTGCCTTTGATCGCCAGCTCTACCGACCTGAGCCCCTGCCTGAGGTTGCGCTGCCTGGCAGCTTTGTGGTGCGGGTGACAGCCCGGGATCCTGACCAAGGCACCAATGGTCAGGTCACCTATAGCCTAGCCCCTGGCACCCACACCCGCTGGTTCTCCATTGACCCTACCTCAGGCATCATCACCACGTCTGCCTTGCTGGACTATGAGTTGGAACCTCAGCCACAGCTGATTGTGGTGGCCACAGATGGGGGCCTGCCCCCTTTAGCCTCATCTGCCACAGTGAGCGTGGCCTTGCAAGATGTGAATGATAATGAGCCCCAGTTCCAGAGGACTTTCTACAATGCCTCGCTGCCTGAGGGTACCCAGCCTGGAACCTGCTTCCTGCAGGTGAGTAGGCACCATGCATAGCAGGTTAGTGTTGTGGGGTTTGAAGGCCACAGGGGACCTGAGAGCAGGAACCAAGCCATGCAGGTGCATCTGTTTATGGTGACTCATGTCAGAGGGTTCTGTCCTATCCTGTGAGCTCCAAAATCTGTGCAAGGGGTAAGAGTTAATGAGAAGTTGCCAAGAGCTTAGGCAAATGATGTTGGCAGTTGAAGGAATTAAGACTGGGCCTAGATGAAAAGTATCTGTGGTATCAGAAAATGAAAGAGACGTTTTGTAAAGTCCCAAAGCTGTTCTGCAGGGCAGAGATGGAGATTCTGCATACCCACGTGGCTGCTGTTCCCCAAAGAAGATGCAGCACTTATGGAGCCCTCCACACCTAGTCCAGTGCTGGGTTGTAATGGAAGAAATCCCCATCCCTGCCCTCGGAGCTGAACCTTGATGGAACTCGTGGGCACAGGCACTAGGATGAGAGATAACAAGAACTATCCAGTGAGATCCCGATGTCCAGAGCAGGAAGGCCTGTTGGGAAGAGGCAGGAGCCTTGAACAGGCGAAAGGAGACACCAACTGGTTGTAAGTCAGGCCTGGAGAAATGGAGGGAACATGAGAGGCTGCCTGAGGCCAGACTGCAGAAATCCTTGGTCACCAAGCTGTGAGGGGTTGGACTTTCCTTGGAAAGCAAAGGAGGTCACTGAACTTCTTTGAACTGGGAAGGGCATGATCAGATTGTTGTTGTTTTTTTTAAGTTAGCCCACTGACTTTGAGGTGAAGGGTGGATTGGTTCAGTGAGCGAGTGATAGATCATGCCTTCACTAATATATTCAAGAATTTTCTTACCTAGTGTAAGCCTGGCACTGTGCTAGGCCCAGAGAACAAAGATAGTCCTATTCCCAGGCAGGTCCTCGTCTAGACAGGGAGATACACCAGTTACTAGTGCTGCAGCAGGCAGCATATAAAGTGTTGTGGAAGCCTGGAGGAGTGGCCTTGAACTAATGAAACTTTGCCAAATGGATAATACGGGGTATGCAGACAGAGACTCCAGGCCTACAGAAAGAGCTGCTGAATAAACACCATGATGTGTGCAGGAGACTGCTTGTTCAGGCTGGGCTCAGCTATACTGATGAGAAGGAGTTAGGGGGAGATGAGGCAAGATAGTAGATGGGGGCCAGGTCACAAGTTTGACTTTATCGTAAAAATCATAGGGAGCCAATGAGGGACTCTAAGCAAATCTGATATGTCTTTTGGAGAGATTGCTTTGGCTACACAGTGGAGTATGTCTGCTGGAGAGAGGACTAGAGGCAGGGAGTCCTCTTGGGTGACTGGGCTTGAAGTCCTTATGTCTCCGAAGTCCAACAGACCCCTGAGCATCTCCTTAGGGCATGCCTGTTGGCCTAGATTTCCAGGCTAGCGCTGAGCCTGGCTGACCCCTTGTCTTCTGGCCAGAGTCTGGATATTTGCCTGCCTGCTGCCATCCAGCTCCCACCACCCACATTCCCATGTGTTTACTCTCCTTCTTGGCCAGGACCGATGGGCCACGGCTTCC
Source organism: Cheirogaleus medius (assembly GCA_008086735.1). Lineage (NCBI taxonomy): Eukaryota > Metazoa > Chordata > Mammalia > Primates > Cheirogaleidae > Cheirogaleus > Cheirogaleus medius. The sequence goes on from VBSM01001265.1 coordinate 33,098,289, forward strand.
AAACTTTTTCCCTCCTCACTAGTGTCTGAAGCAAGAGGGCAACTCTCCAGGTGGTTTCCTGGAGTTTTTGCTATTAGTAACCATAGGGAAGCAGGGGTAAAAATGATCATTGGATTTTTTTTTTTTTGGCTGTAATAGATTTTTTTAAAATTTCAGAATATTATGGCAGTACAAATGTTTAGGTTACAAATATTGGGAGTTTATAACTGTTGTAAGGAGTCTTAATATTTGATTTATTCGATGTAAATTTATTGAGTGTCTACCATGTGCCAGTCACTGTATTAGAGACATAGAATACAGTAATGAATGAGTCATCCCTACCCCAATCTTATGGAGTTTATAGCCCAGAGGGGAGATTCATGTGCAAAGAAACAGTTTTATTGCAATAAGAAAATTTCCATTTGGGAATATATATGAGGTACAGATAGGCAGTATGAATGTTCTCCCAAAGGAAGGGACCCTTGAGTTGAGACTTAAAGAATGAGCAGGAGTTTATGAGGGGACCAGACAGGGGAAGGGTTCCAAGCAGAGGTGACATGCACAGAGGAATGTGAGAGCCTGACTTGTTCAAGGGCCCACAGGTGGCTCAGTATCTCTGGAGTTTAAGACAGGAGATGGGAAGGTGAGAAATGAGGTAGGCCAGACAGTGAGGGGCCAAGCCTGGGAGTTTGAGCTTTTTTCTACAGGGAATGTTGAAGATTTTTGAGTAGAGGAGCAGTATGATCAGATTTGTTTTCTCAGGTGGTAGTCAATGTAGAGCAATGGTTCATAACTGGGGGCAGTTTTGCCCCCCAGAAGGGACATTTAGCAATGTCTAGAGACATTTCTGATGTCACAACTGGTGAGATGCTACTGGCATCTAGTGAGTAGAGGCCAGGGAGGCTGCTAAACATCCTATTATAGACATGATAGCCCCTGCAATAAAGAATTATCTGGTCCAAAATGTCACTATTGCCAAGGTTGAGAAACCCTGGTGTAGAGTACGGATTGGAGGGTCAGACACCTACAGAAGGGAATTACAATAGTTCAGGGGAGCAATAACTCAGGCCTAAGTCAGAATAGTGATAATGGTGACAGAGAGGAATAGAAAAATAGGAGAGATAATGAGGACTTACTTAGTCCCTTGTTGATTGATATACCAGGTGAGGAAAAGGGAAGAACTGATTTCTGGCTTGAGCAACTGGGTGGATGGAAGAGTCATTAGAGCTGGTTTGGAATGATCGTGAGTTTAGTTTTGGACAGGTTGGATTTAAGGCATCTGTGGGACATCCAAGTGGAGATGCTGAGCAGGCATCTGGTTATACAAGTTTGGAGCTTGGAGGAGTAACCTAGGGTGAAAGTATAGATGGTAGCTGAAGCCACGGAAGTGAATGAGAAGGTCCTAAGAGAGTGTGTAGAGTGAGAAGAGGCCAAGGAGAGATTCCAGGAAACAAAAATGTGTAAAAACAGGCAAAAAAAGAAGGAAGATGGAGGAAGACTGGGGTGCGGCGAAGCAGTGGGTGGAGAAGTAGGAAAAATAGTGTCAAGAAGTCAAAGCAGGAGGTATCCCTTGGAAGGAGGTTGGGATGGGCAATGCAGTAAGTTTGGAGTCTGCTAGGAATTTTCAAGAGTTCACAGAGAAGAGTCTTCTTTTTCTCCTTGAAATAGTGCATCTGATGAGAGTGAGGGATGGGGTGGGGGCCAGAAGAGTGGGGTGAGGTTTATTACAGCTTTGGGGCAGCTTGGGAGAGGGAGCTGACAAAGGTCAGAATGAGACGCTGAGCTGAGAACCTGCTGGAAATGGAGACTGTGCATTTGCAGTGAAACCTCTGAGCATGGGCTGTACAGGCCAGGAAATTCACTTCTGCCTTGGTCATTTCCAGTATATGGCCTCTGCGCCTTTTGGGGTCACTTCCTGACAACTTCCCCTGACCACTGTTTATTGCTTTCTTCCTGCAGCCGAGTCAGAGGGCAAAGGTCTTTTACAGCTTCTGGAGACGGTGCTGCAGCTGTGCTGCTGCCCATGGGGATAGATACAGGGGGAAGTCTGTCTCCTGGGATATCTGGGCCCACAGCCACAGTAAAGAGTTGGAGCAGGAGCTGTTTTCAGGGTTCAGCTGTGGCAGAGTCTTAGTGTCTCTCAGGAGGGTAAACAATGACACAGATCACTCCTGTCAAGGGCCTGGGCAACAATTAGAAGTCCTTGGCCAGTTTTCTCCCATTTCTGGCTGAGAAATGGGAACTCTCCAGCTTCCTCTTGCAGCATGTCATGACCTTGAGGTCCTTATATCCACAAAGAGCACTTTGTCAGGGGCTATAGCAGTCAGCACTGGCTAACTCGCAATTGCAGGCCTAATGTGTACCCAGTATATAAAACTTAGTATGAAAGAAGGTTTTGTTATGAAGCAGGATGATCACAATGTCCATTTACTCAATGAACAAGTATGCCTAGAGCACCTGCTGTGTACCTGACCCTGTCCTAGGCTAAAGGTATGTGAGCCACACCCATAAATCCATAGAGCAGACCCTATAGTGATCAGATCCCAGTATTAATCAGATCCCACTCTGTAATGATCAAAGTCAGTAAAGATCAGACCTGTAACGTCAGTCTCCATAATGTCATCATCAGTGAGTTTTTTGCTTGGGGTAATTATGAGACTTGGGAGGATATTACTTCCTAGATTCACCTGGAATTTGAGATCACAGCCCTTAGCATTCTTCTTTGTAAATATAGTTGGTCCTCATTATTTGTGAATTCATTTACTCTCAAAATTTATTGGTAACCCCCAAATCTACTACTTGCAACACTTTTGCAGTCATTTCCAGACATGCACAGAGGGATGAAAAATTTGAGTTGCTCAACATGCACATTCATTCCCAGCTGAGGTTAAAAAAGGCAATGCTCTGCCTTCTTGTTTCAGCTCTCATACTCTAAACAAGTGTCCTTTTTGAGGTCTATTTACTGCCACGTTTTTTGCATTTTTGTGCCTTTTTTGGGGGTGATTTTGTTGTTTAAAATGGTCCCCAAGTGTCGTGCTGAAGTGCTAGCTAATGTTTCTAAGCACAGGAAGGCTGCAATGTGCCTTACAGAGAAAGTGCTATGTTAGATAAATTTCATTCAGGCATGAGTTATAGCAGCGGTCCCCAACCTTTTTGGCACCAGGGACTGGTTTCATGGAAGACAATTTTCCATGGACAGGGAAGCGGGGGAAGGCAGAGCTCAGGTGGTCATGTGTGCAATGGGGAGCGGCTGTAAATACAGATGAAGCTTTGCTTGTTGGCCAGCCTCTCACCTCCTGCTGTGTGGCCTGGTTCCTGAGTTTCATGGAAGACAATTTTCCACAGACTGGGGTTGGGGTGGGGGGCACGGAGCTCAGGCAGTAATGCGTGGCCCGGTTCCTGACAGGCCATGGCCTGGGGGTTGGGGACCGCAGAATTAGAGTGCTGTTAGCCATGAGTTCAGTGTTAATGAATCAACAATATATAACTAAAGTGTCATTAAACAGAAACACACATGTAATAAAGTTACATCTGTTACACTGACAAAAATGTTGTGACCAGAGGCTCTCAGGAACCTAAGTGGTAAGGTCTGGACTGGGGTTGGGTTTTGGTCTATGTCCTACTAGTCCCCTCTGTGTGTTCACCATCCGGAGACTCTGGGCACCAGCTGCTCCTTCTAACTCTGCCACCTAACAACTCTGGCCTTTCTGGCCAACAAGATGGACCATCACTCACTCCAGCCTCTTCCCAGGTGACAGCCACAGATGCAGATAGTGGCCCGTTTGGTCTCCTCTCCTATTCCTTGGGTGCTGGACTTGGGGCCTCTGGGTCTCTCCCGTTCCGCATTGATGCCCACAATGGTGATGTGTGCACGACGCGGACCCTAGACCGTGACCAGGGGCCCTCGAGCTTTGACTTCACAGTGACGGCTGTGGATGGGGTAAGTGGGCAGCCCATGGGCAGGTTGGGACATCAGGGTAGGGCACTCACCAGGGTCAGATGAGGCCCACCTGACCTATGGCTGCATGTTCCACCAGGGAGGCCTCAAGTCCATGGTATATGTGAAGGTGTTTGTATCAGATGAGAATGACAACCCTCCTCAGTTTTATCCACGGGAGTATGCTGCCAGTCTGAGTGCCCAGAGTACACCAGGCACAGCTGTGCTGAGGGTGCGTGCCCATGACCCTGACCAGGGGCCCCATGGGCGACTCTCCTACCACATCCTGGCTGGCAATAGTCCCCCGCTCTTTGCCTTGGATGAGCACTCAGGTGAGGATCCTCCCATTCCCAGGGCCCCCTCCCCACCTGCCTAAAAGATGTCCTGACTACCCCTTCCATAACACTGCCAGCCCTATTCCGTTTCCTCATATATCTCTGCTTCTATCCTTTCTCCCAGGGCTGTTGACAGTAGCCTGGCCCTTGGCCAGACGGGCCAACTCTGTGGTGCAGCTGGAGATCGGGGCTCAAGACGGAGGTGGCCTGCAGGCAGAACCCAGTGCCAGAGTCAACATCAGCATTGTGCCTGGAACCCCCACACCACCTGTATTTGAGCAGCTACAGTATGTTTTTTCTGTGCCAGAGGATGTGGCACCAGGCACCAGTGTGGGCATAGTCCAGGCACACAACCCACCAGGTATCATTTAACATTATGCCCACTTGGTGCCACACCCAGATATCCCAATTAACCCTCTAGTACCATCTCAAGGTACCCGAGGGTAGTATCACACCGTAGGCAGCCCTAGTACAAAACACTCCGGTACCAATGCTCAACACCTGCTGAGGCACAGTGCAGGCACACTGCTTCATCCCCAGGCACACGAATATCACCCCAGTGCCAGCCAACTTCTCTGCCAGCCCCTGCCCCTCCTCCTAAGATGTTGAGAGGCATGGATGTGGGCACTGCCCAGCCCTTATTGGGATCAGACTCTGGGCCCTAACTCAATAGGTGCCCCCTATCTCTTTCCTGACCCTCTTTCCTCCTCCCTAGGTCGCTTGACACCTGTGACCCTCGCCCTATCAGGTGGGGATCCCCAGGGACTCTTCTCCCTAGACTCGGCTTCAGGGCTGTTACAAACACTTCGCCCTCTGGACCGGGAGCTGCTGGGACCAGTGCTGGAGCTGGAGGTTCGCGCAGGCAGTGGAGTGCCCCCAGCTTTCTCTGTAGCTCGGGTGCGTGTGCTGCTAGACGATGTGAATGACAACTCCCCTGCCTTCCCTGCACCTGAAGACACAGTACTGCTGCCACCAAACACTGCCCCAGGGACTCCCATCTATACACTGCGGGCTCTGGACCCCGACTCAGGTGTTAACAGTCGGGTCACCTTTACCTTGCTTGCTGGGGGTGGTGGGGCCTTCACTGTGGACCCCACTACAGGCCATGTACGGCTTATAGAACCTCTGGGGTCCCCTGGAGGACCAGCCCATGAGCTGGAGCTGGAAGCCCGGGATGGGGGCTCCCCGCCACGCATAAGCCACTTTCGACTGCGGGTGGTGGTACAGGACTTGGGGAACCATGGGCTGGCTCCCCAATTTGAGAACCCTACCTACCATGTGGACTTGCCCTCAGGCACCACCCCTGGAACTCAGGTCCTGCAACTGCAGGCCCAGGCGCCAGATGGGAGCCCTGTCACCTATCACCTTGCAGCAGAGGGGGCAAATAGCCCCTTTGGTCTGGAACCACAGAGTGGGTGGCTATGGGTGCGGGCAGCACTGGACCGAGAGGCCCAGGAGTTGTACACACTGAAGGTAATGGCAGTGTCTGGGTCCAAAGCTGAGTTGGGGCAGCAGACAGGAAGAGCCACTGTGAGGGTCAGCATCCTCAACCAGAATGACCACAGTCCCCGCCTGTCTGAGGATCCCACCTTCCTGGCTGTGGCTGAGAACCAGCCCCTAGGCACCAGTGTGGGCCGGGTCTTTGCCACTGACCGAGACTCAGGACCCAATGGACGTCTGACCTACAGCCTGCGACAGTTGTCTGAAGACAGCAAGGCCTTCCGCATTCACCCCCAGACTGGTGAGCACTGGGACCCAAATTCTGATACCTCAAAGCTTTGTCTCCAGACTGGTGAACTCCCAGCCCAGATCCCACTTATGAGGACGAGGACTCAGCCTGGAGTTTAGCCCTAGCATTCCCTCCCACACCTCCTCAACCCCAGCTTCTTAGCTGCAGGTCTTAGGCTCTGCATCCCTAAATATCTCATACATGATCTCCATCCTGCACTCCCAGGAGAAATGACCACACTCCAAACCCTGGACCGTGAGCAGCAGAGCAGCTACCAGCTCCTGGTGCAGGTGCAGGATGCAGGAAGCCCACCTCGAAGCACCACAGGCACCGTGCACATCGCAGTGCTCGACCTCAATGACAACAGTCCCATCTTCCTGCAGGCTTCAGGAGCTGCTGGTGGGGGCCTCCCTATACAGGTACGTGAAGTGGCAGGACTCTGTCCTGCAGAAGTGTCAGAGGAAGTGGGGGTCTCCCCATAGAGCTATAGGTATAAGTAAGAGAGACTAAGAAAAGGGGCTGTGCCTGCCCACAGGTGAGGGGAACTCAATCCTGGATTGTCTTAAGAACAGGAAGGAAATAACTGTGGGTGAGTTGTGTCCCCACAGGTACCAGACCGAGTGCCTCCAGGAACACTGGTGACAACTCTGCAGGCCAAGGATCCAGATGAGGGGGAGAATGGGACCATCCTGTACACGCTAACTGGTATGGAGGTAGAGAGAAGGGAGTGGGTGATGGCATGCCCTCAGGGCCTGCCTAGCTCTGGGCCCTTAGCCCTCATCCTTCCTCTGCCTGTCCCTAGGTCCTGGCTCAGAGCTCTTCTCTCTGCACCCTCACTCGGGGGAATTGCTCACTGCAGCACCCCTCATCCGAGCAGAGAGGCCCCACTATGTGTTGACACTGAGTGCTCATGACCAAGGCAGCCCCCCTCGAAGTGCCAGCCTCCAGCTGCTAGTGCAGGTATGGCTGCCCTTCCTACCATCTGTCTACTTCCCCTTGGCTGCTGTTATAGCCCCCAACCCTGCCCCACCCCAGAAGCTCCAGCTTCATGGAGTCCTTGGGCCCCCTAGTCAAACAACTCTGACCACCCTTCCCTACTACCTGGGGTGCCAGCCCAGACCTCCTTTTACACGCGTTCCTCCTAATTCCATCCTCTCTTCCTGGCCCACAACAGGTGCTTCCCTCAGCTCGCTTGGCCGAACCGCCCCCAGATCTCACAGAGCCAGACCCAGCAGCACCAGTGCCTGTGGTGCTGACGGTGACAGCGGCCGAAGGGCTCAGGCCCGGCTCCCTGCTGGGCTCCGTGGCACCACCAGAGCCCGCGGGTGTGAGCGCACTCACCTACACACTGGTGGGCGGCGCCGACCCCGAGGGCACCTTCGCGCTGGACGCGGCCTCAGGGCGCTTATACCTGGCGCGGCCTCTGGACTTCGAAGCGGGCCCGGCGTGGCGCGCGCTCACGGTGCGCGCTGAGGGGCCAGGAGGCGCGGGAGCGCGGCTACTGCGAGTGCAGGTGCACGTGCAGGACGAAAACGAGCACGCGCCTGCCTTCGCTCGCGACCCGCTGGCGCTGGCGCTGCCGGAGAACCCCGAGCCGGGGGCGGCGCTGTACACGTTCCGCGCCTCCGACGCCGATGGCCCGGGCCCCAACAGCGACGTGCGCTACCGCCTGCTGCGCCAGGAGCCGCCAGTGCCCGCGCTTCGCCTGGACGCGCGCACCGGGGCGCTCAGCGCTCCGCGCGGCCTGGACCGGGAGACCACGCCCGCGCTGCTGCTGCTCGTGGAAGCCACAGACCGGCCCGCCAACGCCAGCCGCCGCCGCGCAGCGCGCGTTTCCGCGCGCGTCTTTGTCACGGACGAGAATGACAACGCGCCGGTCTTCGCCTCACCCACCCGAGTGCGCCTCCCGGAGGATCATCCGGCTGGGCCCGCGGCGCTGCATGTGGTAGCCCGGGATCCGGACCTGGGTGAGGCCGCACGCGTGTCCTATCGCCTGGCAGCTGGCGGGGATGGCCACTTCCGTCTACACTCAAGCACAGGTGAGAGATGGAGAGTGAGCGTGAGGAGGGTGCTGACGTGGAGGGAGTGTTGAGGTCTCTACCAACCTGCCTTACCGCTCTCTTAGGAGCTCTGTCCGTGGTGCGGCCCTTGGACCGCGAACAGCGAGCTGAGCACATACTGACCGTGGTGGCCTCGGACCACGGCTCTCCTCCGCGCTCGGCCACGCAAGTCCTTACCATCAGTGTCGCTGACGTCAACGACGAGGCGCCCGCTTTCCAGCAGCAGGAGTATAGTGTCCTCTTGCGTGAGAACAGTCCGCCTGGCACATCTCTGCTCACTCTGTGGGCAACCGACCCCGACCTGGGTAAGGCCTGGGGGGATGAATTGTGAGAGGGTTGGACTGGAGTCAGAAAGGGTATATTTACCCTCTGATCTCTTCTCCATCCTGTCCCTCCTCAGGGGCCAATGGGCAAGTGATTTATGGAGGTGTCTCTGGTGAAAACTTCTCTCTGGACCCTGACACTGGAGTTCTCACGACTCTTCGGGCCTTGGATCGAGAGGAGCAGGAAGAAATCAACCTGACAGGTACACGTTGACAGGGCCTCAAGACCCCAAGATCCTGAAGCATAGTAAAACCAGTGTTACATGGGCGGAGCTCTCAAAGTACTTCCTTCAGTTGTTTCCACTTTTTACAACACAGCTCCTGTTACTTCTTTGGACCCTTTGGGGAAGTCAAGGGTTTGGCAGGATGCAAAGTGAACTGTGACTTTCAGGCTGTCACAACTGTGATGACATAAACTCTCAAAAGCATAATGTGATAGCTATGTCCTCTAGGCTTCCCTCAGATACTGCAGCCATTTAACAGCCATTTAATATTGATATTAAATGTCAGAGAGGTCAAGTGACTTGACTTGCTCAAGCTAATGCAGATTAAAAGTGTCAGGGCTGGGGCTTCAACCCAGATCTTTTGAGACCTTTTCTGTTATACCACCACTAATCCAAGACATATTTTGCATGCATCAAGCATGGGAAGTAGGAAGGAAAAGAACATCTGACACAAGTATATTTATGTGTGCATATGCACATGTGTCCCTGGGATGTGTGAGGAGATGGACATTTTCTGGTTTGTGTGTGCACCTGGTGAACATGTATGGATACTGTGTAGTGTGGGTTTCTCCATGGGATGAGAGCAGGTTAGACCTTATTGATCTTGCTTCCCCCAGTGTATGCCCGAGACAGAGGCTCACCCCCCCAGTTAACTCATGTCACCGTGCGAGTGGCTGTGGAGGATGAGAATGACCATGCACCAACCTTTGGGAGTACCCACCTCTCCCTGGAGGTGCCTGAAGGCCAAGACCCTCAGACTCTAACCGTACTTCGGGCTTCTGACCCAGATATGGGAGCTAATGGGCAGCTACAGTACCGAATCCTAGGTGAGAACCATCCCATACCCACTAACCCAGCACCCGCTTGCCTGGTTCTTGCTCCTTTTTGGCCACTGTCAGCCTCAGTCAGTGTGGCTGAGTCACCTTTCCTCTATTTTTATGTCTTCCACTTTTTCTTTCATGCATCTATCACTGTATCCAGGTATCTCTTTCTATGCCTCTCCAGTTCTTTATCTCCCTATGTATATGTTTTTATCTTCCTATTTCTTTTCTTTCTCATATGTGTCTCCCCATAGAGCAGTCATTCTCAAACTTTTTGGTCTCAGGAACCCTTAACACTGTTATTTTTTGAGAATCCTGAAGAGTTTTTATATGGGTTATATCAATATTTATTGTATTAGATATTAAAACTGAGACAATTTTAAATGATTGTAAAATAAGCCAATGAAGTATACTGCTTGCATATTTCTGCATAAGCACAAGGAAATGTTAAGATTTCACGGCTGAGTGCAGTGGTGGATCACACCTGTGATCCCAGCAGTTTGGGAGGCCAAGGCAGGAGGATCACTTGAGGCCAGGAGTTCAAGACGAGCCTGGGCAACATAGCGAGACCTGTCTCTACAAAAAATTTAAAAATTGTCAGGGCATAGTAGTGTTAGCCTGTAGTCCTAGCTATTCAGGAAGCTAAGGCAGGAGGATTACTTGAGCTGAGGAGCTCAAGGCTCCAGTGAGCTATGATCACACCCACTGTACTCCAGCCTTGGGGACAGAGTGAGACCCTGTCTCTGAATGAATAAATAAATAAGATTTCAAATAGCAATTTATGGGACAGTAATGAGGTTTCAGAATTATAGCAGGTATAACTGAAGGTAGCCAGCACAAACTGAATCTTTGAAAACACACATATTCATGCTCTAAACTTTCTACCTAGGATATTCTAGAAAACAGAATACATAATCACACATTCAGTTAATCAAGTGATGATGTCATCCATGTCATGTAGCATCTGCAAACTCCACTGTACATTTGTGAGATAAGAATGAAAAAGGTATATGTCTTAGTAGTGCTATGAAAATAATTTTGATTTTATGTGTATGAAAGAGTCTCAGGGGATTCCCAGGAGTTCCCAGACCACACTCTGAGTGAGAATGGCTGCTTTACCTTCTGTGTTTCTGTTTTTGTCTATTTCTCTGTTCTCTGCCTTTCTCCCAGTCACACACACACACACACACACACATGCACTCTCTCTTGCTTGTGCATGCTCTCTCTCCGCTGTTACCTGTAAGTCATCCCCATCCCATGACACATGTATGGTTTATGTGTGCATGCCCTTCTCTGCAGATGGGGACCCATCAGGAGCCTTTGTCCTAGATCTTGTCTCTGGGGAGTTTGGCACCATGAGGCCACTAGACCGGGAGGTGGAGCCAGCATTCCAGCTGAGGATAGAAGCCCGGGATGGAGGCGAGCCAGCTCTCAGTGCCACTCTGCTTGTGACAGTGACAGTGCTGGACGCCAATGACCATGCTCCAGCCTTTCCTGTGCCCACCTACTCTGTGGAGGTGCCCGAGGATGTACCTGCAGGGACCCTGCTGCTGCAGCTACAGGCTCATGACCCTGATGATGGGGCCAATGGCCGTGTGACTTACTACCTGGGTGCAGGTACAGCAGGAGCCTTCCTGCTGGAGCCCAGCTCCGGGGAGCTGCGCACAGCCACAGCCCTGGACAGAGAACAGTGTCCCAGCTACACCTTTTCTGTGAGCGCGGTGGATGGTGCAGCTGCTGGGCCCCTGAGCACCACAGTGCCTGTCACCATCACAGTGCGCGATGTCAATGACCACGCGCCCACCTTCCCCACCAGTCCTCTGCGCCTGCGCCTGCCCCGCCCAGGCCCCAGCCGCAGTAGGCCAATCCTTCCTCTGGCCACACTACGAGCTGAGGATCGTGATGCTGGTGCCAATGCCTCCATTTTGTACCGGCTGGCAGGCACACCACCTCCTGGCACCACTGTGGACTCTTACACTGGTGAAATTCGTGTGGCCCGCTCCCCTGTGGCTCTGAGCCCCCGGGATCGTGTCCTCTTCATTGTGGCCACCGACCTTGGCCGTCCAGCTCGCTCTGCCACTGGTGTGATCGTTGTTGGACTGCAGGGGGAGTCTGAGCGTGGACCCCGCTTTCCCCGGGCTAGTAGCGAAGCTACACTCCGTGAGAACGCGCCCCCAGGTGGGTCCCCAGCCATTTCTTCCAGATTTGTATGCTTGGGTGGGCTGGGGTTGCTCACTGAAAATGTCCACAATTCCCCCAGTCTAATACCCACAGTCTGACCAATACCATCCTCTCTGCAGGGACTCCTATTGTCTCCCCTAAGGCTGTACATGCAGGGGGCTCGAATGGACCCATCACCTACAGCATTCTCAGTGGGAATGAGAAAGGGACATTCTCCATCCAGCCTAGTACAGGTAAGGGATGGGAGCAGGGGCTGTGTGTAGAACAGGGTCCTAAGGAAGCAGGATCTTTGGGCCAAAGGAGGCTTTAATGGGGGAAGGGCTGCCCTTGAGTAAAGGGCCTCAGAGAGAAAGGCTCCAAGGCAAGCAAAGGGGACTGTCACTGATGCATTGTGCCTCCCCCTAGGAGCCATCACAGTTCACTCAGCAGAGGGGCTGGACTTTGAGACCAGCCCACGGCTGCGACTGGTGCTGCAGGCAGAGAGCGGAGGAGCCTTTGCCTTCTCTGTGCTGACCCTAACCCTGCAAGATGCCAATGACAATGCTCCCCGTTTCCTGCGGCCCCACTATGTGGCCTTCCTGCCCGAGTCCCGGCCCTTGGAGGGGCCTCTGCTGCAGGTGTGGGGTGTGATGGGAAGATGGGGGGCAGGGTTGGTCAGACTTGTCTGTGGCCAGGCCAGTGCCAGCAGCCTCCTGCCCTCACCAGGTGGAGGCAGATGACCTGGATCAAGGCTCCGGAGGACAGATCTCGTACAGTCTAGCCGCATCCCAGCCAGCACGGGGACTGTTCTACGTAGACCCAGCCACAGGCACTATCACTACCACAGCCATCCTGGACCGTGAGATCTGGGCTGAAACACGGTGAGGGCTGGCCCTGTGGACCCAAGCCTCCATCTTGGGCTTGCCCAGTTTCAAGCCCTGCTTGGCATCCCCCTCAATCCCTAGACGACACCCTGAATTCCCCAGCCCAGAGCCCTGTCCTGAGTCCTCCTTGCCCTGCCCAGGGTTCCCCCTTATCTTCAGGACCCACTTGCTGATTGTGCTCTGTGTCCAGGCTGGTACTAATGGCCACAGACAGAGGAAGCCCAGCCCTGGTGGGCTCAGCCACCCTGACGGTGATGGTCATCGACACTAATGACAATCGCCCCACCATCCCCCAGCCCTGGGAGCTCCGAGTGTCAGAAGGTGAGGACTGGGTAAAGTGAGGGGTATAAAGGGTGGCACTCCGGTGCTCCAGGGATACCCGGGACCATGCCAAACACACCTGTCCTTTGTGTTGCAGATGCACTGTTGGGCTCAGAGATTGCACAGGTAACAGGGAATGATGTGGACTCAGGACCGGTGCTGTGGTATGTGCTGAGCCCTTCTGGGCCCCAGGATCCCTTCAGTGTTGGCCGCTATGGAGGCCGCGTCTCCCTCACAGGCCCCCTGGACTTTGAGCAGTGCTCCCGCTACCACCTGCAGCTGCTGGCACATGATGGGCCTCACGAGGGCTGTGCCAACCTCACAGTGCTTGTGGAGGATGTCAATGACAATGCACCTGCCTTCTCACAGAGCCTCTACCAGGTACTGACACCCCTGGATGCCTCCACACCTGGATCCACAGTTGTTCCTGGTGAAGGGAAGTGACAGAGCTAGAAGTAGCTGAAGTGGGCTGGATGTTGGAGCTGATCTGGGGATGGGAGGTTCCCATCTCAGACCAGCCTTCCAAGTCCTGTGAACTACATCCAGGTTCTGCATCCTGCACCCAGAAAGGGGAGAAGGTGGGCAGTTCTCATTCGAATACTGAGAGTATGGGTTTCAAGCTGGAAAGGATGCCAAGCAGGGTCCGTGGGCTGAGTGGGCAGCAGGGCAGCTGGGGAGCTTGGCAATGAACACTTTTCCTCACACCTCAGGTGATGCTGCTTGAGCACACACCTCCGGGCAGTGCCATCCTCTCCGTCTCTGCCACTGACCGGGACTCAGGTGCCAATGGTCACATCTCCTATCACCTGGCTTCCCCTGCGGAGGGCTTCAGTGTTGACCCCAACAATGGTGCGTCTTTCTCAGGATCTGATCCCTTGTCTTTGACTGGGTTGGGCCATATCCTGACCTCATTTCTAGGATTTGTTACACAAACTCTGGACCCCTAGATCTCTGACCCAGGGAGGACATTTTCTCCCCTCTGTCTTTATTATAAGCCCTTCCTTGACTGCATGTCTAGAAGCTGTTCCCTGAATCCTTGAGGCCATCCAGTAATTTCCTAGCACAGAGGCCCTGGAGTCTGCCTTCCAAAGCCATTTCCTAGACCCTAAAGGGTCACTCTTCTGCTCATCTACAGCCTCTGCTGAATACATGTTTCTTTCTCTACCCTTCTCATCTTAGGGACCTTGTTCACAACAGTAGGATCAGTGGCCTTGGGCCATGAGGAACCAGGAGTAGTGGATGTGGTGCTGGAAGCACGAGACCACGGGGCTCCAGGCCGGGCAGCACGAGCCACAGTTCATGTGCAGCTGCAGGACCAAAATGACCATGCCCCGAGCTTCACGTTGCCACACTATCGTGTAGCTGTGACTGAAGATCTGCCCCCTGGCTCCACTTTGCTCACCGTGGAGGCCACAGATGCTGATAGAAGCCGTACCCATGCTGCCGTGGACTATAGCATCATCAGTGGCAACCGGGGCCACATCTTCCAGCTGGAACCCCGGCTGGCTGAGGCTGGGGAGGGTGTTGGACCAGGCCCCCGGGCACTAGGCTGCCTGGTGCTGCTTGAACCTCTAGACTTTGAAAGCCTGACACAGTACAATCTAACTGTGGCTGCAGCTGACCGGGGTCAGCCACCACGAAGCTCAGCTGTGCCGGTCACTGTCACCATACTGGATGTCAATGACAACCCACCTGTCTTTACCCAAGCATCCTACCATGTGGCAGTACCTGAGGACACGCCTGTTGGAGCTGAGCTGCTGCATGTGGAGGCCTCCGACGCTGACCCTGGCCCTCACGGCCTCGTGCGTTTCACCCTCAGCTCAGGCGACCCATCAGGGCTCTTTGAGTTGGATGAGAGCTCAGGTGCCTTGCGACTGGCCCATGCCCTGGACTGTGAGACTCAGGCTCGACATCAGCTTGTAGTGCAGGCTGCCGACCCTGCCAGTGCACACTTTGCTTTGGCACCAGTGACAATCGAGGTCCAGGATGTGAATGACCATGGCCCAGCCTTCCCACTAAACTTGCTCAGCACCAGCCTGGCTGAGAACCAGCCTCCAGGCACTCTTGTGACCACTCTGCATGCAATTGATGGGGATGCTGGAGCTTTTGGTAGGCTCCGCTATAGCCTCTTGGAGGCTGGGCCAGGGCCTGAGGGCCGTGAGGCATTTGCGCTGAACAGCTCAACTGGGGAGTTGCGGGCACGAGTGCCCTTTGACTATGAGCACACAGGAAGCTTTCGGCTCCTGGTGGGTGCTGCCGATGCTGGGAATCTCTCAGCCTCTGTCACTGTGTCAGTGCTTGTGACTGGAGAGGATGAGTATGACCCCATATTCCTGGCTCCAGCTTTCCACTTCCAAGTGCCAGAAGGTGCTCGGCGTGGCCACAGCCTGGGTCACGTGCAGGCCACAGATGAGGATGGCGGTGCTGATGGCTTGGTGCTCTATTCCCTTGCCTCCCCTTCCCCCTATTTTGGTATCAACCAGACTACAGGTGCCCTATACCTGCGGGTGGACAGTCGGGCACCAGGCAGCGGAACAGCCACCTCTGGGGGTGGGGGCCGGACCCGGCGTGAGGCCCCACGGGAGCTGAGGCTGGAGGTGGTAGCCCGGGGGCCTCTGCCTGGTTCCCGAAGTGCCACAGTGCCTGTGACTGTGGATATCACTCACACTGCACTGGGCCTGGCACCTGACCTCAACCTGCTGTTGGTGGGGGCTGTGGCGGCCTCTTTGGGAGTCGTGGTGGTGCTCGCACTGGCAGCCTTGGTCCTAGGACTTGTTCGGGCCCGTAGCCGCAAGGCTGAGGCAGCCCCTGGCCCAATGTCACAGGCAGCACCCCTAGCCAGTGGCTCCCTACAGAAGCTGGGCCGGGAGCCACCCAGTCCGCCACCTTCAGAGCACCTGTATCACCAGACTCTCCCTAGCTATGGTGGGCCAGGAGCTGGAGGACCCTACCCCCGTGGTGGCTCCCTGGACCCTTCACACTCGAGTGGCCGAGGCTCAGCAGAGGCTGCAGAGGATGACGAGATCCGCATGATTAATGAGTTCCCCCGTGTGGCCAGTGTGGCCTCCTCCCTGGCTGCCCGTGGCCCTGACTCCGGCATCCAGCAGGATGCAGATGGACTGAGTGACACATCCTGCGAGCCACCTGCCCCTGACACCTGGTATAAGGGCCGAAAGGCAGGGCTGCTGCTGCCAGGCACAGGAGCCACTCTGTACCGAGAGGAGGGGCCTCCAACCACTGCCACAGCCTTCCTGGGGGGCTGTGGCCTGAGCCCCGCACCTACTGGGGACTATGGCTTTCCAGCAGATGGCAAGCCATGTGTGGCAGGTGCGCTGACCGCCATTGTGGCTGGCGAGGAAGAGCTCCGTGGCAGCTATAACTGGGACTACCTGCTGAGCTGGTGCCCTCAGTTCCAGCCACTGGCCAGTGTCTTCACAGAGATCGCTCGGCTCAAGGATGAAGCTCGGCCGTGTCCCCCAGCTCCCCGTATTGATCCACCACCCCTCATCACTGCCGTGGCCCACCCAGGAGCCAAGTCTGTGCCCCCAAAGCCAGCAAGTACGGCTGTAGCCCGGGCCATCTTCCCACCGGCCTCTCACCGATCCCCTATCAGCCATGAAGGCTCTCTGTCCTCAGCTGCCATGTCCCCCAGCTTCTCACCCTCACTGTCTCCTCTGGCTGCTCGCTCACCTGTTGTCTCACCATTTGGGGTGGCCCAGGGCCCCTCAGCCTCAGCACTCAGCGCAGAGTCTGGCCTGGAGCCGCCTGATGACACAGAGCTGCACATCTAGCTGTGGCCCCGGCTGGGCCCCGACCTGGGACACGCGTAGTGTCCCCAATGCAGGCCCCACTCTGAGCCTGCCCTGGGCAGCCTCGGACCATTACTGGCCATGGGGAGGCCACCACTAGGCCCCGGCTCTCCACCCCAAACTCTCCAGCCTCCTCAGAACACTGGGACCTTTTGGTCACAGACCTGTGGCCAGGTCCAATGTGGGGAGAAATATGAAGGAGGTGGCAGCCCTAGGTTCTCCTTAATGAGGGCTTCCTGCCCTATACCAGCATCCTGAGATGGAGCTGAGACTTTATTTATTGGGGGGTAGGGAGACGGAAGGGGTCCCTCCAACCTCTTTGGGCCCAGCTCCTTTGGGTTCCACTGACACCCCTACCCCTGCCCAGAACCAAGTGCCAATTCTCACTCTGGAGCCTTAATAAACTGCAGTTTGTATCCAGCCTCCGGCTCTGTTCTGTGGGGATGTCTGGAAGACACCTGGCACAGTATTGTGAACCTCAGGAGGCAGAGAGAGGTGGGGGACATGGGTACATCTAGGGTGGGAGCTCAGGAGCCTGGACTGCGGCTGGTGATACATCTCTCTGCAGTCAATCTTTTCTCTCTAACATGGGCAAGAGGCCAGCTGGGGCTTGGTTATAGCAGCAATCTAGAAAGGGATCTTAGGGAATGATCAGCTCTAGGCCTGAGGATCTTAAAAGAGAGGTAGATACAAGAGCAGCCAAGTAGTTTCTTTTTCTTGGGACCACTAAGTACACACACTGTAATAAGAGCTCACATTTGTTGAGCTTTGCCACATCAGGTTCTCTGCCAAGTGACCTGCTTGCTTTATCTCAGTGTAAATCTTCACTGTTGCACAATGAGATTTGGGAACCACTGGTGTAGACTATTCTGTGGGGAGCCCAGGAAGTGAGGGAAAGAAGATGAGCCAATGTTTGAGAAGTTCACAGGACTGAGGAAATTGCAAAGAAAGAAGGTTGTAGTCAAAGAGAAAGGTTTCAGAGCATGGTGGTAGTAAATACAGTTCCAGGGGCCAAACTCAGTGGGAAATGTTGGGTTCAGAGAAAAGTGAAGGGATCAAGGGACAGGAAGAAGTTAGATTAATTTTAATGGGAGTGAGGAAATGCAACAGCTTGAAAAAACAGAAGGTTATAGTCTGAGAAAGGATGCTATAATTTCAAAGGTAGAGCAGTTCTGAGAGATGGCAAGTCCAAGGTGTAGCATGGGATTGGTTTGCTTAAGTGAAGTGAAGATAATGCTCATTACGTTTGATGAGATGAAAGAAATGGGAGGTTAGGGTGTTGAATAGGTCTCTTACTAAGATATTATAATTGTCTAGGTCAAATGATAGCAGGAGTTGGAGTAGACAGAAAGGCCAGGTGCCAAATTCCTCAGTGTGGGGCTAGAATCTATAGGACAATAGACGGTAATGACCTGTAGGATAACAGTAAGAGTAGAGGGATATATCTCAAAAGTATGGAGGTCAGAACAAGGATTTTAATGAGTACTGGACTAATAGTTTTGAAAGTTAAAATTATACTGTTGACACTCTCTTCTGCATGGATTTTTGGAAGAAAGAACATTGAGGAAGATTGCAAGGGAAGTTGAGTCCTCAGGGTTTCAAGTCTCATTGAAAATCGTCTGGTAAAGACTGCAAATAGAAGTGGTCAACTCAGACCTCCTTGAGGGCTTTGAGTTACGATTAGGAAGAAGCAGAGGTCTGGATTCATTTTATCCACCTGAGCCCACTAAACATTGATGTAAGATTCCTCCATGGCTCTTGGAACAAAATTGTTTTTCTTGAAAACCTTGAGAACCCATATAAAATAGGGCCCCAACTGATTATAGATCTCCTGGAAAGCCATTGAAAACCAGACCCTGGTTTGAATAAAAGGATCCTGACCTTTCAAAAGCTCCCGTCTGCTCATAAATTTAGTCTTAAAATGAGCATGAAACTTATAATACGGGGAGATAGGGTAGGGAAGGAGGGAAAAATTTTTTTTCCATTGCAACTCTATGAAGCAGATCACTTTTATATAATAACGTCTGTAACCTAGGCTCTGAGAGGTTAAGTTACATCCCTGATATCATACAACTAGGAAGAACCGAGGTCTGCGGGCCTTCGGAGCCCACTTCCTTGTGATTCTCACGCTGCCGCCGGACTCAGGCAGCAGGTGGGGAGCCCTGGGCTTACCCTGTGCTTAACTGTCCAGAGAGGGAGAATCCCAGTGGCAGCCCAACCCTTTCCCAGCATTCAGGACCACCCATTCAAGGGTGGAGCCAGTACCCTTACGTCACTAGTTACTAGGGAAAGAATGGGGGTGCTCATGTGATCCGTCACATGACAGCAGATCTACAGAAAGGCGGAATGGGACTCCGAGCCTGGTGAGAAATTTAGGGGTCCTGGGAGAAGGGGATCACATTGGAGGGAGTACATGTTGGAGGGTGGGAACACAATGACGATCCAGCTTCTGCTGAAACCCACCTGCTGCCCCTATAGCCTCCTAGGGCTCCTTGCCCTCATCCTCTCTGGCAGATGCAGTTACAGCCCGGAGCCCGACCAACGGAGAACGTGAGTTGACTTAGCACTGACTGTCCCCTTCCCCATGTCCTGTTCTGCTCCCACTATCCTGGTTCCTGGCTCCCCTCATCCCCGTACCAGGAGCTATCCCACACCACAGACTTATCCCCAGGTTCCCAGGCTAAGTCCCCTATCATTTACCTACTGTGATCTATATCTGCATCTAGGTCTCAGTTCCTAATCTGAAACCTTAATGTCCAGTATTTTCCATCCCTACCCTAACCAAGGCCATGTCCCTGACCCCTGACCCTACAGGCTTCCCCCAGGCTGGGTGTCCCTGGGCCGTGCGGACCCTGAGGAAGAGCTGAGTCTTACATTTGCCCTGAGACAGCAGAACCTGGAGAGACTCTCGGAGCTGGTGCAGGCTGTGTCGGATCCCACCTCTTCTCGCTATGGTGCCTGTTGGGATTGGGGACGGGATATGGGAAACAGTGGGGGGACACAGGGCTGGGCTGGGCATGGGATACTGTAGATCATGTCAGGGTCATCTCTCAGGGCCTGTCAGGGCCTGTCAAACACCTATGTTCCTCAGGCTAGAAACCTGAAAGTGGGTGTGGTTCAGAGTACATGATATGATCTGGATTCAAATTTTGACTCTACTACTTACTAGCTACCAGACAAATGGGGAAATGTCATCTACTACATATAGGTGTTCATCAACTCAAGTTCCTCCTCCGACCCTCGAATCTACTCCCATTTCCTCCTCTGTTCACTAAGGCTGCTAGTTCCAGTTTCTTCAGAGCACTTCCTTAGACTAGTCTACTTGCCATTCTCTTTGCCACCAACTCAGTTGTTTATTCCTTCTCCTGGACTACTGCCCAGTCCCCTGACTGGTCTGCAGTCTCCTCCCTCCTCCCCACTCCCCATGGTACTCCCCACTCTGCTTCAAAACAGTCTTTCCAGTGTTCAAACTGGATTGTCTCCTTCCCCTGGTTAAAGCCCTTCATTGCAGGGGGAGTGTGTGTGTGTGTGTGTGTGTACGGTGGAGGTGGGTGAGATAGGCAGCCTAAGATTCACCCAAGAGGTGAGCACTAGTGTGCATGGCTCCATGCAGGAAACAGTGACTCACCGTCATGTTAAATTTAAAATCAACACGTGTGAAGACTTGAGCTAAATTAGATGTTATCTTATAGTTGGCTCCAAAAGTTTCGAAAAAATTGATTGGAGATAAACTTAAAATGCAAAATTCAAATTTATTTTTCATGAGCATGGCAGTGCATGCTGTTGTACAGCATTTGCAACTTACTGGCCTTTAGGGTAAATCCATATTCTTGGGCATGGCATTCCAAGTCTCTCTAGCTTTTTCTTCCCCTGCCCCCCAAATATACCCTGTACCTGCACAGTCTTCCTTTACCCTGCTTCAGGCTCCCTAGGAAGTCCCAATGTCTCATGGTTGAGGTCCAAAGTGGGCAACTTGGAAAAGCAATGAATGAAGGCAAAAGCCTCTTTTGAATCCCTGCAGGAAAATACCTAACCCTAGAGGATGTGGCTGAGCTGGTCCGGCCATCACCACTGACCCTCCGCACCGTCCAAAAATGGCTCTTGGCAGCTGGAGCCCGGAACTGCCATTCGGTGACCACACAGGACTTTCTGACTTGCTGGCTGAGTGTCCGGTGAGAGGGAATGATGGCTCCACAAGGGCACCAATCATCCCATCAGGGAGACTAGTCACCCCAATGGGAGGGAGCTAAGAGCTTGCTGGGGACTTGAGGGTGGGATTTAATGCATGGGGAGACAATGACTGACTGCCCAGTGATGCTCAGGCAGTGCCCTCTGCTCAATTCTGTGCTTTCTGAACTCTGTTTTCCCATCTCTGACTTCCAGACAGGCAGAGCTGCTGCTCTCTGGGGCTGAGTTTCATCATTATGTGGGAGGAGCTACAGAGACCCATGTTGTAAGGTCCCCACGTCCCTACCAGCTCCCACAGGCCTTGGCTCCCCATGTGGATTTTGGTAATGCCCAGTGGGTTTGGTGGGGTTCGGGAAGACAGATCCAGAGGCTGGAGAAGTTTAGATGCCATGGGGGACTTGGGGTGGGGTCAGTGGTAAAGTGGGTGTTGGAGTCTACAGGATCTCCTCAAGCCTGACCCCTCCCTACAGTGGGAGGACTGCACCGTTTCCCCCCCACATCATCCCTGAGGCAACGCCCTCAGCCACAGGTGGCAGGGACCATTGGCCTGCATCTGGGGGTGACCCCATCTGTGATCCGTGAGCGATACAACTTGACAGCACAAGACGTGGGCTCTGGCACCAGCAATAACAGCCAGGCCTGTGCCCAGGTGAGCCAAGCAGAGAGCCCCAGGGTCCTCACAGCCTCCCCATGGTATCCTCAGTGCCTTACCACCCTGAGACTTGCTCTCTGACTCATGATCCCTGCTCTGACTCACTCCACAGTTCCTGGAGCAGTATTTCCATGGCTCAGACTTGGCCGAGTTCATGCGCCTCTTTGGTGGCAAATTTGTACACCAGGCATCAGTAGCCCGTGTGGTTGGACAGCAGGGCCGGGGCAGGGCTGGAATTGAGGCCAGTCTAGATGTGCAGTACCTGATGAGCGCTGGTGCCAACATCTCCACCTGGGTCTACAGTAACGCTGGTACTGCCAAGGGGACTGGCTGGTGGGGAAGAGGGTGGGAGATGGGTGTTGATCCCTGCTCCCTCAAGGGAATGCCATGAGCTGGAGAGAGATCCTGATAACCCTCCAATGATTACCCTTGTGCCCATCCCCTCAAAAAAATAATCCAGGCCGGCATGAGGGGCAGGAACCCTTCCTGCAGTGGCTCCTACTGCTCAGTAATGAGTCAGCCCTGCCACATGTGCACACTGTGAGCTATGGAGATGACGAAGACTCACTCAGCAGAGCCTACCTCCAGCGGGTCAATACTGAGTTCATGAAGGCTGCCGCTCGAGGTCTTACCCTGCTCTTTGCCTCAGGTGACCTCCTGCCCTAAACTTAGAACCATCCCCCTTGCCCACCCACCCTGGGAGCTTTGACTCCACAGTGACCTCTGAGCCTCATCTCTGACTCATAATCTGAACTCCAAACTCTGACATCCTGCGGTAACAACTAAAACCTGAATTTCCTCTCTGACATCTGAACCCACATACCAAGCTCTGCCCAATTAATACGACTGCTAAACTTGGTTTCTTTCTAGGTGACAGTGGGGCTGGGTGTTGGTCTGTCTCTGGAAGACACCAGTTCCGTCCTAGCTTCCCCGCCTCCAGGTAAGCACCCTAGCCCACCACTCACCTGTGACCACAACCTTTTATCTGTGACTTCATGATATAGAACCTTTGTCTTAACCCTACCAGGTGCTCCTGTGGCTCAGCCCTCAGCTTTACCCACCCTGGTTGCTGTACTCCCCTCTCTTCTTCTTATAGGTCCCAGGCCCCAAGTCTCCTGAGTGGGATACAGCTCCCATTGTTCCTTTTCCTAGGTCCCCAGGCATTTTGGTGGAAGACTAGGTGGGTGTTCTGTAGAGAAAAGTTTGCAGTCACCTCAAGCCATGCTTTGAGGGCTCAAAATCTTAGTCATCCAGGCCTGGTGGCTCATGCCTCCCAGCACTTTGGAAGGCCAAAGTGGGAGGACCGCATGAGGCCAGGAGATCAGACCAGCCTGGGAAACTTAGCAAGTTCTCATCTCTACAGAACAATTAAAAAAATTAGGTGGGCGTGGTGGTGCACACCTGTAGCCCCAGCTACTCAGGAGGCTGAGGCAGGAGAATCACCTGAACCTAGGAGTTTGAGACTGCAGTGAGCTATGATTGCATCCTTGCATTCCAGCCTGAGTGACAGAGTGAGACCCTGTCTCTTAAAAAGCAAAAACAAAACAAAGCAAAACAAAACAATCCCTCTTAGTCAATCCATGTATATGCTTCCCTGAAGTGTCTAGCCTCTCCAGGAAGACCCAGACCATACTCACCCATCCCCACACATCTTAGAGGGTCCCCTACTATCTGAATGCTGTCTTCTGCCCTCAGCCCTTATGTCACCACAGTGGGTGGTACATCCTTCCAGAATCCTTTCCTCATCACAAATGAGATTGTTGACTATATCAGTGGTGGTGGCTTTAGCAATGTGTTTCCACGGCCTTCATACCAGGTACGTGTATATTTGTGTGGCTGGATGGGTGTGAGAGTAGGGATGGGGGATCCTCAGTTCAGCAGACTAGTGGGCAGGCCACAGGCCAATACTCACTCAAAAATGCCTTTCAGGAGGAAGCTGTAGCCCAGTTCCTGAGCTCTAGTCCCCACCTTCCACCATCCAGTTACTTCAATGCCAGTGGCCGTGCCTACCCAGATGTGGCTGCACTCTCTGATGGCTACTGGGTGGTCAGCAACAGTGTGCCCATTCCATGGGTGTCTGGCACCTCGGTGAGAATCAGTCTGTCTCCAAACCCCCACTCAGGAAGTACCTTCACCCCCTATGCCCAAGACCTTGCACCTGGAACCCCTGACTCCTTAGAGACCTCTGATCCTTTTAAACATCACTCCCCAAAAGTCCAATCACTCTGAACCCCTGACCTCTACTTGTACCCTCACCCTTGCAGGCCTCCACTCCAGTGTTTGGGGGGCTCCTGTCCTTGATAAATGAGCACAGAATCCTCAGTGGCCGCCCCCCTCTTGGCTTTCTCAATCCAAGGCTCTACCAGCAGCATGGGGCAGGACTCTTTGATGTGAGTGTGGAAGGGAAGGGTGTGGATATTTTCATACAACTATGGGGAGTGCTAAGATGAATTTGGGGGTAGTTCTGACAGTGTGGGATAGCCTCTGAAACATGAATACAGGGTGAGGAGGTGTAGTCTGTTAGTACTGCTACCAGCAGGCCCAGATCTGATGCTTACTTCCTCCCTAGGTAACCCATGGCTGCCATGAGTCCTGTCTGAATGACGAGGTGGAGGGTCAGGGTTTCTGCTCTGGCACTGGCTGGGATCCTGTGACAGGTTGGGGAACACCCAACTTCCCAGCTCTGCTGAAGACACTACTCAACCCTTGACCCTTCCCTGGCAGGACAACCTGTCCCCTGCCCTGTAGCTATTGATTCAGTCCCTTATTCTGCCCTATTGCAAGCTCTGCTGAACTGTTGACTGCTGCAGACAGATTATCTCCCAGACCCTGAAATGCTGTGAGCTTGACTTGACTCCCAACCCTACCATGCTCCATCACACTCAGGTCTCCCTACTCCTGCCTCAGGGTCCTCAACAAGATGGTATAACTGGCATTTCTGGCTACTCTTTCCCCTCATCTCACCTTCCTCTTTTCAACCAGGCTTTTCCAAAGGATTCTCTACACTGACCATGTGTACTATTTCACTTTATGTTCACTCCTCAATTCACTGCAATGAGACCCCTGCTCTCCCCTGTTGCTGTTTCCTACCCTGACACCAAGAAACAATAGCCTCCAGTGCACACTTCTCAATCTTTGCTTTATGGCCTTTCCATAATAGTTGTCTACCCGCTCTTTCCTTAGCTTCCAGGGCTTAGCTTCTCTTATCACTCCTATCTTCCTCCTTCATAGACTTCTTTCTCTGCTTCCTCATGGAATACTGGTTGTTCTCCATTGCTCCATCCTTAGTCTTTTCCTCTTCTCCCTTTACTCATTGTTCCCTGGAACAAATCACTGACACCCACAGCCATCACCACCTCACTGAATCAGACTTTCTATCCAATAGTGATAGATACCTCAAATATAAGACGTGTGATACTCAACACTTCATCTTTCTCCTTCCCAAGCCCAAGCTATTCCACCTCGTTTTGTCTTGGCAAATGATATGATGCTAAGCCAAAGGTAACCAAGCCAGAAACTTATACCATCCTTGACTCCCATTTATCTTATCAATCCACAAGTCCTTTAATTATATTTCCTAAGTGTATCTAAGAACTTCTCCACTTCTCTCCATCCCCACTGCTATTACATTAGTTTAAAGCCATATTCTCTCTCCTCTGAATTATAGGAGGCCCTTGCAAAAACAGTGTTCTTACTCCCTACCAGTCCCTAAGCCATCTTCCAGAGTAAAATGCAAATCCCATCAGGCCATTTACTTGATTAAAAACCTTCAAAGATTAATCCAGCAATCTCTGGATTAAAGATCAGGCTTTTTTTTTTTTTTAATCATGGTTCACCTTCCTTGCTATTTATTCCTGAGTAACTAATTATTTTTCCTCTCCCATCCCTAACATCCAAGGAATTCTCACCCTTGCTGTCCACTTACCACCACAGATACAACTGCCTGGTTGATTTCCAGGATTCTTTCAAGACTTAGCTGAGAAGTCATCTTCTCTTGTGAACGTTTTGATTCTCTGAGGTTAATTGATTTAGGTGTGGCAGAAAAATCCTAGATTTTCAAAACCAAACCTCTTTGAATCTTAGTTCTGATATAAAGTAGGAGAGAGCCTTGAGCAAATAAGTTTATCTCCCTGAGCCTGTTTCCTCATCTGTTAAGTGGGAATTTCAGTACCTGCCTTTCATAATAATCAGGGAATAATGTTGGTAGAGTGCCTGACATTTGGAAGTAGGCAGCAGATGTTAGTTCCCATACTCCCTTGCACTGCACACCCCGTGCCTACCTCTAGCATTTGTAACGACAATGTAGTATTGAAATTGCCAGTATACTTGTTTGCCTCCCTTTCCAAGACCGTTGGTGCCTAGAGGACTAGAATCTTGTCCTACTTAACTTTGTATTCCCAAGCTCTAGTTCAAAAGTTGGCAAATAAGAATTAAATAAATGTCTGAATGGAAACCTTTCACACGCGGTGATTTTTGCATGTTGTTTACTCTGGCCGAAATCCCGCCCCCTCCATCCTGTGTGCCGCCCTTCTGCTGCCCTCACTTCTCGGGGCAGTTGGCAGGGAGGGGGGCTTTCCGAATCAACTATAAACCCTTAAAAGGGTAAATAAGGGAACCAGAAAGAATGCAGACTGGTAGGCAATCCGTAGTCAAGGCATGTCGGACCGACGAGCCCCAAAGCAAGGTCTTTGAGCATCAGGCTGAATGAGGTGTCTCAGACCCGCAGAGCAGTCCCGGAGGTGCCCACCCCGGCGTAATCCCCAAGGAGCACTGCAGAAGGGTGGAATGGCGACTGCAGCGCAGTTCCTCTGGGCTTGGTCTCCGCCCTTCAGTCTATTTCATCCAACGGGCCGACTGGCACCCACAGGAGGCGGGAAGCAGGAACGAGAGCGCTAACGCTGGGACGGGCCGGGCGAGTCAAGGAGCGTGTGACGTCACCCGGGTGTGCGTAACGTGGGCGGAAGCGGAAGCGGCTCTGTTCGCCGCCTCTCCCACCGGCCCGATGAGCTGCAGCGGCTCCGGCGCGGACCCCGAACCGGCGCCGGCCTCCGCCGCTTCGGCCC
>VBSM01001265.1:33128087-33141895 GCA_008086735.1 Cheirogaleus medius
AAAAAAAAAAAAACCAGTCTCAGCCTGAGCTATGGTATGGAGGAACTAGAGAGAGAAATCAGGCAGGGGAAGAATGAGATGAGAACACAAGCTGGGAAGCAGGGGATGGACCTCGGAGAAGCTCTCTGAGGGGGGCCTTGGCTTTGTCCACAGGCATCTCTCCATACTTGTTACAGATGCTGACAAGGGCTCCATTTGCTACCAGGTCCTGGAATGAAAATGGTTGTGATGAGGGCCCCTGGTACTTCCCTGGCAGTCACAACCAACCGTGAACACACACATGCAGTACACAACCCTGTGAGTGTCACATAGTAGTACTGACAGGATGGGTTGAGGGTTCCAAAATTTCCCACTCAGGCTCAGACTTTGCTTCCTACCCATCCTAAGACTCAAGAGCCTGAGTACTCACCTCTGCCACCTGGTCTTGGCCCCAAAAACAGGCATAGTGCAGGGGCACATTCCCATGCTCATTCACTGCATTGATGTCAGCTTTGTACTGCAACAGCTGGGCCCCATGGCCAAACAAAAAGAAGAGGCAGAAGATACTGGTGTCAGGGAATGGCAAAAGGGAAAAGAGTATACATACTTTCTACTGTATGTTATAGTGCCTGTGACAGACCTCATGGCATGTATGTGATGTGGGTGACAGAGAGGTTCATACATACCTTCTGTACAATATCACGGTGTCCATGACTAGCTGCCAGGTGCAGAGGGGTGTCATCCCCACGGTTCATTACATTGATCCGGGCCCCCCGCATGATCAGCATCTCAACCACAGCAGAGCGGCCCTCTCGGCAGGCCCAGTGCAAGGGGGAGAAGCCATGGTCGTCCCTTTGAGGAAGGGGCAATGGTCATTGAGCTGGAGGCGGGATGGGCTAAAGGCTTTGATTCCTGAAAAACTGATAGTTACTCTGCATACTCTCTGGGAAGGCTTACCTCTCTAGGACTTTCTTCATGCTAGCAACTCCCAAAGCTGTCCAATTCAGACCTTCCCCTGAGCTTCAGACCCAACCAACCACCTAGATATCCCAACAACTCTATAATAAGATTCATTATCTTTACCACCTTCTCCAACACCTCATTTCATTAATAATATGGTAGCACTCTTCCCCTGGTTTCCCCTGTACCCTTTCTGCAACATCTATTGGTCCTTTCTGTTTTCCATTGCATCTTGTACATCCCCCTGCTGTAGCACTTGTCACATGGGGTTGTAAAAATCTGGGCTGTACTTGTCTGTTAGACTGTACACTTCTTGAGGGAATGGACTGACAGAGGGTGTTCAGTGCATGTTAATGGAGGTATCTTGGAGAAAGAATGTCACAGCTCAAGGGAGAGGAAGCAAGCTTATTGTTTGGCCCTGGAACTGAAAATAACATCTAAAAATGGAGTGGAATTTAAATGATGTTTCGGAAGGATTTATGTTGAAAAGAGAAATACTTTTGATTACTGATGAGGCAGATAACAAACCACCACACAAAACAGGATTCCCCTACTTAGCAATCCTGGCATGGAAAACAGAAGAAAATGAGAATGGCTGCTTCAGAATGAAAACTATACCTGACTTTTTTCTTTTCCCAAAGACGTGTATTTTATAAAGTAAAAGAACTATAAAAACAAAACAAAACAATTGAGTTGGAACTAGGCCTGCCTGACAGCCTGGGGCCATAAAAGGAAATTCCCTCTAGTCCAGGGCTGCAGATCCAAGGGGCGGAGCAGGAGGCGGTCCATGGCCTAGGCAGGCTGCCTCCGGATGCCTAAATGCTGTGGTCACTTCCCCTGTGGGGGCTCTAGGCAGGGCCTGGAGCTGATCAGGGGTCTGGACACCCAGATGCCCCCACAGCCAAAAAGGGGTAGGGGTGTGGCTTTTAACTTAATCATTTCCTTCCACAGCTTGCATTCAGCTGCTCACACAGAAATAGCCAAAAGCTTTCCTCAGAGGAACGTATCCCCAGGAAGCAATTACATCCCATTTATCCATCAGTCTTGCCTCCCAGACCTTTAATTTGTGCCCTGCCTTATCAACTTCTAGTACTGCCTGTGGCTCCAGAGCAGGCCAAAGCCTGGAGGCAAAAGTATGGGTACAAAAGTATGTGTTCACTGTCAGGCTGCCTGTCACCTCAAGGCCTGGACTTCTTTCTCAAGGAGACTTGCAGAGAATTAACCTGCTCTTCATATCCAGCATATATCCAGCTTGGACCCCCATCACCAAAACCTTTCAGTTTCATTAATACCACCCCCTTTGCCTTTTGGCAGCAACTTCCTAGATGCTAGCTTACTGGACAACTCTGCTTAAGCCTCTATTTCCTCACCAACATGACAGTAAAAGTGCTTATTGTCTTTATCAGAGCACTCTTTTAAAGTTATATAAAAAATGGAACAAATGACTTTGCAAATTATTAAGGAAAAATAGTGTAGAGTCTAATGGGAACCAGTGAAGCCTGGACTAAGATGACAGGTGATCCTTACCTCTCAAACCTAAAAACTAAACTCTACCAACGTTAAAAAATAAAAAATTAAATTCCGCCACCCTGAATCACCATCACTATTGCCTTCCTATCTCAGCCAGCCTTAAAGAACTTGTCTGCATTCACTTTCTGTATTTCCTCACCTCCCACTTTTCAACCTGCCATCAATCTGCTGCCCTGAGGGCAGAGATTATGTTTGATTCTGGGACTCTAGCACCCAGCACAGGAGGTGTTCAGTATAGTCCCTTAAATGAAGGAACTCAATGTAGTCCGGTTTCATCTGTTATTTCTCTGAAATAGCACTTACAGAGATGATCAAATATATCCTAATTGTAAATTCAATGGTTACTTTAAAGTATTCATGTTCTTTGACCTCACAGTAGCCTTACTACTGTTGACCATTCCCCCTTCCTTAAAACATTCTCTTCTCTAAGCTTTACTCACACATTTTCCTATTTCTCCTTCAACTTGTAGCTTGTCCCTGTCCTCTTGTCTTCCACTTTTCTGAGGCACTCTCCTTCACACCCATGTCTTTAGGTATCATCTATATGCTGATAGCTCCCAAATCTTGTGTCTCCAAGTCAGATCTCTCCTGAACTGCAACTCTGCAAAACCAACAACCTACTCAACATTTCCACATCGCTGCACTGTCACCTAACTTTAACATGTCTGGAACACGACACCTCATCCTTCTTCAGCTTTCTCCATCTCAGTAAAAACAACCACCGTCTATCCAAGTGCCCAAGCCAGAACCTTGGTCGTCACATTTGCCCTTCTTCAATTCCCACACTAAGTTCCCCAATACTTCATCCTAAAGACTTCTGGAATCTGATCACTTCTCTCTTTTTCACCTACCCCATTTGTAGTCCAAAACATCATCACTTCTAGGATGGACTAGGTAGTTGCCTCCTTCCCCCCTGCTCTTCACAAAGCATCCAAGATGATACTGAACAAATGGACAATTTCATCATATCACTAAACAGCTTTAAAACCTTGCTCTTAGAATAAAGACCTTATTATGGCCTAAATATGCTTGCATGATCTGGCTGACACCTGCAGACCTCTCCAGTGTTATCGTCTGTCCTTTTCCACTTGTACCCAATACTTCCACCCACAGAGATCTTCTATCTTCCAGCCATAGGGAACTCCAGACAGTTTCGTGGCACTCTCCGCTCTGTGTCTTGCCTCCTAGCCTTTGCCCATGCAGTTCGGGGAGGCAGATTTGAGCAGAATCTTGACTGCTGAAGAGGAGTTCCACACTGCTTCCTCTGTGGAGACCCTCTGCCCCCCACAGGCTGTGCTTAGCACTCATCACACTAGATGGCAAAGTCAGCCGCCCGCACCAGACATGACCACCCCACGCAGCCGAGGGGAGTAGATCTCTACCCTTACTCTCATCCACCAGCTACTTCAGCTCACCCCTGGTTGAGGTCGTTCTCCGTGTTGTCCAGCCACAGGCGCACGGCAACAGCATTGCCTTCCCGGCACTGAGTGAAAATGTCGTCCATAGCAGCGTTCCGGCGCCGAGTCCCCCGGATTGGGGAAGCCTGGGGACTGGGGGTAGGGGAGTGGGGGGATCCAGGGAAGGAGAATGAACCCCAAGCTTTGTCCTATACTGGAGAGAAGTGTTGGAGGTGGAAGTCTGTGAAGGAGTTCAGGGCAGCAGACGATCCCAGACTGTGTCCTCTGGGCGCAAGGGAAACGCGGGTCCGCGCGGGGCAGGAGGTGATTAAGAAGTAGTTATCTCTTGAGCTTCTGTCAGAGAGCAGGCACCGAGACCCTACCCCCGACCAGAGCTGGGGGAAGGGAGGAGGTTCTGGCCCTGTATGCCCTGGGGGAGGGGATCAGGGGTCCTACCAGGTTGGCCCCCGTTCCTTACTAGGAACTCGGGTGGAGTGAGGGGTAACGGGTTGGCAGGGACCTCGTCTTGGGCAGGAGGGCGCGGGTTCTCTCGCACTCACCGGGACTCGGGCTGAAGGCTCCTTCTCCGGGGAACTCCCGTCCGGCCGCGCCCGCCGCCCGGCCCCGCCCCGCCCCTGGCCCTCTCTGGCCAGCGCGGGCCGCCTTCCCTCCCTTCCTACCCACTCCCTTGCCCTTCTAGCCTACTCCTGTCTAAACTCAATGGTTCTCTGCGCCGCGCCGGCCGCTCTAGCCGCCTCCGGCTCTCGCGCTCTGGTTTCCGGCTCCGCTCGGCTTAACGCTCTGGCTCCCAGACACGCTCTGCACGTGCAGACAAGTGCGGGTTCCGCGACCCTTCCCTCCAGACCCGCATGTTCGAGGAGCCCGAGTGGGCCGAGGCGGCCCCAGCAGCCTTGGGCCTAGGGTCCGTGACCTCACAGCCTCGGCCCGCAGCAGCCTCTCAAAGCAAGGTGAGTCGGCCCGCAGGCCAGTGGGAGCTCTTTCAAGCCAGGATGAGGCCCCTGGTGGGTGCCGCCGCTGGGGGCAAGCCTTGTGTATGTACGGGGGGAGGAGCACCTGTGGCACTGTTAGGGGCGAGTCCTGATCTGAAGATCCAGGAACTAACTGCCAAAAGAAAGCAACGTTGGAACTGAGAGAGAGTTGCTGAGTAGAAGTTGGAATTGAAGAGGGTTCCTCAGACAGGAAAAGCACGTACAGAGGCCATGGGGCAAGAGAGCATGTTCTGTTAGAGTCACACACAAAAACGTGCTCTGTGTGGTTGGGGCACAGAGTAAATGAGGGGGGATGCTGTTCAAGTTGAAGAGGTAGGTTAGAAGTTTTGAATATATTAAGGATAAAGAGAAGCTAATGAAATGTTTTTTAGCGAAAGAATGGTTTCTTCGGATTTGTATTTTGTAAAAGTCATTAATTAGAGTGCGGAATGGTTTGGAGAAAGTGAGAGTGGGTGACAGCTAAGAGTTGTCAGTATTACCGTTCAAGGGAGGATGTGAGGAACTGAGAACCTCCAAGGTAAGTGCTTGGTCTGCGACCACCCAGTAGGGCTTCAACCCAGAATCAGTCTCCTGGACAGTATACCTTCTCCTTTGAGCCTCTGCAGATGTGAGTGCTTCTGTACTTCCTCAGGTTTTTCCTACCCTTTGGTTGGCTTCCAACATAGAGTCTGCCTGTTTTGCTCCCTCCTTTTCATCTTCCCAGCCCATTGCCATAATCCAGGCCATTGGCCTCTGTTTGCAGTTTCTCCCCTTCAGTTTGTTCTCCACACTGCAGCTAGAAACATATTTCATACACATGTGTCATCATGTCCCTCTTCTGTTCAGAAACCCCTTATGGAAAGGTGTTGGCTGGAAACAAAAGCCTGAGAGGGTTGGAATTCCTGGTCTTTGGTCTTGGTCCTGTTGCTTGTGGCCTTAGCACATTCCTCTGGGGAACCTCCTTTACCTTGCGTGCATATCGGAGAAAGTGGGGTAGGTGGCTTCTTTGCCCTACAGCCTCCCAGATGTTGGGATGGTGACTGGAAAATTCATCTGAGTCTGGCAGACTTCACAACAAGCTAGTTAATTTGACGGGGAAGAATCCAGATGACTCTTCGAGTGTTTGAATCAAGTTCCCATCCGTTCTTATTCTCTAGGCCTCATCCATTTTCCTCAGCCCTGCCCTCATCCCTTGTTTTCCCCTAGGGCTCCAAGCGCCACCAGCTCCTAGCTACATTACGAGCCCTAGAGACAGCATCTCTTTCCCAGCAACCCTCTAGCCTACCTAGCAGTGACTCTGAGGAGGAGGAGGTGGAAAGGATAAAGAAACACCCCAAAAACACATCATTTGCCAGTGCCTCTGCTGAAGTAAGGGAGAAAAGAAAGAAGAAATGTCAAAAACAGAGCCTGAGTGCCTCTGAGGAAAGGGAAGTGGAAAGGAAGAAGTGTCGTAAACGGGCTCTTCTTGGCAGTGACTCTGCTGAAGAAGAGAACAAAAAGAAAAAACACCAGAAACATGCCCCTTCAAACCCAGCCCAGCACCTGGACAGTGTTGACCATTCAGGTACTATCTGATGTGTTTGTTAGGGGGGTAGGGGGTCAGCTGATTCTACATATAGCAGAGGTTACCCACCATTCTTAGGACTGGGGCTAATGGTGTACTTTGTAAGAAGTACCTTTATCTCTGTCTTAAGGACAAGGGGATGACTTGCCAAGCCTTTGAATTTAGGAGATCTTGTCCCACATACACCTTTCCATCTTCCTCCTTGCAGGTCCCAAAGCCTGGGAGAGTAGTGCTACAAAGGACCCACCCAAGCCAAACCTTGAGTCCACTTGCCCTCATACCCTGAGCCGCAGGCAGTGGCGGAATCGGCAGAAGAACAAGCGAAGACACAATAACAAGTTTCGGCCACCTCAGGTGGCAGACCAGACTGCAGCCCAGGCCCCCATAGAGGAGACAGATGTGCCTCCTTCCCACAGGCCAGACAGCCATGAGGCTCGTGCTGGGGCTCTGCGAACCCGCATGGCACAGCGGCTGGATGGGGCCCGATTTCGCTACCTCAACCAACAGCTGTACTCAGGGCCCAGCAGTGCTGCACAACGTCTCTTCCAGGAAGACCCTGAGGCTTTTCTTCTTTACCACCGTGGTTTCCAGAACCAAGTGAAGAAGTGGCCACTGCAGCCAGTTGACCGCATTGCCATGGATCTTCGCCAGCGGTGAATGGGGGTTGGGCACTGTGAGAAGCCATGTGGGTCAGTCATGGGCTGAGACCAGACTAGTGTATGACCCCTCCCTTCCACTCCTAGGCCTTCGTCCCTAGTGGTGGCTGACTTTGGCTGTGGGGATTGCCGCCTAGCTTCAAGTATCCGGAATCCTGTGCACTGCTTTGACTTGGCCTCTCTGGACCCCAGGGTCACTGTGTGTGACATGGCCCAGGTAAATCTCTGTATGAATCCGGCTTGTGCTCTAGACCCAACCTCCATATGCTAATCTCTTTAGCCCTTCCTCTCCCCCACCCCACTTCCCCACTTGGGGTCCGGCCCTAGCACTCAATGCTGGCTTTCTCCTTCTGACCCAGTATGCCTTATACAACACCCCCACTCTCCACAGGTGCCGCTGGAGGATAAGTCTGTGGATGTGGCTGTGTTTTGCCTTTCACTGATGGGAACCAACATCAGAGATTTCCTAGAGGAGGCAAATCGAGTGCTGAAGCCAGGGTAGGAGCCCCCAGGACACAGATGCATTGTATATAAACATGCATGTGTCTATATTTACATAGGACTTTTTGCCCTTCTTAGGGGTCTCCTGAAAGTTGCCGAGGTCAGCAGCCGCTTTGAGGATGTTTGGGTCTTTCTAGGGGCAGTGTCCAAACTGGGCTTCAAGGTCATCTCCAAGGTGAGGGCCCCAACAAGTCTATCCCTGTTTTTAATCTCATGTGTGGCCCTTTTCAGGGTAATGGTGTTTGGGAAGGAGACCATAGGCACAGGAACAAACATTTTGCTCAATGCAAGGGAAAGCCCAGGGAAGCTTTCTAAGCAGAGGCAACATGTGGAGGGAAGTGTTTTGAAGAGTTGGGGTGAGGATTTGGATCTCATTGGATCTCTTCTGTCCCTAGGACCTGACAAACAGCCACTTCTTCTTGTTTGATTTTCAAAAAACTGGGCCCCCTCGGGTAGGGCCCAAGGCTCAACTCTCAGGCCTGAAGCTTCAGCCATGTCTCTACAAGCGCAGGTGACCTCTGGATCTCCCTTGAAAGGGGAGGCAGAACTTGAACTTGAGGCTCAGAAGTCTGAAGACCATGAGCCGTCTGGTACTACCATGAGCTGGTACTACCCTTCCTCCATCCCAAGAACAAGGTGTGATAAAACCCCTGGCTCAGCCCTGCTCTACTGAAGGCTTCTTTGTTACAGGAAGCATAAAGTCACTTGGGCGAGGTAAAGAATAAGGAGTTTATTGTGAGAACATGGGGATATCTAGGAATCATGAATCACCTTAGGTATCATGAAAACTAGATGGTTTGTAATTCAAAGCACCTCTGGGTTTGGCTTCTCTTTCCACCTCAAAAGCCATATGGCCTTTCTGTCCTGGCATCTCTGCTCTCTTCTGATCTGTCTGCAGACCAGCTTCCTCTGCTTACCCATAGCTTCTGCTCTTGCAGCTTCAGTCTGCCCAGGCCTTCAAGGATACACAAAGGTAGCTGTTGCTTCTTGGCTCTGGGGCAACTGGTAGTCCATCAACATCCTGATTCAACACGTCAATGTGAGCTACCAGGTCAAGCTTGGGATGTCCCTGTACTAAGCATTTCTAGTGCTTCATGTTTCCTCTCTGTCCTCATCTCCATCTTTGGAATCATGTACACCAAACCATTCCTATTGTCTTGTAAGACCTGGGGGTATATGTGGCTAATAGCATAGACTTTGGAGTCATGTAGAGCTGGATTCAAATCCTGGCCTGCCACTTAGAGCTGGGAGTCATTTAATCTCTGAATATCACACTCCTTATTTGGGAAATGGCAGAATTCCTGTCTTACAGGGCTGCTATGTGGGTTAACTGAGGAAATCCATAGCTAGGGCTGGGAACATGAGAGATGCTCAATAAACTTGCTGTGGCTTTTTTGTGTCATATGCCTTACTGTTCTTTGAAGACCTTTCCTAGGCTGGTTGGAAGTTGAAGGGTAAAGAATAGATTTGTTGACTAAGACGGGAGAGCTCAGGACAGGCCCTTCAACAGGCTTCTTTCTTAGGATATTTTAGAGACTCTTAGTCTCTAGAATTTGGAGCTGTCCTTGGAAGGGGTAGTGAGGGAGCTGGGTCTCTGTTCATAAACAACTGCTTAATGCCATGTGGGGGTGGGAGGTTGGGCTGTTCATTGGCAGGAGTTGTCTGTCTGTTGTTTCTGCCTGTTTTCTTTCTTATGCTCAGCAGGACAGCTGGGGTCTCCCTTCCTCCCATACTTATAATTTGGATTCTCCCTTTGCCTGTTCTGGCTCAGGCCACCTGAGTAAACATCTCTCTGGATCTGATGCAGGCCCCAGGCTTTACTAGCAGCGCTGTCAGTTGCCCTGATTCTGAAAGCAGAACTCTCCTGAGCTTGATCTGGGTCCTCCTTGCTCTATCACTGGCTTCAGGACAAGCTCTTGTTCGAGTCCATGCCTGGGCTTCAGTGTCTAATGTTGAGAGCCTAGGCAGAAGAGAGAAAAAAAGTATATTTTCTTAAGAAATAACAGCAGGCCCTCTGTTTAAGGAACAGTGAGACCAGTTTGGCTAGAACAGATTGAGGGAGAGGCAAGAGGAGTAGGAGGTAAGTAGGAGTGCAAAGGGGTTGCTCCCACTCCTTTGAAAGGCAGTGGCTCTCAAACTGTAGAGTGCTTTAGAATCACCTGGAAGGCTCCTTACAATGCAGATTTCTAAGCCCTCTCCCAGAGTTCCTGATTTGGTAGATCAGGGTAGAGCCCCAGAATTTCTTTTCTTGTTGCTTTTTCTCAGTGAAGCAGGAAGCAAATTTGTCCATTGAGAGTGAGAATGGAGAAGAAGAGCTTGGGGTTTTGAGGAGAGGAGAATGAATATTGTTTCTAGGAGAAGGAATCCATGAAATAAGGAAATACAGTATGATTGCTGGAAGCATTAATAGCACACATAAGGTTCAGGGTCATAAAGTAAAGAGGATGGATGAGATGGGAGGAGACTGGTACAAGATTGCCTTGCAGAGAGCTTGTTCTGAGACAGCTAGGCTGTCAGAACCCAACCCCCTCCTTTTCGAGGAGGGCGGGTTTCTGCCCTCTCACCTCTAGTCTAGTTGGGGACTCCACTGGGGTCATTTGGAAAACTGGAGGTGTTTATTCCTACAGCTAAGGAATGACGAGCTTGGTGTCTTGACTCCTGCGTGGAAATGTAGAGGACAAGTAGAGACTCACTAACTGGTTCGACAATGGAGCCAGGGAAGTGCTGCTAACTCTTACATTGGCCTGCATTTCTAGAATTTGTCCTGGTACATGATGCGTGAGTGTATCCTCTGCACACCTTGCATGAGAGAGGGAAGTGTGGGATGGTCTTGGGTCCTATCCAGTAGGACCATTGAAGAGGCAAGGAAACCTGAGCACAAAGAAGCTAGGAGGCCTGAGGAGAGAGCTGCATCCACCAGGTTCAAGAGAACTGCAGAGAGGGGACAACAGAGATTTCCCCTTTAAATATCTGCCCATAGGGGATAGAACTACCAAGTCAAACTAGACTCCCATATTTTTTATTTTATCCTCCCATATTTCTTCTCAGGGCCCAGAGCAACTAGCAGCAATTAGGTGGTAAGAAGAGCAAAG
Source organism: Cheirogaleus medius (assembly GCA_008086735.1). Classification (NCBI taxonomy): domain Eukaryota; kingdom Metazoa; phylum Chordata; class Mammalia; order Primates; family Cheirogaleidae; genus Cheirogaleus; species Cheirogaleus medius. The sequence continues at coordinate 33,138,756 of VBSM01001265.1, forward strand.
AGCATACAGATCATTCCTCTCTTCGCCAGTGCAGACTCCTTGACTTAGATGGGGCAGAGCTGGGAGGAGAAAATATTTAAAGCTACAACAGGTGCAGATTATTGTTACACAAGATTGGACATTCTAATTAGTTAAGATTATATTAGTGCTTTAAACTGATCATAGGACTATCATTAACTAAAAATGTCACAGGCTTACTGCAGCTTTTTTCCAGCAGGGAAGAAGTACACCTCAATAAAGTTTGAGGGGTGGTAAGAGAGAAAAATAAAGTTGGGTTTGGATATCAATCTGTGCCTTGAGCTCGTTCAGCATCCCTTTTAGAGGTCTCCAGGAAACACTTAATTGCTTCTACAGTTATTGGTGTGCTCCAACTTCTGTTCCCGTAATACAGTCCTAAGGGAACACAGTTCCAAAAGAAACGACCTGATCTTGGCAGAGACACAACTCAGCTCCAAACACTGAGCCGTTTACGTAATTGCACAAAGCTCCCTACAGCTTTTCACATACAGAGACCAGTAATTAGAACCTTTCATCCCTGGGTCGTCCTCTTTCCCAGGTGACTTTTCTGACCAGCCACCTATTTCTGGGATATTCGACTACTGCAGTAACTGCTCTGTTGGTTTCATTGCTTTTACTCCTGTCCCCAAAGCAATTAATTTTTTCACACAGCCAAGTGATCTTTTTAAAATGTAAATCAGATTATGTCACTTCTCTGCCTAAAATCCTTCAATGGATTCTCATTGCCCCAAGAACAAAAGACAGACTCCTTCCCAGGCCCTATGTGATCTTGCCCAGGCCTCCACCTCCAGTTGCATCTTAACCCACTCCTGCCCTCACAAAACTCCAGCAACACAAGCTTTTCATTCCTTAAGGATTGCAAGCCATTTCTACTTCAGGGTCTTTATACATGCTGCTCCGTCTTCCTAGAATACTCTTCCTCAATGAGCTCATTTTCATCTTCCAGATCTTTACAGCAGCATCACCTTTTCTTCTGTGGAAGAAAATCGCCATTTACTCACCAAAATGTTCTCTACATAAACTACATTTCCCAGCTCCACGCATCTAGGCAGGGCTGTGTGAATAGTTCTTACCAATGGAAAGTGATATTTCAGTACCTGACCAAGACCAGTTAAAGGGTAGCTGAGCCTTTTCCATGTTCTCCCACTCCCTCCTCTACCTGCTAAGGTGACCTTGAAGCACATGTTTTGAAGGTAATGGTCATAGTCATAGCATGGAAGAAGTCTGGATACCTAAATCACTACCTGGAGAATAGCTTCATGACTAAGAACATCCACACTGGACTTTGAACAAGAAATAAACCTCTATTGTCTTCAGTTTAGTGCATTTGGGGGTGTTGCAGTGGTTGTCATTTTATACCCTGGATATATCTTCTATGGACATCCTATCCATCTTACTCTGAACCTCAAAACCCTCTTTGCTTCCTTTGGGGTGCTTTAAACATTTGATGATCTATCCAGGTGTCAGTCATCACTTTCTATTTGTCCCATGAATTTAAAATTGGAAAATACATCATTTTTATTGTGGCCCCCCTCCCCCCAAAAAAATCTAAGGAATGCTTAAAACAGATTAGATATATATATTTTTTCTCATATAACAAGAAACCTGGAGGTAGGTGACTTGGCATTGGTTCAGAAGCTCAAGGAGGTTAGGGATGAGGTCTCTGATTCACTTGGTCTCTTGATTCTCATGGTCATAAGATGGTATGTTCTTAATTAAGCGGAGATACACTACTTACTAGTAGACTTCTTGGGAATCTCCCTGATTGCCCCAGCCCCTATCTTTTTGGCTTATTTTCAAGGGTCCTTCTACATTGTTAACATTTTCATAAAGAAGTGTGTTCCATTGTTCCCTATAACTTAACTGAGACTATCTAAAATATTAACATTTTAAATGTTTTTCTTCCCCCTTCCTTCCCACATCTCAGGGACCTTTCAGCAACTCATCCAATTCAAAGCTGCTCTCTTGCCAGTTCAGTGGGTTGGGGGAACATGAACTATTTCTTTCACTCATTCTTTACTTCCATTGTCCCTTCTAGAATTGGAATGGGGGAGGGTGTGTGAGAGGGAGAAAGACTAAACTTGCGTGGTTAATGTATCGTTGGTGTGTTGTATCAAGACAAGTGTTTAAATGTTGACTCTTGTGTGAGCTGTTGGGGTTCTTGGGAGCAGGAGCTTGTGCACTGACTTTGGTTGTCTCCCTGTGATACACAGCCCACACTGCCTCTCAGCTCCTCAGCTCCTCACCCTGATAGTGCATCCCAGTGCTGAAGTGCTTCACCTTAGCAGGTAGCCCTCCTGGGAGAGGTCCCAGCAAATCCTCAAGACTGGTTACCTTTTAAAGAACCCACAGGAAACTCATACGTATCTGTCATGCCAAATAGTGGAAGTACAGCCCAGCCAGCAACTGGCTTTTCTCTTCCTGCCCTGCCCCAGCCAGCCTGATTCTGACTTCTCCATGTGAGAATTAGGCACCAATCTATACTCATATGGCTCCAAATCCTCAAAAGTCATTCAAGTTATGTTCTCCCAAGAATCCTCCACCCCAGACTTCACCCCAGTGGCCAGGTGGAGATGGGTCTGTAAGTTTCTGAGCTTAGCATGCCTCTAGCTAGATGATGTAATACTGAATGAATGTAATGTCTCCCTCCTGTGGGAATATAAAATGTCTACAAATGGTCCTGTTGGAGCCCTCCTCACTCAGATGGAGAGAACAGCACTGCTCCTTTGCCTTGCAGGGAGAAGTTCTCCCTATTCCTAAAGATTCCTGTCAATGAATCTTTCATTTCTAATCTCATACAGTAGAAAGGGTAGTGGTCTCTGGATCAGGTTTAACATCTTAGAGCAAACCTTGTGTGGATATATCTAGCCCCTTTATTTAGAATGTGTCAATACCTATTACCTCTTGTCCTCAGTTTTGGTGTGTTATTATAGATCTTAGGCTATGAAAAAATTCTCATTTAATATCTTCTCTTACTTATGCAGGTATTCTTGTGAAATGTGAATTTTTCTTTTGTGTGTATATGCTTTATTCATTCAGACTATTGTCTACAAATCTTGTCTTATTTCTTACTTTTCTTAAAAAAAAATCACTCAACTATGTGGTTGGTTGGTTTTGGTTTT
>VBSM01001265.1:33141995-33160665 GCA_008086735.1 Cheirogaleus medius
AAAAAAAAAAAAACTCATGGGCTCAAGTGATTCTCCTGCCTCAGCCTCCTGAGTAGCTAGAATTACAGGTGTTTACCACTGCTTCTTCTAGCTTTTATCTGTGTTTTGAATATCCATCCATATGTCAGTCAGGACCCAGACAGGAAAATAGAAACCACACTAAATATTTCAAGAAGAGGGCTTTTATTTATTTAAAAAATTTTTTTATTTAGGCCATTTAAACCTTTTTTTTTTCCATTTATTTTTTATATGTATATATTCTTGGGGTACAAATGCACTTTTGCTACGTTGATATATATTACACTGTGGTGAAGTCAAGGCCTTCGGTGCATACATCACTGAAACAACACACATTGTACCCACCAAGCAACCTCCCATCATCCACTCTCCCACCCCTCCAAGTCTCCACTGTCCATCATTCCCATACTCTATGTCCATTGTATACACATTATTTAGCCCCCACTTATAAATGAGAACATGCAGTATTTGTCTATGTTTGAGTTGTTTCACTGACAATAATGGCCTCCAGTTCTATCTGTGTTGCTGCAAAAGACATAATTTCATTCTTTTTTATGGCTGAACAGTATTCCAGTGTGTGTGTGTGTGCACACTGCTTTTTCCTTTATCCAGTCCTCCTGTTGATGGACACTTAGGTTGATTCCGTGTCTTTGCTATTGTGAATAGTGCCGCTATAAACATATGAGTGCAGGTGTCTTTTTTATTGATTGATTTATTTTCCTTTGGGTAGATACCTAATAGTAGAATCGCTGGATTGAATGATAGTTCTATTTTTAGTTCTTTGAGAAATCTCCATACTGTTTTCCATAGAGGTTGTACTAATTTACGTTCCCACCAACAGTGTGTAAGAGTTAAGAAGAGGGCTTTTAATGCAAAGTCTGAAAGAGTAGAAAGAAGATGCAGGTGTAATTCAAAAATTAATAACTGCAGATAATAGTTAACAGCCATGTATAATCAGATAACACCCTAAGACCTGGGAAGACAAAAGGGAAGAGGTGATGTGATTACTAGAAAGTAGGCACTCAGAGAAGGGGCCTCCTTTGACTGATACTCAGACTTCTGTGGGGGAAGCTCTCTCTACATATCTGGTGCTTGAAGCTCTTAGGAAAGGCATGGCCCTGAGAATGAGGAAGCAAGGTGTGACTGGTCTCTGACTGCCAGGGGGTAGTTGGTCTGTTGCTAATGTCTGAGAAGTGTGGCTAAGCTGGTGCTGAGCACAGAACAAGTCACTGTCTGCTGGAGCCAACTGTCTGCAGCTGAAGTGATATTACAGCAATTGGAAAACAGAAATGAAGTCCTGTTTCCTATCTTTCACTTTCAATTTCCCTTTAGGCATCCCATTGGCAGAACTTAACAAGAAACCAGCTGGCAGTGGATTCTGGGAAATATAGTTTGCAGAATTCCAGCTGCAGCAACACAATCAGAATGTGTGTGTGGGCGGGGCGGGCCGGGGAGGGGTTGTGTTATAGGGGGAGATAAGGAGACACTAGGAGTGAAAGACAATAGGTAAATAACCAGTGTAATCCATGTGGCTACTCATACATCTAGTTTATTGCTTCTTTCAGCTGCAAAGTATTCCATTGAATGCTTCCACTATAATAAACTTATCCATTCACCTGGTTGCTTCAAATTCTTTGCTACCTGGAGAAATTAAAACCCTTGAAGCTAGGGTTCTGAATACTTGAGATTTGGGAGGTATAGATGTTTGGCTTTCTGCAGCAGCAGCGTTCCAGCTTTGAAAACCTGCAGCATTCCCTTTGAAGCCAAGAACAAAATAAGGATGCCCACTATAATGGCTAAAGTTTAACATAGGACTGGAGGTTCAGCCGGTAAAATAAATCTGCTTGTAACAGTCCAAGCTTGACTACAATAAGCTGTTGAAGAAGAAAAATTAGGCCAGGCACAGTGGCTCACACCTGTAATCCCAGCACTTTGGGAGGCCAAGGCAGGAGAAACATATGAGCCCAGGAGTTTGAGATTGCAGTGAGCTATGATGATGCCACTGTGCTCTAGCCCAGGCAACAGAGCAATACCTTGTCTCAAAAAAAAAGAAGAAGAAGAAAAATTATTGGAAGGATATCAATAAGTAATCCATAGAACTAATGAGAAGTCCTAGAAATGAGGCTTGGAAAACACAGGAACAGAGGGTGAATACTGCAAAAACTAAGGTCTCACTTAAGAGTCAGTCTGGTTAGGATGGCACTGCTGGCACGCACCACTGCTATTGGACTTTTCTGTAGTTCTTGTTAGTATATAGATTGATGCTGAGAATTGAGTTAATCCTCCAAAATTCATCACACTATGTCAGGGTTAGTCCATAAAAGACCCCTTTCCTGTTCTTTGCTATTTGTTCCTGATGGGCATTTCAGTTCTTCTTCTGTTCCCCCATAATGTGTTGGTTATATGTCCCTAGAAACATGTATCTTTGGCAAAATATATGGTGGTTTTGTTGCATGTATGTTGTGGCAGAGACTTGCTGGCTGTTTCTCATACCCATTTTCTCCTGGGAAACCAGCTGGACTGAGCTTCCCTTATAATTAAGAGTGGCCATGTGATTGAGTCTAGCCAGTTGGATGGTAGTGAGACTAATGTATGCTACTTCCAGACATGGGTCCTTAACTTTTCCTATGCATAGTCCCCCATGTTATTTCTTCTTTGGCTAGTTTGATGCATTTGAGCATCTGACCTTGAAAGCAACACAGTGAAGATGATGGAGCCAAAAGGTAGGAGCCTAGATCCCTGAACATCACTTAAAGGAGATCCATCCATCAATTAGGAACACCTAGTTTGAACTTCAAGCGAGTGAGAAATACATTTTTATCTTTTTGAGCCATTATACACTTCAGGGTTTACTGTTACAGCAACTAGCAATCTTTTTTAAAATCTCTTTTAGTTGAACACATCAGAAAAGTAAACAAAACAAGAATGTTCAGCCCAGTTATTTATCACAAAGCCAACACCCATGGTAACCTCCACCCAGATTAAGAAACAGAATGCTGTCACCACCCAAAAGCTTTTACGCCACCTCCCAAAAATTAGCACCTTCCTCCTCTTGACCCCACAAAGTTACCACCATTCTGAATTTCACAATGTTAATTTCCTTGCTTTTCTTTATAGTTGTACCAGTTAAACATCCATGCATGCCTAAATAGTATTTCTATATGTTTAGCTTCTTTCACTCAACATTAGCTTTATGGGATTCATCTGTGTTTTTGAATGCAACTGTAGTTCATTTTTATTACTGTAGAATATTTCCTTCTGTGAATAAGCCATAAAGTATTGGTTGATTCACCTGTTGATGTACAGAGTTGTATATCGGTCAGAATAGGCTGAGTCATGCTGCAAGAATTCAAAACTCCAAAATATTAATGACTTAAACCAATAGAAGATAATTTTTCACTATTGTGATAGGTTGGCAGGTACTCTGCTTATAGTGAGGGACCTAAGCTAATGGTCTCAACACATGCTTTCATAATCATGGAGGCAAGAAAAGGGAATAAGGTAGATCAGTAGATCACCCCCTAATAGCAAAAGCTTTAGCCCAGAAGTAACAATAGTCCTTTCTGCTGCTATGTAATTGGCTAAAATAAGTCTCATTAGCACGTATAGCTCCATAGATGGTAAGAAAGTATGCTCCTACCATGTACCCAGAAGGAAAAGAAACAGAATATTTGCAAACTGCCTAATGACTACCATAAGTTGTTTCCATTTTATGGTTCCTACAGATAATGTTGCTGTGAACAATCTTGCAAATGTCTCTTCTGTAAGTATAATTTTTGGTCATAAAGCTTGTATATCATCAACTTTAGTGGATAATACCAAACCGTTTCCAAATTTTAAAATTTTCATTTCTTTCACGAGGGATGTGAGAGTTCACTTAATCCATCTGAAAATTCACTTTATTTCATATCTTTGCCATCATGCGGTGTTTTTTTCCTAATTCTGATCTGTCTGTAATGGTGCATCATTTGGTTTGAACTTGCATTTCCCTAGTTACTAATGGGATTGACCTTTTCATGTGTCTTTAGCTGTTTGAAAATCCTCTTCTATAAAGTGCCTGTTCAAGTCACTTGCCCATTTTTCTAATGAGTTGTCTTTTTCTCATTGATTTTTGGAGATACACATGCTGGATATAACCCCTTTTGGTTATACGTGTTGCTTATCTTCTCCCACTCTGTGGTTTGTCGTTTGTCTTTTGACTCTTGACTCTTGACTCTTAATGGGTGCTTATTGATGAGCAAATTCTTAATTTTAATGCAGTCTAGTTTATCAATTGCTCTTTTATGGTTAATGATATTTGTGCCTATTTAAGGAGTTGTTCCTACCCCAAAATAATGAAAATAATCTATTAAATTGTCTTCTGGAAATGTTACTGTTTTGCTTTTCATATTTAATTCTATAATCTATGTACAACTAATTTTTATGTGTGGTTAGACTTAGAAGCCAAGTTACATTTCATTTTCATCTAGATATCCAATTAATCCAAAACTTTTCAATGAAAAAAAAAATTCCTATTTCTATGTAATACTATCTTTCCATATTTTCTTAATATGTGTGGGTCTGTTTCTGGGTATCCCAATCTGTTTCTTGATCCATACATCTATCTTTGCACCAATACCTATTGTCTTAATTACAGTAGCAAGACCTATATTTTTTCTTCTCCTTTTGGCCCTTTGCATTTGCATGATTGTCAAGTTCCCCAAATACCCTGTAAGGGATTTTCTAATGCTAGATCAGTTTGATGCAAGGTGATACATTTATAATACTTAGTCTTACAATTCTGTAGCCTATATGCTTCATTTTTTAAATTGCTGTCAATAAGGTTTTAGATTTATATGTAAAGGTCTTGCACATCTTTTGTTAGATTTATTGCTAGGCATTTACTATTTAATGAATTGCAAATGAGATCTTTTAAGATTTCATATTCTGCTTGCTTTTATATACAGAAATACAACAAATTTTTGTGTATTGACCATGGATCAGCACCCTTGTTAACTTCACTAACTCTAATAATTTGTCTGTATTCCTTTTTATTTTCTACATATATACTTATAACATCTCTGAAGAATCATAATTTCTTCCTTTCCAATTCTATATTATTTATTTCTTTTTCCTAGTTTGCTCCACTAGCTAGGGGCGATCCATTACTGTTTAACAGAAATGTTGGTCGAGATCTTTGCCTTATTCTCAAACTCAAAAGAAAAGCTTTTTTTTTTCTTTTTCTTTTCTTTTTTTTTGAGAGAGTCTTGCTTTGTTGCCCAGGCTAGAGTGCCATGGCGTCAGCCTATCTCATAGCAACCTCAAACTCCTGGGCTCAAGTGATCCTCCTGCCTCAGCCTCCTGAGTAGCTGGGACTACAGGCACTCACCTCTACACCCGGCTAACTTTTTCTATTTTTAATAGAGATGGGGTCTCACTCTTGCTCAGGCTGGTCTTGAACTCCTGGCCTCAAGTGATCCTCCCACCTCGACCTCCCAGAGTGCTAGGATTACAGGCGTGAGCCATGATGGAAAAGCTTTTAACATTTCATTTTTGGGTATTTGCAGTGAGGTTTTTGGAAAACCCTTCCTGAGATTTATGATTTGCTTTTCTAGTTGCCGTTATTTTTATTTGTGAGTTGGCTGGTATAACCAGAAAACCCTTATCCTTGATGTTTGCTCTTAGCAATTTTCCATCCACTCACCCAGCCTTGCTCCTTGGTTATAAACAACACTTGTTCTTGTTGGAGTCAGAGTTGAGTCCAGTCTCTCCCCCACTGCACAAGACTCCATTGCAGTGGCCCCTATACCTATCACCACAGCCCCCTTTAAACAAAGTCTGCTTTGCCATCTTTAACAAGTTTTTGGATACATTTTTTTTTTTAATTCTTTAACAACACTTAGGAGAGCAAGAAAGGAGAAGGGAGGAAAAAAAGAGACAAATAGAAAATAAATGGCAAAGTGGCAGACCTAAAGTCCACCAAAACATTAAAGGGACTAAACATTCCAATTAAAAGCAGAGATTATGAGAATGATAAAAAAAAGGGGTGGGGGGTAAGACTCAAATATATGCTAATACAAGAGATTTTAATTAATTTGAGATGAGGTCTCACTGTGTTGTCCAAGCTGGACTCCAACTCCTGAGCTCAAGCAATCCTCTCACCTCAGCCACCCAAGTAGCTGGGATTGCAGGTATACACCACTGCACTCAGCTACAAGAGACTTTAAATACAAAAACAGAGATGAGACTTCTGGATTAGATATACTTTTCTTCCTGCTAAGTACATCTAAAGATCCTATACATCATATATAAAACAAACATTTAAAAAACCCAAAACTCTGAAAAGTGGAGAGACTAAGGCAGACCAGCTAGGAACTCTCAGACTCAAAGAATGACACCGTGGTATATTGTCTGTGTTTTCTTTTTTCCCTCATCTGTCTCAGGCTTGGAGCTAAGAAGCCAGCAACTCAGAAATGCCAACAGGTGTGGACAAAAAAGCAAGCAAACAAGCCCAACCAAAGCCTGCACTCTTTAGCCAAACGACCAAGAAAGGGGCAGGCTAGCAAAACAAAAATCATATATATGTTTTTTATATATATATATATATACACACACACACACATACACACATATATCATTCATATATGTATGAATGATAAGCATTCTATTCCAGCTTAGCATCATAGAAAAACTTGTGATTCCACCTCCATCCACATCTGGAAAGGCCAAGAGGATCTCCTAGACTTCCACCCTCATCAACTTCAACACCCACAGCTGTGGTGGTGTCAGAGAAAGTCAAATAAGGAGCCAGGACTGTGAAGTCTGCTGGCCACTAATAAGCCCCCATCCACCATGGTGTCATTGGAGATCGTACAGGGAACTTCCACACTTACCCAGCAGTAATGAGGGGCCCTTCCCTCTCTACTGGGGTGATGTCAGTGGACATCTAAAGGAGTGTCAGATCTTTCACCAACACCTAGCAGTAATAAGACTGCCACCACCATGGTGTCAGTGGAAATTATGTAAAGAATGATACCAAAAACGCTCACATTCATCCAGAAGTAAACAATGAGTCACCTCCCTTAGGTGTAACAGACACTTTTATGAACCCAGGCTTCTTCCACCTGGCAGTAACTAAGCAGCATGGTCCCTTCTGCTGAAGTGGTATCACAGAAAACCAGCTAAAGCAGAAGGTTTAAATACAGTTCAGAGTCTCATAAATAATGCAAAAATATTCAGGTTTTCATTGAAAATCATTCATTATACCAAGCCCCAGGAATATTTCAAACTGAATGAAAAAAAAAAGACAATAGATCCCAAATCCAAGATGAGAGAGAGATTAGAATTATCTGATGAAGATTTTTAAACAGCCATGGAAAAAATGTTCCAATAAGTAATTCCAAACACACTGAATCAAATGAAAAAGTAGAAAGCCTCTGCAAAGAAATGATAATATAAGGAAGGGCCAAATGGAACATTTGAAACTGAAAAATACAATAACCAAACTAAAAAGCTCAGTGGGTGTCTCAACAGTAGAATGGAAGGGACAGAGGGAAGATCAGTGAACTGGAGATAAAACAATACAAACTACTCAGTTTGAATGAAAGAGAAAATAGAATTAAAGAAATGAACAGAGCCTCGGAACCTGTGGGATTATAACAGAAGATCTAATGCTTTGTTATCAATGTATCAGAAGATGAGAGAGTGGGGCTATGAAAACACTAAAGAAAAATGGCTGAAAACATCTGCCCAAAATTGTCATAAGAGATGTAAATCGGTGGATTCAAGAAGCAGAGTGAGTTCCAAACAGGATAAACATGAAGAAGTCCATGCCAAAATATATCATAATTAAACTTCTGGAAATTACAGGCAAAAAATATTGAAAGCAGTTAAATAAAAATGACACCTTACCTACAGGCGATAAACAGTTTGAATGACAGCATATTTTCTCAACAGAAACTATGGAGGCTGTGGGAATGTGGCACAAAGTTTTTCAGATTTGAAAGAAAAGAACTGTCAACCCAGAATTTGTACTAGTGAAAATATCCTTCAGGAATGAAGGGGAAATTTGGACATTCTCAAGTGAAAGAAAACTGGGAGAATTTGTCACCAGTAGGCCTACCCTAAAAGAATGGCTAAAAGAAATTCTGCATACAGAAAGGAAATGGTAAAAGAAGAAATGTTAGCACATCAGGAAGGAAGAAAGAGCACGGTAAACAAAAATATGTGTAAATATAACTAGCTTTCATTTTCTTCTTGAGTTTTCTGAATTGTAAATGATGGAGAAAAATTATAACACTCATGTGGTTCTAAATGTATACTGAGGAAATATTTAAGATGATTATATTATAAACAAGGGTGAAGGGAGATAAAGTTCCTATATTTCACTCGAACTGGTTAAAATGATGTCACTAGTAGACCATGTTAAGTAATATATATATAATGTAATACCTAGAGTAATCACTAAAAAGCTATACAATAATATAAACCTAAAAACACTATAGAAAACTCAAAATGAAATTCTAAGAAGTATTCAGTTAACTTACAGGAAGGCAGGAAAAAAGAAAACAGAAACAAAAATGATAGAGTGCAAACAGAAAACAAAAAATAAAATGGCAGACTTACTCCCTAACATATAGAGAATTACATTATATGTTAATAATCTAAATATACCAATTAAACAATAGAGGTGATGGGCAGAGTGACCCAACTATATGCTGTCAACACGAAACTTACTTTAAATATAATGATAAAGGCAAATTAAAAATAAGGATGGAAATATATGTAAAAATTAAAGGAAAGCAGAAGTGGCAATATTAATATCAGAGTAAGTAGACTTCAGAGGAAGGGAATTTCACAGAGACAGAGAGGGACATTATGTAATGATAAAAGTGTCAATCCACCAAGAAGACAGCAATTCTAAAAGCATATACCAAACAATATGTATACACAAACAACAGAGCACAAAATATGTGAAGCAAAATGTATAATTGATAGAAATGGGGAAATTCATAATTACAGTTGGAGATTTCAACACCTCAACAATTCATAAAACAACTGGACAGAAAACCAGCAAGAATATAGAACCCAACAACACCATCAATCAACAGGATCTAATGGACATTTATAGAACATTCCACCCAACATTATACACATTCCTTTCAAGTGTCCATGGAACATACACCAAGATAGACCATATCTTGGGTCATAAAACAAATCTCAACAAATTTAAAAGAATTGAAATGACATAGAGCATGTACTATGACCAGAATGAAATAAAAAATCAATAACAGCAAAATCTCAAAATACTTGGAAGCTAAACAGTAGACAATAAACTTCTGAATATTCCATGGTCTAAAAGGAAGTCACAAGGGAAATTTTAAAAAAATACATTGAATGGAATGAAAATGAAAACATAAAATTTGTGAGACACAACTAAAGCAGTGCTTAGAGGGAAATTTATAGCACTAAGTGTATACATTGGAAAAGAGAGAAAGCTTCAAATCAGTAATGAAGGTTCCCACTTCAATAACCTGGAAAAAAAGAGAAAAACCCAAAGCAAGCAGAAAGAAGGAAATAATAAACAGCTGAAATCTATGAAACTGAAAACAAAAACATTAGAGCAAACCAATGAAACAAAGGGCTGGTTGTTTGAAACAATAAATAAAGTTACAAACTTGTAGTAAGACTGACAAAAAAGAGAAAAGACATTGTCAATATCAGGAATGAAACAGCAAATATCACTACAGACTGTACAGACATAAAAAAGTATAATAAGATAGTATTGTAAACAACTCTACATACATATTTGACACCTTACATGAAATAGAACAATTTCTCAGAAAAAAAACCCCACAAACTACCACAATTCATGCAGTATGGAATCAATAATTTAAGTAGCCCTATAACAATTAAGGAAATTAAATTTATAATTTAGAAATTCTCAAGGAAACAATTTCCAGGTCCTGATTGTTTCACTGGGGAATTCTAAATATTTAAAGAAAAAATAATACCAATTCTATACAGTCTTTTTCAGAAAATAGAAGAGAACATTTAACAATTCAAAACCAGAAAGAGATGGCATAAACAAAGAAAATTACAGATCAATGTTTTTTCATGAATATAGACACAAAAATTCTTAATAGAATAGCAAATAGAATTCAACTATATATGTTTGTGTATATATATGTGTGTGTGTGTGTGTGTATAAAGAATTATATACTATGGCAAAGCAGAGTTTATTCCAGGTATGCAAAGGCTGGTTCAATAGTAGAAAAATAAATCAATTTAATCCATCATATTTCAAGATTAAAAAAGAAAAATCACAATTATTAATATATCAACCAATGTAGAAACAGCATTTGACAAAATTCAACACATACCCATAACAAAAACTCTCAGAAAACTAGGAATACAGGGGAACTTTCTCAACTTTGTAAAGAACATTTGTAAAATGTTCATTATCATGAATTATCATTAAGTAAATTATCATTATACTTAATGGTGAAAGACTGAATGCCTCTCCACTAAGATTGAAAAGAAGGCAAGGATTTCCACTCTCACTACTCTTACTCAGTGTAGTGCTAGAAGTTCTAGCCAGTGCAATAAAAGAATTAAACTATCCCTATTTGCAGATGGCATGTTTATCTACACAGAAAATCTTCACAAGGCATCTACAAAAAAATTCTAGAACTAATAAATGGGTTCAGCAAGGCTGCAAGATACAAAGTAAATATATGAAAATACTTTGTATTTCTGTATACTAGAAATGAACATATAGACCCAAAATTAAAAGTAAAATACCGTTTACACTCACTTAAAAAGGAATGAAATATTTGCTGTAAATCTAACAAAACGTGTGTAGGACTTCTATTCTGGAAACTATACAACACTGATGCAAGAAATCAAAGAAGATCAGAATAGATCATGGATTGCAAAACTCAACATAGTTAAGTTGTCTATACATACATAAAGAAGTCTAACACCATTCTGGTCACAATTCCAGCAAGGTTTTCATAGACATAGACAAGATTATTCTAAAATGGAGAGGCAAGGGAACCAGACTAGCTAAGACACTTCTGTAAGAATAAAATGGGAGGAACCAGTCTGCCCAATTTCAAGACTTACTATTTAACTACAGTAATCAAGATTGTGTAGTATTGGTGGAGGGAGGGATAGGTACATAAATCAATAGAATAGAGAACCCAGAAACAAAGCCACACAAATGTGTCAAACTTGTTTTTCTTTCTTTTTTTTTTTTTTTTAACCTAATACCAGTGCTCTCAAGCAACTGGTTCTTGACAAAGGTGTAAAAACAATTCTATGGAGGAAAGATAGCCTTTTTAATGAATGGAGCTGGAGAACTTGGACATACATAGGTAAAAAGTTGAATCTTGACCCAGTCTCACACCTTATATAAAAGTTAATTCAAAATAGATCATGAACTTGAATGTAAAACAAAACTACAAAACTTTTGGAAAATAAACAAAGTCTTTGATACCTACAGTTAGGCAAAAGGTTTCTAAACCTGAAACCAAAAGCACAATCCATAAAAGGAAAAATTGATAAATTGGACTTCATCAAAATTTTAAAAAAACTTTTGCTTTGTGAAAGACCCTGTTCAGATGGCACAAAGACAAGCTACAGACTGGGAGAAGTATTTGCAGACCACATATCTGACAAAGGACTACTATCTGGAATATATAAAGAACTTTAAAAACTCAACAGTAGGCAGACAACCCAATTAGAGCATGGGTGAATGACATGGAGACATTACATTGAAGAAAATATACAGATAGGAAATAAACATATGCAAATATGTTCAACATCATTAGCCATTAGAGAAATGCAAATCAAAACCGCAATCAGATACTGCTACATACCTATTAAATGGCCTAAAACATAGTGATAACACCAGATACTGGAGAGGATGAGGAGAAATTGAACTTTGACTTAATCACTCATACATTGTTTATGGGGATGTAGAAATAGTATAGTCACTCTGGAAGAAGTTAAGCGGTTTCTTAAAAATCTAAACATGCAGCTACCATATGACTCAACAAGCATTTATCCCAGATACATAAAGACTTATGTTCACACAAAACCTGTACACAAATGTTTCTAGCAGCTTTATTAGTAATAGCCAAAAACTGAAAACAACTCAGATGTCGTCCTACAGGTGAACAGTTAAACTTTGGTACATCCACAGCATGAAATACTACTCAACAATCAAAAGGAATGGACTATTGATACACATAACAACCTGGATGAATCACCATCTATTATACTAAGTGAAAAAAAAGCCAATCCCAAAACATTACATTCTGTATGATTTGATTTATATAACATTCTTGACAAAATTATAGAACTGGAAAACAAATTAGTGATTTCAGGTGTTACAGTGGAGGGTGGAATGGGAGGGAAGTGGGTGTAGCTATAAAAGTGTAGTATGAGGGATCCTTGTGGTGATGGTTTTGTATCTTGACTGTATTAATATCAATATCCTGGTTATAATATTGTACTACAGTACTACATGATGTTACCAATACAGGAAAATTGGTAAAGGATACATGAGATCTGCCTGTATTATTTCTTAAAAGTGCATGTAAATCTACAATTATCTCAAAGTTTTAAAAACAATTAAAAACAGATAAGAAAAACACAAAGACAAATAGTTTGAAAGTAAAAGGATAGAAAAAGATATCATGCAAATGGTAAGCATAAAAAAGCTGGATATTAATATGAAATAACAGACTTAACACAAGGATTGTTACTTGAGATAAAGAGGCATATTTTCCAATGATAAAATAGTTATTACATCAAGAAGCTATAACAATTAAAAATATATATGAAATAATAAAAGAGTTTCATGATACATGAAGCAAAGCCTGACAGAAAATAAAGGGAGGAAAAGATAAATCCACAAGTTGGAGATTTTAACACATCTCTCAGTAGTTGATAAAACTAGACCAAAGAAATTAGAAAGGATATAGATCTGAATGTTGCTATTAACCAATTTAATATAGTTGGTATTTATAGACTACTACAACTAACAACTGCAGAATGTACTTTTTTTGTTTTCAAGTGTACATGAAACATAGAACAAGATATTAATAAACCATATGCTGGATCATGAAAATATCTTAATGAATTTCAACATATTGAAATCTTACAGAGTATGTTCCCTGACCATGATAGGATTAATAGAAATCAATAACAAGATATCTAGAAAAGTTCCAAACATTTGAAAATCATAAAAATACTCCTCTAAAAAATAAATCACACAAGCCAAAAAATCACAAATGAAATTAGAAGAAGTTTTAAACTGAAATAATGAAAAATACAACATATCAAAAGTTGTGAGATGCAGCTAAAGCAAACCCTAGAAATTTATAGCTTTAAATGCTTATATTGGAAACAAGAAATACCTAAAATCAGTAATCTAAGTTTCCACATTAAGAAGCTAGAAAAGAGAAATTTGAAACAAAAATAAGTAAAAGAAAGGAGATAAACATAAAAGTTGAAAACAATGAAATTGAAACTGGAGAAACAATAGAAAAAGTCCATGAAACCAAAAGTGAATTGTTTGAAAGGATTAGCAGAATTGACAAGTCTTCTAGTTAGAATTATCAAGAATAAAGAGAGGGGCTGGGCGCGGTGGCTCATGCCTGTAATCCTAGTACTCTGGGAGGCCAAGGCGTGTGGATTGCTCGAGGTCAGGAGTTCGAAACCAGCCCGAGCAAGAGTGAGACCCCGTCTCTACTAAAAAAAAAAATAGAAAGAAATTAATTGACCAACTGAAAATATATATACAAAAAAAAATTAGCCCGACATAGTGGCGCATGCCTGTAGTCCCAGCTACTCGGGAGGCTGAGGCAGAAGGATCCCTTGAGCCCAGGAGATTGAGGTTGCTGTGAGCTAGGCTGACGCCTCGGCACTCACTCTAGCCTGGCCAACAAAGTGAGACTCTGTCTTAAAAAAAAAAAAAAAAAAGAAGAAAGAGAAAAGACCAGCAATATGAATGAAAGAGGGAACATCACTATTGAACCTACAGATATTAAAAGGATAATAAGGGAATATTATGAACAATTTATGCCAATAAACTAAAAAACTTAGATTTCATCTAAGATAAAATTTTTGAAATTACCACAACCAACTCAGAAAGAAGTGGAAAACCTGATATCCTTATGTCTACTAAAAAAATAGAATTTGTAATTAAAAACCTTCCCCCACTAAAACAAAAGAAAAAACTCTGCAGACCTAGATGGTTTTACTGGTAACTTCTATCCACCATTTGAGGAAGAAATAAATAATTTCAATCCTACATAGACTTTTAGGAAGTAAAGTAGGAGAGAACACTTCTAACTCATTTTGTGTGTGACCTTTTGAGACGTAAACCCGGAAGTAGAATTGCTACAACATAATATATTTAATTAATTTCACTAAGTACTCTCAGACTAGTCCCCAGAATAGCTACACCAGCATACCCACCCATGAACAGTGCATGAGGATTCTTGTTTTCTACAATCTCACCAACATTTGGTATGGTAGAGGCAATAGAATTCTGTGGGGATAATGGATTCTGAAGACAAATGCCTTGGTTCAAAAACTGGCTCTACCACCTTCTGACTGTGTGACCTTGGATAATTTACTGAATTTGTGTCTCAGTTTCCTCATCTGTAAAATGGAACAATAATAGTACCTATTTTATAGACACTAGAGCTTCATAGACATTAGTGGGTGAAACTGGTCCTTTTTAAAAAAATTTCAGACATTTCCCCCATATCCTGTTTCTGAATGTAGATTTAAAATTAGACTATAAAGCTGCAAAAATAATGAGTTTCAGGTAAGTTAAAGAGCACTAGTCAGTGAGATTTTTTGGTCTTTGAATTATTAGTGTATGTGGGTTTTATTTATTCTCTTTGAAATAAATGCTCAGAATTTCAAATTCCTCTCATTCTACCTCTGCTCCTCTCTAAAGTGGCATCTGGGCATAAAGGAGAGTATTTATATGACCTTTTCAGGTCAGAATGAGAGGATGCCCTGGCCTAATACTGGTTCTTGTCTGTGCACAAGTCGGAATCCTCTCTGTATGGTTGGCCCAGTTCCATACCTGGGCACTTGGCCAACATTGCTTCTAAAGCTGATGAATTTGTGTGTCTTTTTTAGCTGTCAGGGCCTTGTATCCCCTGTCCTCCCACCCTAACCCCTCCTACCAGTTTGGCCTTCTCTCAACAACTCTCTTTGGTGCTACAGACTCCTATGATTCTTTGCTTCACACCCTTTCGAACCTGAAGGCTCTCTACTTAGTGTCCACACCATATAGGGATTAAAAGACACCTCTCCCTGACCATGCCACTCCACTCTCTTAATGCTCTTGGGCGCCACAGTGAGTCCATGATGCAGAACAGTTCTCTTTCAGAGTCCCAGTAGGGAAAAGGCAAAAAGTCTCTATGCCCCTGGACCTGTTCATTCCCTCTCGGGGGCTTCAGAGTCCCAGGTCAGGTTGATTATGTCACACTCTTCCCTCTCCCATCTCTACTCCTTCGTCTACCCCCATCCATCAGGATGGGAAGAGACATATTTCTCCCCTTTGTCAAGTGTCTTACTTCTTCCTCCTTTTCATTGTTTGGGACTTCAACTTCCTAATGGGATTTTAATTTATCTAGTAGGACTTAATAGTATAATTGTCAAATCTGGAACATTTTTCCATGGCAGTCATTGTATTAATATTTGGGCTATTCTGTCATATGTCATAGGTACTGATTTTATAATCTCTAATTGACAAAGTTTAATAACTTGGCTGAACATAATTGAAGAATAATTTTGGTCTAGAGAATGGTATAGATTTGTAGAAAATATTCTATACTAACCAATTTCAGAAGTTTTTACATGTATCTCCCTATTGCTCCCTGCACCCACTGGAGGACATATAATGGTGATGGTAAACATGGATAAAGGTTCTTTTATCCAAAAGGACTTTTTTTTTTTTTTTTGAGTCAGAGTCTCACTCTGTTGCCTGGGCTAGAGTGCCGTGGCATCAACCTAGCTCACAGCAACCTCAAACTCCTAGGCTAAAGCCATCCTACTGCCTCAGCCTCCCGAGTAGCTGGGACTACAGGCACATGCCACCATGTCTGGCTAATTTTTCCTATATATTTTTAGTTGACCAATTAATTTATTTCTATTTTAGTAGAGACAGGGTCTCGCTCTTGCTCAGGCTGGTTTGGAACTCCTGACCTTGAGCAATCCGCCCGTCTCGGCCTCCCAGAGTGCTAGGATTACAGGCGTGAGCCACCACGCCTGGCCCAAAAGGACTTCTTTTAATACTCTGCTAACTTCCTCTCCTGAAGGAATAGCCATGCCCCTGGTTGACTATGGAAAAGAAAAAGGAAGGGTTTCTGAGAAAAGTGGGAGCTTTTGCCTCTCTGCTAAGCCTTTTGTTAAAGGACATCAATTGTACCACAGTCACTGGTGAATTATTGTTTGTGAAGAGGTTGTAAAGAGTGATGCTCAGTATAGGCATACCTCATTTTATTGGGCTTTGCTTTATTGTGCTTCTCATTTATTGTGGTTTTTAAAAATCGAAGGTTAGTGTCAACCCTGCATCAAGCAGATATATCAGTGCCATGTTTTCAACAGCATTTGCTCATTTTGTGTCTCATTTTAATTCTCACAGAATTTCAGACTTTTTCATTATTATTATACCTGTTATGGTGATCTGTGATCAGTGATCTTTGATGTTACTATTGTAATTATTTTGGGGCACCAGAAACTTCACCATGTAAGACTGCAAACTTAATCCATAAATGTGTGCGTGTGGACTGCTCCGCTGACCAGCTATTCCTCCATCTCTCTCCCTCTCATTGGGCCTTCCTATTGTCTGAGACACAACAATATAGAAATTAGGCCAATTAATAATCAATCCTACAGTGACCTCTAATTTTTCAAGTGAGAAGAAGAATTGCCTGTCTTTCACTTTAAATCAAAAACTAGAAATGATTAAGCTCAGTGAGGAATGCATGTCTAAACCCGAGACAGGCTGAAAGCTAGGCCTCTTTCACCAAACAGTTGGCCATGTTGTGAATGCAAAGGAAAAGCTCTTGGAGGAATTAAAAGTGTTACTCCAGTGAATACATGAATGATAATAAAGTGAAATAGCCTTATTGCTGTTATGGAGAAAGTTTTAGTGGTCTGGATAAAAGATCAAAGCAACCACAACATTCCCTTAAGCCAAAGCCTAATCCAGAGCAAGGCCCTAACTCTCTTCCATTCTGTGAAGGCTGAGAGAGGTGAGAAAACTGCAGAAGAAAAGTTTGAAGTTAGCAGAAGTTGGTTCAGGAAGTTTAAGAAACCATGTTCATAACATAAAAATGCAATATGAAGGAGCAAGTAGATGCAGAGGCTAGAGCAAGTTATCCAGAAGATATAGCTAAGATCGTTGATTGAAGATGGCTACATTAAACAGATTTTCAATGTAGATGAAATAGCCTTATATTGGAAGAAGATGCCATCTAAGGACTTTCATAGCTAGGGAGTAGAATTCAATGCCTGGCTTCAAAGCATCAAAGATAGGCTGACTCTCTTGTTGTTTTTCTTCTTTTTTATTTTTAATGTCAAAGTATTATGGGATATAAATATTTTTGGTTACATGAAATGCTTCTATAATGCTTGAGTCGTGGTTATAAGTGTGCCTATCACTCAGAGTTCATTGTACCTATTAGGTAGGTTTTTGCCCATCCCCTCCTCTCCCGCTCCCCTGGTTGATTTCTGTTGAGTTTTACTTCCTCTATGCTCATGTGTGCTCATCGGTTAGTTCCAATTTATTTATTTATTTATTTAATTTTATTTTATTTATTTTTTTGAGACAGAGTCTCACTCTTTGCCCGGAGTAGAGTGCCGTGGCATCAGCCTAGCTCACAGCAACCTCAAACTCCTGGGCTCAGGCAATCCTTCTGCCTCAGCCTCCCAAGTAACTGGGACTACAGGCATGCGCCACCATGCCCGGCTAATTTTTTCTATATATTTTTAGTTGGCCAATTAATTTCTCACTCTTGCTCAGGCTGGTCTTGAACTCCTGACCTTGAGCGATCCTCCTGCCTCGGCCTCCCAGAGTGCTAGGATTACAGGCATGAGCCACCACACCCAGCCGGTTAGTTCCAATTTAATAGTGAATACATGTGGTGTTTGTTTCTCCATTCTGGAGATACTTCACTTAGGAACATGGTCTCCAAATTGTTGCAAAAGGCATTAAGTCGTCCTTCTTAATGGCTGAGTAGTATTCAATGTTATACATATACCACATTTTGTTAATCCACTCATAGATTGATGGGCATTTGGGTTGATTCCACATCTTTGCAATTGTGAATTGTGCTGTGATAAACATTCAAGTCTTTTGATAAAATGACTTCTTTTCCATTGAGTAAATACCCAGTAGTAGGATTGCTGGATCTAATGGTAGGTCAACTTTTAGTTCTTTGAGGAATCTCCATACTGTTTTCTATAGAGGTTGTACTAATTTGAAGTCCAACCAACATTGTATAAGTGTTCCTTTCTTTTTGCATCCACACCAGCATCTATTGTTTTTGGACTTTTTAATAAAGGCCATTCTGACTGGTAAAAGGTGATATCTCATTGTGGTTTTAATTTGCATTTCCCTGATGATTAGTGACAT
>VBSM01001265.1:33160765-33184362 GCA_008086735.1 Cheirogaleus medius
TCTTTTGCCCACTTTTTAATGGGGCTGTTTGATTTTTTCTTGCTGATTTGCTTGCGTTCTTTGTAGATTCTGGTCATTAGTCCTTTATCAGATGTATAGCTTGTGAATACTTTCTCCCATTCTGTAGGTTGTTTATTGGCTCTGTTAATTATTTCCTTGGCTGTGCAGAAGCTTTTTAATTTAATCAAGTCCCATTTGTTTATTTTTGTTGTTGCTGTGATTGCCATTGGAGTCTTTTTCATAAATTCTTTGCCTATGCCAATATCTAGAAAAGTTTTTCCAACATTTTCTTCTAGAATTCTTATGGTTTCATGGATAATATTTAAGTCCCTTATAGATCTTGAATTAATTTTTGTAAGTGATGAGAGATACGGATCCTGTTTTATTCTTCTGCATGTGGCTGTCCAATTTTCCCAGCACATTTTATTGAATAGGGCTTCTTTTCCCCAGAGTATATCGTTGTCTGCTTTGTCAAAAATCAGTTCGCTGTATGTGGATGGTTTTATATCTCAGTTTTCTGTTCTCTTCCATTGTTCTATGTCTCTATTTTTGTGCCAGTACCATGAGGATTTAGTTACTGTAGCCTTGTGGTATAGTTTGAAGCCTGGTAATGTGATGCCTCCTGATTTGTTCTTTTTTCTTACAATTGCGTTGACTATTCAGGCTCTTTTCTAGTTCCACATGAAGTGTAGAATTATTTTTTTCTAGATCTGTGAAATATGAAGTTGATATTTTCATAGGGATTGCATTGAATTTGTAAATCACTTTGAGTAGTATGGACATTTTGACAATGTTGATTTTACTGATCCATGAGCATAATATGTTTTTCCACTTGTTTGTATTATCTGCAGTTTCTTTCCTTAGTGTTTCATAGTTGTCTTTTTAGAGCTCTTTCACCTTCTTGGTTAAGTATATTCCTAGGTATTTTATTTTCTTTGTAGCAATTGTGAATGGTATTGAGTCTTTGATTTGACTCTCAGCTTGACTGTTATTGATGTATAAGGATGCTACTCATTTGTGTACATTGACTTTGTAACCTGAGACTTTGCTGAATTTGAGGAATCTCTTGGTGGAATCTTTGGGGTTTTCTAGGTATAAGATCATATTGCCTACAAAAAGCAATAGTTTGATCTCTTCTTTCCTGAATTGTATACCCTTAATTTCTTTCTCTTGCCTGATTGCTCTGGCTAGGACTTCCAGCACTATGTTGAATAGAATTGGTAAGAGTGGGCATTCTTGTCTTGTTCCAGTTTTTAGTGAGAATGCTTTCAACTTTTCCCCATTCAGTATGATGTTGGCTATGGGTTTGTAATATATGGTTTTTATAATTTTTAGATATGTTCCTTCTAAGTCTAGTTTGTTAAGAGTTTTTTATTGTGAAAAGGGTGCTGACTTTTGTTGAATGCTTTTTCTGCATCTATTGAGATGATCATATGGTTTTTGTTTTTGCTTTTGCTTATGTGGTGAGTCACATTTATTGATTTACATATGTTGAACCATCCTTGCATCCCTGGGATGAAGCCCATGTGGTTATGGTGGATTATATTTTTGATATGCTGTTGAATTTGGTTTGCTAGTATTTGAGGATTTTAGCATCTATATTCATAAGGAATATTGGTCTGTAGTTTTCTTTTTTGTTGTGTCCTTTCCTGGCTCTGGTATCAAGGTGGTATTGGCTTTGTAGAATGAATTGGGGAGGATTCCCTCCTTCTTGATGTTTTTGAATAATTTCTGCAGAATGGATACCAACTCTTCTTTGTAGGTCTGGTAAAATTCAGCTGTGAATCCCTCTGGTGTGGGGCTTTTTTGTTGTTGTTGTTGGAGGATTTTCTGTTGCTGCTTCAATCTCATTGCTCATTATTGGTCTATTTAGGAGTTCTGTTTCTTCCTGATTGAGTCTTGGGAGGTTGTGTGTATTCAGAAATTTTTCCATTTTCTCTATGTTTTAGAATTTATGTGCACAGAATTTTCATAGTATTCACAGATGACATTTTGTATTTCTGTGGCATAAGTTGTAATATCTCCTTTTTCATTTCTCATTGAGCTGATTTGAGTCTCTTCTATTCCTGGTTAATCTAGCAAGAGATCTATCGATTTTGTTTATCTTTTCAAAGAACCAACTTTTTGTTTCATTGATCATCTGTGTAATTTTCTTGTTTTCGAGGCTGGCTTTGTCGTTAGGGACTAATGCAGCTGATGAATTTAAGTTAAAGCCAATGCTCATTATTTTGAAAATCCTAGGGCCCTTAAGAATTATGCTTAATCTATTCTGCCTGTGCTCTGTTAATGGAACAACAAAGCCTGGATGACAGCACATCTGTTTATAGCATGGTTTACTGAATATTTTAAGCCTACTGTTGAGACCTACTGCTCAGAAAAAAAGATTCCTTTAATCACTTCAGTACAAGCGTCGATTATAGTCGATACCCACAGATGAACGCGCACAGCTGAGCATCGACTTCAGCCGACAGCCGTGATATGAAGGTGCACAGCCAAGCATCGACTTTAGTCGACAGCCAAAAACTTTTACTTTTACAGCTTTTATCTCTGCAGTTGCAGTGTGTACGTTCAGCTAATAAGTTACTATGAATCTGTGACCTTTTAAAAAGTCCTTAGTAGGAGTTATTATAGTTATTTTCCTAAAGCTGCCTGTAAAGTAAAACAAACTTTCAGTGCTTTAAAGCTTTCCTCATCACACAAGAGCAAAACAGATTCGTCGTCAATGCACAACACAAACTATTGTGCGGACTATGAGTGCTGGCTGAGGGCAAGGTTTCGCGGCCGGTGAGCGCCATACCGAAGTGGTTAAGAATATTAGTACTCATTGACAATGTATCTAGTCACCCAAGAACTCTGATGGAGATGTACAAGGAGATTAATATTGTTTTCACACCTTCTAACACAGCATCCATTCTGCAGCCCATGGATCAAGAAATAATTTTGATTTTCAAGTCTTATTATTTAAGAAATACATTTCATAAAGCTATCACTGCCATGAATAGTGATTTATCCGATGGATCAGGGCAAAGTAAATTGAAAACCTTCTAGAAAGGATTCACCATTCTAGATGCGATTAAGAACATTTGTGAATTATGGGAGGATGTCAAAATATAAAAATTAATAGGAGATTGGAAGAAGTTTGTTCTAATTCTCATGAATGACTTTGAGGGATTCAAGACTTCCATGGAAGAAATAACTGCAGATGTGGTAGAAATAGCAAGAGAACTAGAATTAGAAGTGGAGCCTGAATATGTGACTGAATTGCTACAATCTCATTCTAAAACTTTAGTGGATAAGGAATTGCTTCTTCTAGATGAACAAAGAAAGTGGTTTCTTGAAACAGAGTTTACTCTTGGTGAAGGTGCTATGAACATTGTTGAAATGACAATAAAGGATTTAGACTAGTACATAAATGTACTAGTGACCTTTGAAAAATACACATTAGATCATGTCATCTCCCACCTACTACTCTCTAAGAGAGTCTCATTATGCTTTTGAAAGACATAAGCTCGTTACCATGACCATGTGATCTGTCCCTTTCTATACCTTTCCATTATTTTGGATCACTCCACTGCTCATTCACCATGCTCTAGTTACATGTTCTGTTTCTCAAATACCTCAAGGTTGTTCCTGCCTCTAGTCTTTTGCACCTACTGTGGGCTCCACCTGAATGAATGTTCTTAGATTTTCAAATAGCTCTAAAATACTCAAGAAGCCTTTCCCAACCACCCAAATTATATTAACTCCTCCCCTCTAATCACTCTATAACACATCAGTCTATTTTGTTTTCTTTATAGCACTTAAAAATCATCAAAATTATTTACATGTTGACCTTTCATTGCCTGTCACCCTACATTAGAACAACCTCATCAACACCTCGTTCTGAGGATTGCCCAATAAATAATTATTGAATGAACATAAGATCTTGTATCTTATTTGGCTTTTGTTTTTCATGTGTGTGACTCAGAGAATCCATCATAGGGGAGGGATGAGTAGTAGGGCAGCATTGGGACATTGCCAGAAAGCATTCTGAATTCTAATGTTCTCCCTTCAAAACTATCCCTTGTAAATTTAGCACAAGAGCTGAGACCACAGTAAAGAGCAGGGCAAGGATTCGGGATTGTGTATTAGCTATTGCTGGACATGACCCCTTGGATACATGATAACACCCAGCCCTCACCTGGCAGTGCACCCACACTGCCCTCCCCAGTTGTCAGGCACATGCCTTCTGCTTTCAGTGTGAAATACACCTCCTCTTTCCTCAGTCATGCACACTGTGCTTGCCCCTCAGTGTGTCGTGTTCTGCCTTCTTGGTGTACACACACCCTAACTCTCCTTCCAAATCCCAGAAATCTCTCATGGAATAACTACAACTTTATTTTGGTAGAGGGGCTCAGGGCAGGGGTGGGCTGCACACATGGACTCTCCGTTGGACACAGGTGGCAAGGCTGAGCTTTGTGGGTAGGGGCAGGTGCATCAGGATGTTCCTGCCCTGCAGCTTCGTGGTGCCGAGGGGCCCTGCCATGTACACAGGACAGGAGTACACAGGCAGGCCGGCTGGGGGTGGAAGGTCTGTGGCGTCCGGGGCTTGTGTGCTGACGCTGACCGGAGGCAGAGGGCTGGGCTGGCTGGAAGGACTGTCCTGCAAGGCCCCAGCTATGGGGTCCCACTCCGCGTGTAGGAGCTGTAGCCCGATCAGCAGCAGCCCACTCTCTGGAACCGATGGATTTGGGTCATTCTCCACCTGGGGGCGCCAGAAGCTGGTCAGCCAAGGCTATAAAGCTGGGGTTTGGGAGTGGGAGGGTGTTGTGGTGGAGCGAGATCAGAGAAGAGAGCCCAGCCGGGTTACTGAGGGGCAAGATCCCAAGGGCCAGGATGGGGTAACTGTGAGGTGTAATCAGGAACTTTGAGGGGGTTGGAACGGAGAACGAAGGGGCGGCGGGAAGATACCTGGAGGTGCAGAGGGCTGCTGTTTAACTCCTGACGTCTATGCGGGAACTGAGTGCAAGCGAAGCCTTGGCTACCAGGAAAAGTCGAGCCGGACACATTCTGCGTAAGGGCAGCCTCCCAACGCAGTGCCAGCAATAGGCGGCGCGGGTGGCGAAAGGCTGATAGGTGGAAGATGCGCTCTGGTACTTCGGTGTCCGCACCCGTGCCCAGGTAGCGAACCAACAGCTGCCCACGACGCGACAGCTGTCGCAGCCAGTGCCAGGGCGGCTGCGGACCAGCGGGCGCATGAGCTTGCCAAGGCTTGGGTAGGCGGCCATTCCAGAGGGCGTGGGCCACTGAGGCACAACGCTGGGAGGCGCACGGGGGTGCGCCCTTCAGCTGCTGCAACAGGCAATCGAGGTCCCGTTGTATCATGCCAGCCAGCTGGTTCAGTTCCAGTGCCTCGACCTCTAGGAACCCTTCAAGAGGCCGCCGCGCATTCGGGCCCAGCACTGTCCATGGGGCGCTAAACTCCTCTTGGCGAGCAGTGTCAGTCAGTAGTATCTGCAGTGTCTCCAGCCTCCGTGTGGCTTGCCCTAGGCGTTGCCGCAGTCGCCTTTCTGCACGCTGGGTGCTTCTGCGAGCCGCAGGAACCCATGCAGGTGAACTCAGCTGCAGAGCGCTCAGGAGAGCCCGACTCTGGCGTCGCAACAGCCAGGCCTGGGGGCCCTCACTCAGTCCACAGATCCAGGGTTCAGATGGTGTGGGCAGTAGGTGCATCTGGGCCTTGCACTCTGCCATTGCATCCAGCTCCCCTAGCTCTTTGGGATGGAGGTCAGCAGTGAGGGACAAAATGGACTGCCCCACCCCAGGCCCCAGACAGTGGGCCTTCCTCTGATCCTTTATGCCATCACCCCCATAACTATGTGAATATTGTCTCCTCTATGCCCTCATTGGCACTGCTGTTCACATTCCTGTAGGGGGCGGCATTGCACTGCACTATTCCCCACCCCAGCACAGATACTTGGCTGGGGCTTACCTGGGCTGGGCATCAGTGTGGCCAGCAGATGCTGTGGTGTGTGTGGTTCTACCCAGCTCCCGTTGCTGGAACTCAGGCAGGCTTGTGTGAGGCTAATCAGGACCTTTCTGTCTTCGGTGTCCCCAACAGGACCCCCATAGAAAACTGAAGCTGAAAACGAGGTCAGAGCCTCTAAGTTCCAGCCCTTCCAGTTTCTACCACCCCCAAAACCGAAGTTGTGAATTATGATCCAGTCTTAATACTCCTACCCCAGCCCTTTTTCAGGCCCTCCTGGTGGCTGATGACTGCATGGGGCAAGGAAGGTTCTCACCAGCCAGCTCCTGCATGGCAGCACTGGGATTGCAGAGACTGGCCCACAGCTGATCTTGGATCTTAAGGACCTGGGTTAGGGTCACTTGACTCCTGGGGAATGGGAGCAGAAAGTAGGGTTTCAAATATCATCTATATGCTGAGGACTCTCAAATATTTTTTTCATCCCAAACCTCTGTCCTGAGCTCCAGGCTCATGAGGGCTCACTAGTCATTGCCACTTGGCACCTCAAATACAACTTGCTTTCAACTGAAATCATCATTTCCCCCCATAAAACCTGCTCTATCTCCCATCCCAGTGAGAAGTATCACCAGCCATCCAATTGTTTAAAGCAGAAATCTGGGAGTCATCCTCGACTCCTCCTTTCATAACCCATATTTGTTCTCTATCCCTGCTGTGACTACCAGCCCAGTCCTTACCACCCATACCACGGTCTCTTCTCTGGAGACTACCAATGCCTCCTAAAAGTGCTCTGCTTGCCTCTAGTCCTGCTTCTTCTGGTCCATTCTCCACACTGCAGCCAGAGTGATCTTTCCAACAGACAAAAAGGATCACGTTTCTTTTCCTACTTAAAACCATTCAGTGGCTTCCTATTGTCCTCAGGATAAATTAGGTCCCTTGCCATAGTTTTAAAGGCCCTTTATAATGAGCCTCACCTCTTCCTACTCAGCCCCTAGCATGTCCACCTCAGCCACACTGAAGTCTCCTCCTCTTCTGCTGAGTTTACTTCCCTCTACTCAGAAAGGCTCTGTCTCCACTTGATTTGCCTTTGCTTTTAAGACTCAGTTCAAGATGAAATCCCAAAGTCCTTGGAGAAGGCTTCCTTGATTTCCCCTTGCCCTCACACTTTACAGCCTCCAAGGATGAATTAGTTTTACTCATCCCAACATGGAAGATACTTAGTATTTGCTTTTGTAACTGAGCAAGATGGGTGGAGTCCCTTACCAGCGGCCCCTGTGTGCCTGCAGCCTCATTCTGTAGAGCTGCCGGTGTAGCAGAAGGCCATGTAGGAGGAGCAGGGGTAGTGCCTGGGTTGGGGGTTGCATGTAGAGTCCTTGCTGGGCTAGCTCTACGCTGTCAATCAAAACGTGGCCCAGCTCCAGGGACTGATCCCAGAAAACAGGCATGGAGTGCTGAGTCAGCACAGCTGGGGAGGAAGAAGAGTGCTGAGTCAGCACAGTGCAGTTGCCTTTACCCTTCTAATTTGAGAACCTGTGGAGGGAAGCTCCTCACCTGGCAAGGAAGCAGTAGACTGTGCAGACACAATAAGCCAAAGACGAAAATCTCTGTGGACTGTGTTCACATTCCTGCTTTGAGGTTGGGCTAAAAGCAGTTCTAATTCCGGGTCCGAGACCACTAGGGTCAGACATGGGGTTGAGATCAGTCCTCAGGTAAAGGGTGATACAAAGTCTAGAAATCAGACTTGAGGTTAGGGGATCAGGGGTTAGATACATGACCAAGTGGTCAGGCTTGGAGCTAGGGGATTGAGCATGAAGCCTGAGATTTCAAGCTCAGGCCCACGTGTAGGGTAGGATCCTAGAAGCCATCTCTAGGCAGGAAACCCACCCTTGGCTCCATCCAACAGTCTCAGCAATGGCTGTAGCAGCTCTTTCGGCCATTGAGGCATCAGATGACAGTTATCCAGCACCAGCCAGTGCCCCTTGTTCATGGCCTGGCATAGAGTGCTGACCACGACCGAGACTGGGTCCCAGGCTTCAGAGCCAAGGGCTATCACCTGCAAATGCTTCTGCCCCTGGGGACCAACAAAGAGATGGCAGAGTGACTCAAAGTGATGCTGGGGTGACCCAAGCGACCCAGACTAATGCCACAATGATCCCCAAAGTCCCTGAGTAATCCAGAAAGATCCATGAGAATGCTGGGAGGGGGACCCCATACCCCAGCCCACTGGATCCTGGTCACTCTGTGGCCAAGAAACTAGGTTCAAACCTGCTCATGCTTGGCAGCCAGTTTCTGGATGACAGTCAAGGGATGCAAAGTGGCTGTGGGGTGACCAGGCGGTGGCAACATGATCAGCATGGGCTGAGTGGCCTGACTATGTTTAAACGGCATGGTGGGAGCACCCAGGTTTTCATCCAGGGGCCGGCCCAAGAGGCTGGTGGTGAAGTCTGCCAGGGCACCTGCCAGGCACTCAGGTCGCAGCACACGCCACAGGATCAGCTTCTGGAGGAGGCTGAGTGGCTTAGAACCAGGCCCAGGTGCAGGACCCAGCACCGTGGATGACAGTGACAGATAAGCCTGCCAAACACTGGAGTGGCCTGCTAGGGATGCACACAGCCCAACAAATGGGGGAAGCAGCTCTAACAACTCACATTCATGCCAGGCTCTTGGCCCTACCCAGGCAGGTCGAGCCATACTCGGGACTTTCTTGCTGTGACTTGTGCTGGGAGAGGCTGCCAATCCAGGCCAGAGTGCCAACCTCTCCAGCTCTGATGCCTTCCTTGTCACTCGCAGCAGAGCCAAAGCACCCAAGGCACCCACCAGGGGTAGTTGGGTCAGGCCCAGTGTGGCCACGACACTGCCCAGCAGTTGGCGGGTCAGGTGTGTTCTCAGCTGCAGCAGATGGCTGGCCAGGTCCTCCCCACGATGAATCTCACATGGCTTCATCCTGTCCAGAGCCTGCTTGGTGGCTGCCAGCCAGTTCTCTGGGCTCATACGGAAAAGTGGCAGCAAATTCTGCAGTTGGCTTAGGGCCTTTATAATGGCCATTCCATGCCAAGCCACACGCCGATAAGGTGCCCATAATACCATCTCCTGTAGCTTCTTTTCTTCCACCTCTTCGGAATGGGCACGCAGCTGACAGAGCTTTGCCTGGGCCCTCACCATGTTCCGCAGAAACTTAGCTGGTTTCTGACACTTCGAATTCTGGAGCAGCAGCCTCATCAGCAGCTGCTCCTGCATTTAGTCATTTGTTAGATGAATCTGGCCCTTTCCCATAGTCCCCAGATATCTACATTCATCTCCACCACCATACCCAAGCCCACCAATGCTCATCCCAACCCACAGACTGGGCTCCCAAGCACCTCAGCAGCCTCCACGGCTTCACAAGCATCCAGGGCTCTGATCTTCAGGTCCTGCCAGCGGTTCTCAAGCTCAGGACGCTCTCTGAACAAGATTTCATGCAGCATCTGTTCTTCTAGTATTTCCATGTTCAGGCCCAGATCCAGCACATTCAGCCCCTTCAGCAGTTCACGACCTAGCACTTGAGGTCACATGAGAGATGCTTAATCCCTCCCCCTTCGCAGGTCCAGGGACTGGGGTAGACAGGAATATGGCTCTCTACTGTCCTCAGCCTGCTCTGAGCCAGGTTGAGTGATGCCCCCAAGGGCTGGCCCTGGGGGCCGAGTGTATTCGCAAAACCGCACTGGCAGTTTTCCCTCTGGGCCTCACCTTTTTCCAAGGCATGGAGGGGCAGGGTGGTGCTCAGATAGAGACAGAAGCCAGGCTGCACCTGGGGTGGACTCAGCTGCTCCCGGTGCAGCAACCATTGCAGTTCTTGGCACTCTAGGCCTAGCTCCACGTTGGTCAGTAGCACAGGTAGGCCTGTGAGGGGAGGCAAAGGACACCCTACCCACAATGCCAGCACCCACGATGTGACCCCCACCCCATGCACGAGATCTGGCTCTGACCAGCTCCCTGCTGGCTGATAGGAGGGTTCTCTCAAGCCTCTTCGACATAGTGCCTGGGATGAAGGGTGGAGCTGAGATCACACTAGGGTGTGAGAGGCCTGGGGGGGGGCAGGTCACAGAATTGGGGAGGGAAAAAAGGGACAGGGTGGGTGGGGACCAGTTCTCACCACCAGCAGCTGCCCCCAAGAGCTGAGGACCCAGCTCCGGGTCAGCGCCTGAGAGCACACTAAGACAGGGAAGAGGTGGAGACTGAGTCTCAGAGGCTGGCTTTGTCTCCTGGCTCTCCATCTTCTCCTTCTCCTTCTCTTTCTCTTCTTCCTCTTTTTTCTCCTCTTGCTCTTGCACATTCTTCTCCTCCTTGTTTTCCCTTTCTTCTGCCTTCTGCTCTTTTGTCTGATGCTTAGCTTCGTGACTCTCTTCACTGTCATTATCTTCCTCTTTCCTGTCCTCTTTACTTGCTTTATTTCCGTTTCTCATGAGGCCCTTCCCTGGGGCAGAAAGATGCAGAGGAGCTCTTCTTAGGGGAGGAATTCACCCAAGAGCTCCATTTCATGAGGGAAGGTCTGCAGGAAGACATATTAGCAAAGTTGCTTAAGCTCTCCATGATGCAAATTCTTACCTGCAAGATGGGGTTGGTATTAGTGATGACCTTATAGGGTTACTGTGAAGTTTAAATGAAGTGATACATGGAAGGCATTTATACTGGCACAGAGTAAGCACTCAATAAATGTTGACTGTCATAATTAATACTCTAAAATACCAGGGAGGGATTCTATTCATCTCTGAAATTGGCTCCATTCCTGCCCTTTCTGTAGGTTGATTAGAAGAGTCAATGTATTTCCCTTTTCTGCCTAAGCTAATTCTATCATGAACAACTAACACAGTCCTCACTAATAAAGAAATAAGTGAAATAGTGACTTAACAAGTGAAAGGCCATAAACTGTGGAATTAGCCAAGTCATGGCTGGTGTGGTGGATGCAGACAGTTGCCTACCACACCAACAGCCATGCTCACCCCCTTCTCTCTTGCCTCCTCTACTGCAAGGGCTGGAAAAGATAAATATTTGGGGTTTTTTAGTTCCTCTAGCAAGTGGAGGTTGCCAGGTCCACAGTTTGGTGCATTCACTTTAAATTGCGAACAAATTACCACAAACTTAGCAACTTAAAACAACACCCATTTATTATCTCACGGTTTTGTAGATTAGAAGTCCAGCACAGCTGGATTCTCTGGCTCAGGGTTACACTGGGCTAAAATCAAGCTATCAGCTGGGGCTGCAGTTCTCATCTGGGGGGTAGGGGTCCTCTTCCAGACTTACTAGTTTTTGACAGAATTCATTTTCTCACACTTGCCCTGTAGCTCCCTCCAGCTCAAGCCAGCAACAGTTCATTGAATCCATCTTGTGTTTCAAATCTCTCTGCATTTTCTTTCCTCCTTTCTGCTTTGAGTGGCTCATTTGATTACAGTGGGTTTACCTAGATAATCCAGGATAATCTCTCTCTAAGGTCAATTGATTAGTAACCTCAATTACATCTGCAAAGTCTTCCTTGCCATGTAATACAACATAATTGTGGGAGTAACACCAGAAGGCAAAGGTCACAGGGGCCAAAATTTTTCTTACTACATTTGGATATTAGATTTCTGGAAGGTCTTTTGCTTTCCTGACAAAAGGGACAGAAATGGCCAGCAGCAACTCTGACATGATGCCTGGGAGGGTAGCAAACATCTTGCAACCATGATGTGTATATTAGTTTTCCAGGACTTCCCTAACAAACTATCACAAACAATGGCTTAAAACAACAGAAACTTATTCTCTTATAGTTCTGGAGGCCAGAAGTCTGAAATCAAGGTGTCAGCAAGGCTGCACTCCCTCCAGAGGCTTTAAGGGAGAATCCTTCCATGCCTCATCCAGCTTCTGGTGGTTCTAAGTGTTCCTTGGCTTGTGGCTGCGTAACTCCAATATCTGCCTCCATCTTCACATGCTTCCTGTCTGTGCTCTGTGAATCCATGTCTTCTCTTCTCTTATAAGGATAATTGTCATGGGATTTAGGGCCCACCCAGATAGTGGGTGATCTCATTCAAAGTTCTTAATTACATCTGCAAAGACCTTTTTTCCAAATAAGGTCACATTTTTCTCACCAACTCAACCCCTTTACCCCTCCTTCTGGGGAATAAACACCCTCTCTTCCTTCTCCTAGAAAACATTCTTTCCAATACTCCACCCAATCAGAGCCAATAGAAATATTCCCTCAGGATTTCTGAAAATTGGACAAACTTGGGTAGTGCTGAGCAGACGAGGGCAGTGGAAGATCATCAGCCATGTAGATTCAGAATCATTGTAATATACAGAAAAAAAAATTGTAAGTGTGACCACATTTATTCATATAGTATAGGCTGGTGAAATCTGAGACATCCTGGTTACAAAAATTCAGTGTCTCCATTATAAAGGGAAAGACCACATGCAGCTGAGAGTGTTAGGTAGCTCAGACACTCTGGGAGCCTCGTGTTTACTATCCCTGCTCACCTCTACCCGCGGGTGCCACGCATCTGTTCTCTTCCAGAGGCAGTGGGTTCAACCACATGAGGGCCTCGTTGCTGGGGTCAAGCAGCAGAGGCCAACGGCAACTACTGTAGTGGGTGGTGCTTCGCAGAAGCAGGCCTGCCAGGCGGGCTGACTTTGCCTGGGGCTTCAAGTCTCGGTCCCACTGGCACTGTTCGGACACAGAGCTCATCAAGGACAGAATACTAAAGGAAGAGCGTGTGGGCAGCAGGGGCTTCTTTGGTGGCATGCTGACAGATTTTTGGTTCTGCTTCAGTGCCTGTGCCACATCATCTGGGCCCAGGGCCTCCTGAAAGCCCCTACACAGAGCCAGCCACTTGTCCAGGAGCTCTTGGCGCCGCAGTGGTGGGAAGGGACCCAGGTAGATGATGGCGGCTGAACATAGGAGGGCATCTCCAAACACAGTGATGTGGTGCTCCTTCAACTTCTGCAGTGGAAGGGAAGACCAGAGGGTGTGTAGGCCAGTGAGGGGGTGCAGGCAGAGGTATGGAAGAGGGGGTGTAAAGCAGGATATGGAGGAAAGCACGGCAAGCAGTGCAGAGAGAGACAGAGGGAGGCAGTGAGGCCACAGGGAAGAGTTGGGGAATGGCATGAAATGAACTCTGGGGGAGACATCTGGGAGGGGGCTGGTTACCTGGAGCTGTATATTCCAGGAGTACATGGGGGTGAGCAATGCAGCCTTTACGGGCCATTTGTGATACTGGTCGCTCAGTGCCCAATTGAGGGTCTCCGCCACAGAATTATAGGAAGCTTGGGCATCTTCCACCTTCTTAGCCAGAGCCAAACTCTGCTCCAGGAACTCCTGGACATGAAACTGGTAGTGGCCCAGGCGAGCCTGCTCCCGAGTCAGTGTCACCTCTACTTGCTGCAGCAGCAGGCCAGTGGGCAGCCCCCGGCGCTGTGCCAGCCCATAACGCACAACGGCCCAGAGCCAGGTCACCAGGCTTGCCACAGATGCGCTTACTGCCTGCAGGGCTGCATTGCTCATACCTGGAGCCTGCAGAGCTAGGTGCAACTTTACCAGCTCTGCGTCTGTCATCTTCTCCTTGGGGAAGAACACCAGCTCCTAGGAGGATGTGTAGTAAAGGGATGAGGGAAGACATGGGTGCCCTGGACCTTGACCCAACAGTCTAGCCCTGTCAAGTCTCCCCTTTACATCTCTCCCTCCTCTTTCATTCTGCCCCACCTTCCCTACCTGATAAAAATCCTCAGTGCATAACAGCTGCTTAGCACTGGCCCAGCCTGTTTCACGGTGGAAGAGGTCACACAGTGCATCCGTCACCTGGACCACAGATTCTGGTGGCGCTCGATAGCTCCGTATCTCCTCAAAGTCAGCTACTTGCAGCTGGCTCAGAGGCCCCAGAAATGCCTTGTCCATCTAAATAGGGACGATGCATTCTGCAGTGAGCTCCTCAGATGTTTCCAGGAGGGATTCTCTCCTCCTAGGAGTTCCCATGAGAGGCCACTCCCAAGCCATGCTATTATCTTTGTCCCCTCCCCCAGAAGACTCCATAATGAGTCACCCCATCCTCTCCTCGGGGAATCCTTTGAGGGGTTGCCCTTTTCCAAGAGAGGAGCAATGCAAGACAGGCAGCAGGAAGAGCCCACCTGTTCCAGGAATGCCTCATGCTGCTCCTGCAGGATATCCCGCTGCTTAGCCAAGTTCTCAATGAGGGTCTCCTGATGCCGACACTCTGTCAGCTGCCTCCTGTACTGGAGCTTGCTTTGCTCTAGCTGCTGCTGAAATATTCTGAGGTTCTGTGAACAGAGATCCAGGCCCTGCAGGTCCAGATCCTGGGCCATGTGGGAACACCCCAGGGGAAGACCCCATGATCTTGGGCCCCCAGCATACTGCTTACTTGCTAGGGTGCCCAAGTTGAACTCCAAGTAGGCCACAGATAGAGTCTGAGCTCTGGGTTTGTCACTTATGGGTCTGTGAGATACACCCCTAGAAATGCAGCCCTAAGGAAGTGGTGGCTTTTCTTGCAGCTGCTTTACCATACAGGCTTAGGCAATCTGAAACCAAAGCCCGTGTATGTAACTATTATGCTACACACCTTATGTTGCTTGATCCATTAGGAGCTGTTGCCACAGAAGACAGTTCTCTTCCTCTTGAGGCATTCTCCTTCCTCAGCCTTCATGATACCATGTTCTCCTTGGGCTTTCTCTAGCTGTCTCTGGCTGTAATTTGCAGTCTCTTCCTCTGCCAACCCTTAACCATTCCTTAGCTATTTTTTCAGGGCCCCCTTCTCTTCTCACTCTACATTCTATACACCCTCCCTAATCTCATGGCTTTGATTACCACTTAGATTCTAAAAACTACCAAATCTCTCTCTAGCCATGTTCTCTCCCAAACCCCACACCATGTATCCATCTGCTTAGTGGAAATCTCTTACAGGTCTCATGGGCCCCTCAGATTCCACATGCCCCAACCTTGATGTATTGGCTATGCCCCTTCGGCTCCCCTGCGATCTGACTCCTCTCCTTGTGTGTTCTTTCTCTCAGAGAACTGTGGCAAAATACATTCAGGTTTCCCAAGGAAGAACCTAGTTATTACCCTTGGCTCCATCTCCTCTATTCCCCCAAACTCAGCCTATCTTTGAAGGTTTTCAATTCTAACTCCTACATGCCTCTCCTGTCCACTCCCATTCCCAGCATTCATCGTGCATGCTCTGGCTCCCTCACTCCTGACCTTCTGTGCCAGCTTCCTCGTTGGTCTCTCAGTTTCCACTCTTATTTCTCCCTCTCATTCCCTCACTGCAGCCATTTTGGTTTTCTAAAAAATGAATTTCTTCATCATTGTCATGGGCCCTAACACTTGTCACTTCTACATTTGGGTTGACAATGCCTTTGTGACCAGGCTCCTACTCATCTTTCCAATCTCATCTCTTTTCTCTCTCACAGCACTGTGCTTTCCAGCCAGTCCTTACTTTCATTTCCCCCAACCTGGCACACGTTCTCTTGCCTTTACGCCTTTGCACGTGCTGTTGCTTCAGCCTGGGACATTCTTCCCCTTATACGACTGACCAAATCTTACCTAACCTTCAGGCATCAACTTTGATGTATTTCATTCACTTTTTAAGGAATGTTTAAGGAATTCATATTTTGAGCCCCTACCATGTTCTATACATGTTATGTGCTATACGTTTGGGCACTATGCTTTCTCTAGAAAGCTTTTCTTGATACTTTAGAACACTCAGACCTTCTCTGTCATAACACTGTTTTGTAATTGCCTGGATGAATCTATACCTTCCAGTAAGCTGTAGGCACTGTGAAGGCAAATACAGTGCTTTATCTCCTCTTATTAGAAGGCAGTGTAACCTAATATTAATAGTATCCTACATTTATTGAGCTCTTATTATGTGCCAGCCCCTTTAAATGCTTTACAGGTAAGATCTCACTGAATCTTCATTACATCCATATGAGGTTAAAAAATTCTCCTCAACCTCTCTAGACCTCTGTTATCTCACCTGTAAAACAGGGAAAAGATAGCCACTTCAGAAAATTGTGGCAAGGATTCTAACTTTCTATCTAAATGTAAATGTAGACAGAAATGTAGATATATACATAAATATTAATGAATGCCTGGACAAAAATATAGAGTTCAATTAATTTTTTGTTGAGTACAATAACAAATTAACGAACCAATTGAATATGAGAGAAAAAAGTGATGGGGGGCGCCCAGAATGATGATTAAGTGGATGGCGATGCCATTTCCCGGGGTGGGGAACATTGGAAGAAGTATTATTAGAAGTATTATTTGAAGACAGACTATTATGTGTGTGGAGTGAATGACCCAGGGATCTGACTCTAATTGACCTCTGAGATTATGTCTCTCATCCGTATCTTCAGTTTATTGTGTTGTGCTCTGACAG
Organism: Cheirogaleus medius; assembly: GCA_008086735.1. Taxonomy (NCBI): domain Eukaryota; kingdom Metazoa; phylum Chordata; class Mammalia; order Primates; family Cheirogaleidae; genus Cheirogaleus; species Cheirogaleus medius. The sequence goes on from VBSM01001265.1 coordinate 33,177,122, forward strand.
AGAATGGTAGCACCCCTAAACCAGGTGAACAATTCCTAATTTTCATCATCTTGGGAAAAAGGTATGAATTTGGAAAATATGGGAAAGGGGATTCTTGTTGCCCTCTTACATTCTTTTCTTTTCTTTTGCAACTCAACTGAATCTCGAGGTTTCATCTAAGCTGGTCATCCTAGGTGTGGATAGTAAGACCTTGAGAACTTCAAGGGGCACCATTTGTGCAGAACACAATGAAAACTATGTAGGCAGACATAACAGAAGCCATGCCTCTGGAGCTGTGCAACACTGGGGGACAGTCCTGAGGACACCCATCAGAGGAGGCTGGCTAGGCATTAGAAGCTTAAGGCCTGAAAGCATAGTAGAAAGTCAGTCAGATTATCCAAGTATGAGATGGGCATTAGTTCACTTCTCATAGTTATCCCTGAACATTTATCAAAGTCTTGTATAGCAGCGGGGGGAGGGGGGAGAGTGCTGTTTTAGAATTCCTCTTATTAAAAACAAAATAACTCTTTAGTCTGGGAAAACACCTTTAACTGGGAGTATTTTGCTACAGAAGGTGTGATAACTCTCATGCCCACCAGTTTTAGCCAGATATGAGAGATTTGTTTATTCAAAGAAGAAAATTGCTCTATATAAGAAAGCAAAAGGATTTGAGTCTTCGACTAGAAAAAAGTCTCTTATTACATGAGCCTGTATGTGGGGAGCTCTAAAGGAAAAATGCAATGGCTGAATAACATTGTAGAGCAGAAGTTGGGGAGATAGGAGGGGAAGGGAAAAGTTGGTCACTGGGAAATGCCTGGTAGAGAAGGGTGACTAAGAAAATGCAAGACATTGGTATCTAGTATGCCATTATAAATCTACTTTTGGTTTTGTGCTATAATGTAAATTTCCCCCTACTGCCCTCACCCATCCACCTTTCCTCACTTCACCGTATTTGTTGCCTTTGCAGAAGAAAAAGGTACAGGGACAAAGCACTATGAGAAAAGAGGATAAACACAAAAGGTGAACCAACCAGCAATGATAAAGAATTCAAGCAAGGAAGAAGACATGAGTGAGAGGTGACTGTGAGATGTAATCCCTGCCCCACCCCCTGGGGAATCTACAGAGATCTTGGGAGTATACAGAACTTCACATAGTCAAGGGCCTAGGGGCAACCAGAAGCAGACATCTGGGTTTCATGTGTTATAAAGAATCAATCTGGTCTCTGCTGTGTCATGGGGATCTTTTGAGCGTCAGCTCTAAAGGAGGTGGCAATAAGGATTAGAGAGATTCCCCCGGGTAGAGGGGGACCCTAGGGAGACACGAACTCTTGTTTACTCTGGTTGATTTTTCCCAAGCCCTCTTTTGGGGTCTTGCTTTGACACTACTGTGCAAGCCTCACAATATTCTCTCCCTTACCTTGTGGGAGTCTATCAGCTTCTGTTCCAACCTGAAGATCAGGTTGGCATGGGCATTGTGCTCCTCAATCAGCATTCTCAGATTGATCATGGCATTCTGGATCCTGGAGATAAAATGTGCCAGTGAGTGCACCCAACCAAGGAAGCAGAAAGAAGTACATTGCAGGGGATGGGGACACTCACCGCTCAGCCTTGTTCTTCATCTGTAGAATCATCTGTTGTTGCAGCAGCAGGAAGGTGTCCAGAAAGTCTAGGAAGGTCTTGGGGGTGACGAGTGGCAATACAGGGCACAGTTGCTCGTGGTAGTAGGCAGCCGAAAGGTGGATACAAGCCATAGCTTTGGCCACACTGGGAATTGAGGCCTGGAGGTCTGGGCCCTTCCATGAACCTGAAATGGGAATGGCTTTAATCTGGCCTTGGGAGCTTGTAGGGAAATGGGAAAGGAAAGGGAACTTTTCCTAGCTCAGGAAGAAGGGTAGAAAATGTGAAGAGGGATCAGTAGGCTCAAGAGAGAGGCAGAGACTGACCTAGATAATAATCCTCATTAGAGCCTGGTTAAGACAAGTGGTGAGGACAGGTAGAAAGGGCTCACCATCATCAAGGGGTAGACTCTGAGCACTTTCCAGGTGGTGCTGGGCCACCTTGACCAGGGCAGCTTGGTCCCAGGGTTCATAGTGGTCAATGCTGGCAGTGGCCAGTTGAAGGAACCTCAGAAAAAGGGTGGAGGACATCTGCTTGCGGCCCTGTTCATCTTCAATCAGGAAGAACATGTGCAGGTGGCTGCACACTTGCTGGTAGAACCTGTAGGCCAAGGGCTCAGCTGCTGTGCTCCCTTTCTCCTGCTTTCCCACCTTGGTCCCAGTCCCAACCCTGACCCCTTAGCCCTGATCTTCTGAGCCCTCACAGCAGCCCATAAATTTCCTTGTGACCTTTCGGCCAGGATGGAGTAAGAGCAGAGCAGACTTGGGTATGGGGTTCCTGGCCTCACCTCTGTAACACCATTTCCTTCCTGATGTTCTGTTTGGCACCAGTGTTCTCCCTGGGGAGGTATTCTTCAATGTTGTCCAGGTCTGCCTCTGTGTACTGATCAGGGAAACTGCCTGAGGTTGCCAGGGCCAATAGGCGATGAAGGGTTATAAGATCCACATGCTTGGGCACCAGCAGGGCCACTGGTTGTCCTAACATGCCAGCATGCCAGCTGGCATCTCGAAGGCACTGGAGAATGGCCTCCTCTGACCCAGATGGCAGATGGAAGAGGCGGGCCTGACAAATGCCAGAAGCCAGAGTGATAGCAGTATGGCGCCCAGTACCCACAGCTTGTGAGAGCAGTAGGCCATGCTGCCGGGGCCTGGCCAGCACCCGGACCAGGCGGGCCACATGCTGGGCCATGGAGTGGCATCGGGCAAGGTTGGGGCTCAGGTTCAGCTGAGAAGCTGAGGTGGCCAGCTGCTCCTCCAGGCTCTCCCACTGTCGTTCCAGGTACAAGTTGGGGCTCTCAGAGTTAGACCCCAGTATCAGCTCCTGACTGAAGACCAGATCTGAAGGCTTTTCCTGGGGACGGAGTAGTAGCACTGGTAGCAACAGTGGTGAGATCTGGTCCATCTGGGGTGCCTTATGCCACAAAGGCTTGGATGATTTCTTTTCCTGGAGCTGAAAGATGGAAGCCCTTATGTCTTTCACCTGCCTTATCTTGTGACTGATGCTTTCTTTGGTCTCCCTGCTTGCTGGCTTTATAGATGGTGTCCGACTTGGATCAGTGGGGTGTGAGCTTCTGATGATCTGAAGGCCATAAAGGTCCTCTTCCTCCTCTGTCTCACTGTTGCTATTGCTTGAGTCCTCCCACTGGGCCAGCTCCCCTTCAGATTCCACTTCAGGCACCTTCTCCTCCTCCTCATCCTCCTCAAGGTCCTTACCCAGGTGTTGGGGCCCCAGCCCACAGCAGAAGACACTCTGAGCTACTTCTAGGAGCAGCTTGGCACAGTAGGAGCGTTCCCTAGGGCTGTCTAGCCGGTCACAAAATGTTCTCTGTGCCTCATGCAACCAAAGACGCACCATGTTGCGCATGGCCACCATAATGTTCAGGCGAGTGCCACGCAAGCCTGACACCCGGCGCAAGTGCTCCTGGTGGTTGGGGCAGTCCACAAAACCTCGGGAGCCTATTCTGGTGGGCAGCAGCTGCAGGCTGCCCAATAGCTGGCTCACTGAGTGCAGGGAAAAGCGGTAGTGTGGGCAGAGGGGTGAAGGCATGAAGCAGTTGCACACAGCTTCCCAAGCCTCCACTGAGGCCCAGACCAGAGCTCTTGCCAGAACACCCTCCCGCTCCATAGAAGGGAAGCGCTCAAGCCAGGCCTGAATACCAGGCACATGCCTGCTCACCAGGGTGGCCTGGGTCATGCTTTCCAGGGCCAGCACTGTGAAGAGTCGAAAGAGGCGTGGGCATAGTGGACGCTCACAGTAGCCTGGCACTGTGACAGTGGCAAGGAAGTTGACTATAGGCTGCAGCGTCTGCAGTTCCAAGGTGCCATGGGCATACACAGTGCCGTTCATGGCCTGGCGCAGAGTCTCCAACACTGGCTGGCAGCTCTTCTCTGGGTCTGTGGGACATGAAAAATAATGGTAAGGATGTGTGCAAGTCACGTGAGAGTGTCATCCTGTTCCTCCTAGTCCTGCCTCCCAGGTGTGCTTCTGGTACACACAGCGTTTTAAAGGAATTTTATGCACCTGATGTGTTGGGACTTGGTCAGGTTTAAGTTGTTCTGCCTCCCCCATATTCTCCCTAAAATTGAGTAATTTATTCTCTCTTCTCTCCCAGATTCTACCTCTATGACCAAATATTATTACCTGAAGGTTAATGAATGGTAAGATTTGGAAGCTGAGACGATGGAAACCAGATCTGATTGAAATTAGGGGGAAAGTGCAATCATTTCAGTCAGAGAGTGAAGTTTATATCACATGTATGCTTTTTAACTTTATTAAGGCATGGTTTACATAAAACAAAATATATACATTTTACATGTCTAGTTCAATGAGTTTTGACAAGTATAAGTGTATACACCTGTGTAACCACTACCCCAGTGATATTTAGGACATTTCTTCATCCCAGGAAGTTCCTTCATGCGCCTTTACAGCCAATCCCCTACCACCCCTGTCACAGGCTTTGTTATTTGGTCTGACTTCTATCACTATAGGTTAGTTTTGCCTGTCCTAGAACTTCATATAAATGGAATCATATAGTACGTGCTTGATCACATCTATTTTCTTTCACTCGGTAGGTTTCGAGATTCATCCATGCTTCTGTGTCTATCAGTAGTTTGTTTCATTTTATTCCTGAGTAGTATTTGTTTTGAGGGCCCCCAACTAAGTTGTACCAGAGCAGCTAGCAACCCTGCCCTAAAAAGAAATGAAGAGGAGCTGATGTGGGTGTTTATAGTGTGCCTTTCGTGGGATACCTCTTTTAACTGACAGCCTAATGCCTAGTTGTCTGACCCATGACCAGGGGTTCCTCACACAGGAAGCTTGTGTTCACTGGCAGATGCCCTTGTGGCTCTTGTTGGACCGTGTCCAGTTTATGCTTGCTCGACCATCGCTCTGGCACTAAGAGCCCAATCTTGTGTTCTCCCCAGTGTCCTGGGGAAAACTCAGCCTGGAGTAGCCCCTGGGTCTTTAGATGGAAGGGGAAAATTCAATACACAACAACAATAGGAAATAAGTCAAAGATTTTTACGTACAAATCGTGTGCAAGGAGGGATAATGAGTTGGGAGGGCAGTCTATCCCTGGGTCACATGAGGCAAGAATGAAGAGTCAGGCAAAGAGAAAGAAAGAGAAAGGATTGAGGAGAGACTGACAGTGTATATAAGGGAATAGGGTACGGGTCATTTTATTAGTAAGTTCTTGGGCAAATGCCTGAATGGTCCTTTTAAAGGAAAAGCAGGAAAGCAGGGAGCCCAGTCTGCTACTCAGGAGAGATGCTTCTAAGTTCTTATCTCTGACCGTCAGCTTGAATCATTTGGGTGTGGATGGGCATTTACGTTGTTTCCAGGTTTGGCGGTCAGTATAATGCTGCTGTGAACATTCATGTGTAAGTTTATTTGAGGACATGTGTTTTCATTTTACTTGGCTGAATACTTATAAGTGGAATTGCTTGGTCATATGGTAAGTAGATATTTGATTTAGTAAGAAACTAGCACATTTTTTTTCATAGTGGTTGTACCATTTTATACTCTCACCAGCAAAGTGTGAGTTTCAGTTGCTCCACTCTTTGAAAACAGTTATTATTGTAAGGCTTTCTAATTATAATCTTTCTAGTTGGTGTGAAGTGCTATCACATGGTGGTTTTAATTTGCAGTTCACTGATGCCTGATAACACTGAGCATCTTTTCCTATGCTATTGGCCACTCATACATCTTTTTTTGTGAAGTGTCTGTTCAAGTCTTTTGTCCATTTTAAAAAATTGGGATTTTTTTTTCTTTTGAGTTGTAAGCACTTTTTATGTATTCTGGGTACAAGTCCTTTGTTAGATATATGTATTGCGCCTATTTTCTCTCTGACTATGGCTCATTTTTTCATTTTCTTAACAGCATCTTTTGAAGGGCATAAGATTTTAATCTTGATAAAATATAATTTTTGTGCCTAACCATGGTCACACAGATTTTTCTCCATTTTCTTCTAAAAGTTTTTATAGCTTTAGCTTCTACACTTAGCTCTGTGATCCATTTATAATTGATTCTTATCTATGTTGCAAGGCAGGATTCAAAGTTCATTTTGTCCCGTGCAGACATCCAGCTGTTCCAGCACCATTCTTTGAAAAGACGATCCTTTCCTCCACTGAATTATCTTGGCACATTTATTGAAAATCAACATATTTATGATGAAATAAAAAAAGAAGAAAATCAACATATATTACCATATATCAGATTCTCTTTTCTATTCCATTAGTCTATATCTATATCCTTATACCAATACCACATTCTTTTTTTTTTTTTTTTGAGACAGAATCTCATTCTGTTGCCCAGGCTAGAGTGCTGTGGTGTCAGCCTAGGTCACAGCAACCTCAAACTCCTGGGCTCAAGCGATCCTACTGCCTCAGCCTCCCGAGTAGCTGGGACTACAGGCATGCGCCACCATGCCCAGCTAATTTTTTGTATATATTTTTAGTTGTCCAGGTAATTTATTTCTATTTTTAGTAGAGACGGGGTCTCGCTCTTGCTGAGGCTGGTCTCAAACTCCTGAGTTCAAACAATCCACCTGCCTCGGCCTACCAGGGTGCTAGGATTACAGGCATGAGCCACCGCACCCGGCTGACAATACCACATGCTTGATTGCTATAGCTGTACATATAGCAATTCTTAAAATCACTAGTGTGTTACAACTTTATTCTTCTTTTTCAAAGTTGTTTTGGCTCTTCTAGGTCTTTTGCATTTCCATATAAGTTTCAGAATGTGCCTGTCAATTTACACACACACACACACACACACACAACCTGTTAAGATTAAACTGGCATTGCATTGAATGCATAGATCAATCTGGGGAGAATTAACACCTTAATGATATTGACTATTCTGATCCATAGCATGATATAACTCTCCATTTATTTAAGTTTCCTCTATCTCAGCAATATATAGTTGTTTTCAGTGTACATATCTTATATATTTTTATTAACTTCATTCCTAAGTATTTTAAGCTTTTAAATGGTATTCAAACAATATTTTAAAATTTCAATTTCCAATTGTTTGTGACTAGGATAGAGAAATACAAATGATTTCAGTATACTGACTTTGTATCCTGTGACCCTGATAAATTGACTTATTTATTCTAGTAGTTTTATGGGTGGTGTTTTTTTTTTTTTT
>VBSM01001265.1:33184462-33215907 GCA_008086735.1 Cheirogaleus medius
GATTTTCCTGAGTTCTAAATAGATTCTAGTTATCAGCCCTTTGTCTGATGTGTATGGTAAATATTTTGCTGTTTTTTAAAAAAATTTTTAATCTATCTGTGTTTTTATAAAGTGTATTCCTTAGACAGCATATAGCTAGGTCTAATTTTTTTCATTTAGTTTGACAATTTTGGCCTTTTATTTGGCATGCTTAATCCATTTAAATTTAATGTAATTATTGATATGGTTGGTTTAAAGTCTATCATATTGTGATTTGTTTTCTATTTGTCCCTTCTATTTTTTATTCCTCTGTTGCTCCTTCCATGCTTCCTTTTGCATAACTTAAATACTTTTAATATCTCATTGTATTTATTAGCTCTTTAGCTATACTCTTTATTACTATTATTTAGTGACTTTTCTAGGGCTAGCAATATGCCTCCTTAACTTACTATTAATAATATTAAAAGTAGTATTGTACCACTTTACACTTCATACCTGACACCTTTCCCACTTCCTATTTCACTCTTTCCACTTCATTTTTTTTCAGAGGCAGGATCTTGCTCTGTGACCCAGGCTAGAGTGCAGTGGTATCATCATAGCTTAGTGCAACCTCAACTCCTGGGCTCACTCAATCCTCCTGCCTCAAGTGTCCCAAGTAGCTAGGACTACAGGTATGCACTACCATGCCCAGCTACTTTTTCTATGTTTGTAGAGACAGGGTCTTGCTCTTGCTCAGCCTGGTCTCAAACTCTTGGCCTCCAGCAATCCTCCCACCTCAAGCTTCCAAAGTGCTAGGATTATATGTGTGAGCTACACACCCAGCTCCACTTCGTATTTAATACTTCCCATTTCACAAATGTAAGAAACTTACAATAATATAATTCAATTTACTCATTTCTCCCCACCACATCCTTTTAGCTATTATCTCTCTTATTTCTACCTACATTACCAACTCCATCTAACAATATTATTATTTTTGTTTTAAACTATTAGCTGTCTTTTAATAATCAGGGAAGAAAAAGATAGTCATTTATATGTACCCACATATTTATCATTTCTGATGCTCTTATTCTTTCTGTAGATCTGAGTTTCCATCTGCTATTATTTCCCTTCTGCCTAAAGAAAATCTTTTAGCATTTCTTATACTAAAGTTCTAGCAGCAATGAACTTTCTCAGCTTTCATGTGTCTGGAATATCTGTATTTCACCTTCATTTGTGAAGGATCTCTTTACTAGATAGAGAATTCTAAGTTGACAAGTTTTTTTTTTTTCCTTTTGGTACTTAAAAGATGTTTTTCGCCATCATATGGACTCCATTGTTTCTCATGAGAAGTTAACCATCATTCTTAGTATTGTTTCTCTGTATATATTAATAATTTGTCTTTTTTTCCCTCTGACCACTTTCAAAGTTTTTGTTTCTTTGGTTCTCAGGAGTTTGACTATAATGTGCCTAGATGTGGTTTTCTTTTTATTATTCTGCTTTAGTATAACTGAGCTTTTCATATCTGAAAGTCAATATTTTTCAAGAAATCTGGGAAAATTTTGGTAATTATTTCCTCAAAAATTGTTTATTCTCTCTGAAAAAAAGAAAAAAAAATTTATATACCTTATTCTCACTCTCTTCTTTCTGGGACTCCAATTACATATGTATTAGACTTAAGCTGTATTCATATTTAATATTTTTATATTCTTCAGAGTTCACTGACTCTTTTTTGCCATCTCCAGTCTGCTATGGTTTGAATGTTTGTCTCTTCCAAAACTTATGTTGAAATTGAATCCCTATTGTAGCAGTACTGAGAATTGAGGCCTTTAAGAGGTGATTGGGTCATGAGGACTCTACCCTCAAGAATGATGAATCTACTCATGGATTAATGGGCTATCATGAGAGTTGAACTGGTATCTTTATAAGAAGAGGAAGAGACTTGAGCTAGCATGCTCAGTCCCCTCACTATGTGATGCCCTGTGCCACCTCAGGACTCTGCAGAGACTTCCCACCAGCAAAAAGACCCTCATGAGAAGTGGCCCTTGACCTTGGATGTCTCAGCCTCAAACTGTAAGAAATAAATTGCTTTTATAAAATAAATTGCCCAGTTTCATGTATTCTTTTATAAGCAACAGAAAACAAAGACATCCATCCAGTGAATTTTTAATTTTAATTATTGCATTTTTTAGTTCTAAAATTTCCATTTAGTTCCTTTTAGTAGTTTCCATTTCTCTGCTAATATTCCCTATCTTGTTACTCATTAAGATCATATTTCTCTTTAAGTATTTGGATACTTTTATAATAGCTGCTTTAAAATAGTATTTGTCTTTAATGTTTAGTATTTGTGTCCTAAATCTAATATCTAGACCGTATCAGGGTCAGGTTTTTTTTTTTTTTTTTTTTACTCTTTCTTGTTGACAGCAGGTCACATTTTTTCCTGTTCTCTTTTTTAATATGTCTATTAATTTTAATTTTATACCGGATGTTTTGGTGATTATCAATCAAGGACACCTTTTACACTCTACAACGTTGCTTGCAACGTCTTCAACCCTGGTATTGGAATCACTTCTCAGCTGAAATCTCTTCTCAGCTGAAATCTCTTCACATATCTGGCTATATTACCCTTTGACCCTTCTATTTTCTACTGACTCCCTAATTATTTGTATAAATTCATTGCAAAGGCTAATATATTATAGTTGGGAAGAACTGCAGGTTTTGGAACCAGATAGACTTGAATTTTAATCTTCGTTCTAACACTTAATAGCTAGGATGTCTTGGGCAAGTTATAGAATCTGTCTCAGTTTCTCTACCTTTAAAATAATCATTAAAATTCTCCATCTTATTAGGCTTTTATAAACACTAAACATGACATATATAAAGCATGTAGCACATAGTAAATACTAAATAAGTTGTACCTGCTATTATTAAGTAGTGATACACTTGGTTCAAGTTTTCTACACCCCATAAGGCATTCACTGTTTAACTCAACAACCCATCCAAAGCTTTAGCCCATTGGCTCCCTTGACTCCAACAACCTACACATACACTTCGCTCCTACCCAATCCCATGCCCATATTTAGAACTTGTCATCATGTGGAGGTATGCCACTTTAGAAACTTTAAACATCAATATTCCAAACTTTCATCACAAATTCTCCCCTTTCCTTTGTTATCTTTTCTTCCTCAAACTTATTGAGCACTTACTTCCTGTTGGGCCTATCAAAATGAATGTGACAAATCCCTCTTCTCATAAAGCTTAGAGTGTAGTGAAAGGGACAGGCAAGTAGGCATACAATCCTAAAATCATGGTTACCATAGGTTATTGTACAGAACATAGGATAGATGTATAACCTACCTTGGAGCTCAGGCTTCCTGGAAGAACTACTGCCTTAGATAATTTGGAAAGAATAAGTAAGATTTAGCCAAATAGAGGAGAGAAAGCACAGAGGACAGCAACCCCAGAGGCTAGAGGAAGCCTGCCTTGTTAAGTCCAGTTAGGGCACAGAGTGTAAGAGGATACAGAAGAAAGCCTCATCACAAAAATCTTTGCAAGGACATTTGCCAAAGTTCCAAGTAATGATTATCTGAACCATGGAAATAAGTGGAAATATTCAAGAGAGATTTACAAGGAAGAATTGAGAGACCTGGTGCCTAGACATTGGTGAAAGAGAAGGAGATGTCAGCAAGATTTCTGGCTTAAGTGACTTGTTGGATGGTGAAACCAGTTACTAAGAGGACACATAGGAGCAGATTTTGTGGGGGAAGATGATAAGCTCAGGGTTGGGTCTGAGGTACCAATGGGACAACAAGGTGAAGATGTACTGTAGGTAGTTGGATTAACAGGTCTTATGCTTAGAAGAGAAGCCTGGGTTGGAGAGAGAGGTTTAACAGTTAAAGCAAAGAGATGGTGGATAAGGCCATGGGTGGGTAAGATTGCTTAGGGATGAGAAGATATTAAGAATGGAACACTAAAGTTTGATCTGCAGACATATATTTGAGAGTCAAGGAATATTGCTAGGGATTTTACAGTCTCAAGAGATGACAGTAGCTCCTTCCTTCCCTCCTCCCAGCTCCTCACCAGAAGTGGCCAGGTGCAGATCCTCCAGCAGGAAGAGAATGGAGCCTTTAGAATCCTGGTGATGCCCAGACCACAGGCTGGCTTGGGCTTGGCCCTGGCCCTGGACCCCTCTACTCAGCAGGAGACGGAGGTGGGTGGAGCTGAAGGCAGGGTGGATAGTGTTGTATATGTAAGGGTGACTTGGCTCCACTAGCACCTCCACAAAGGCTGACTTCCCTGTTGCCGCCTCTCCAGCCAGCAGCACTGGCTGTCTCGAGGACAGAAGCAGGTCCACCACATAAAAGAGCGGTTCAGTCTGCAGAACAGAAGCAGGGCTTTACTGTGACAGCTCCAGGGTAGGACAGTTGAAAATAAAGGTTTAGGGGACTTGTCTTAGAGCTGTACTTAGAAAATACATCATGTATTCTTGTGATTGCGAAAAGAAGGGGAGAAGGTGGGCCTCAGTGGAGATTTGGACATAGATTATCCCTAGCATAGCTCCTTAAATTCCAAACCCAACTCCTGCCCCACTGTCTTCACACCTGAGTAGAAGGATGGAAGGTGCCCAGAGGCCCTTTCATGTGGTTGCTCAGGTAGAGCCCAGTGAAGGGGGCCAGTGTCCCATCTTCAGGGCTTACATGTAGATCAAACACCAAGGCTGAGGGTGGTGGCTCAGGGTAGTTGGAGAGGCAGCTAATGGAACCCCTCATGAAGATATCAAAGAGGGGCCAGAGCCTGCTCAGATGGACACACAGGCAAAAAATATCAGACAGTTACAACATTTCAATTTGTGAGACACTCACACACTCCACCATACACCAACAGTGATGTCATATGGGTTTTGACGTCCATGGGCCAGTCCATCTCAGCCCTCTGCTTCCCCCATCCCCCATCCCTGTAGGCACCTGGAGGGAAGGTGGGCTCCAAAGCCCCAGATCAGGGCAAAGAGAAAACTGCTGACAGCCAGCAAGTGTTCCCTGTGCTCATTCGATACGTCATTGCTGTCAGCCTGGGCCTGGTTCAGAGAGCCGTGTTTTGAAGACTTGATGCTTTGGGACACAGGATGGCTAATGCTGAGGTCCTCTGCAAAGGTCATCATGGTGAGAGTAGGAGCCCAGTAGAAAAAGTAGGGGGTTGGGGAATGGAGGAAAGAGTAGATGTTAACTATATTATTTCTCTTCACTTTCAGTCCCCCTGACCCAGCTCAACCCAGACTCTAGTAGACCCTAGCCACTCTCAAGGTCCCATCTCTCTCAAATCAGCCCGTCTATCTCCTCACCTCGGCCATGTGCCTTCTTCTCCTCTAGACGCAGGTGGAGGTCAAGTAGAGCACGCAAGATGCGGGCCAGGCTGGTGACTTCTGCCACACCTGGGCAAACAGCCTGCTGCCCATGTACCTGCAGCACAGAGCTAGCACCATGGCGGGCAAGGAATCGGAACGTGGCAGGCACCAGAACTTCAGCCAGGCGGTTGAGCTCAGTGACCGTCTGTTGCTGCAGGTGGTACTCATGGGGCAGGGATGTCATCAGGACACTAAGCATGCACTGCCAAGTCTGCTCCCCACCACACCAGACTAGGGCACAACATCCCACCACTGTGGGAGACATGCCTGTTGCATCTGCCACCTCCATCAGGAGAAAGGTACCTGGGGGTCGTGCTATCTGCTGTCCATTGGGGAGACTAAGCTTGGGGGGCTCACTCAGGAGGCAAGTGATGGAGTCCAGCCAAGCAGCACTAGAGGCCCCATCACATATTATCCAGTGCTGGATCCCCACTGATTCCTCCTTCTGCCCTTTTGGCCTCATGGTGTTACACTGACTGGATGCATGAAGTACCCTGGGGAAGACACCATGGTGCCAGCAGGGGCCCTCTAGCCATCCCAGGAACTCCTGGGGGCTGAGGACACTGGGGTACAGGTGGGTAATTTCCACAGGCTGGTAGCGATGGGTTGAGGTGGCCTCCATGGCTGCCAGCCGATTATGGATCTTAAATAAGCTGTGCCAACAAGTGGTCTTGCCACTGCCTGCAGGACCCAGGAGCAGAATGCCTGAGGCCCGGCATAGGGCCTGGCTCAGCTGTTCCAGGGACCCCAAAATGTCAGGGCTGGGATGCAGGCCTACCTGCCTCAGTTCCTCCACCATTAGTGGTTTCAGCAGCCTGTGGGTCATAGGCTCTGCCAGCACGTGGCTGGCACTAGGGAAAAGCCCACAGAGTAGCTCTTGGAGGTTGTGCAGGCGGAGCCCATTGAGAATCCTGAACAGTGGTGAGCGCAGCAGGGCACGAAGTAGGGCAGCCTCCTCGATGGCAGCCTGGCTGTGGTGCTGCTGAGTCTTGGGTTTCCCCTTGGTCTCATTTAGCGTCTGTATTGTGTCTTCTAGTATCTGCTTGAGCAGTGGCAAGCGGCAGGGCAGGGGCCCAGACACTAGCTCACGCTCTAGGAAGAAGAATTTAGATAGGCGGGTAGCCATGCAGGAGGCATCCCGCATCCCTGCACCTAGCAGAGTCAGCTCTGCCACTCGCTGGAGATCAGGCAGTGCCAATGCCACAGGCCGCAGTAGCAAGTGCAGGTTGGCAGGCACAGCAGGGCTCAAAGCACGTAGTGTCAGGAGACAGCCATAGCCAAGGCACATAGACACGTGATGTCTCTCAAAGAAGCCACTGCCAAGGATCTGGGGCTGGGTGGGGTCTGTGGTGCTGGTGGTCCGGGAAGCCTCCTGATACAGTGGGGCATAAATGTGGTGCAGTTCAGCCAGGCGCTGGCCCAAGGCAGAGAGCAAGCCAGAGGGCAGGTGCTGAGCTGCATCCAGTAGCAGCCAGGCACCACTCTGCAGGGCACCATTCAGGTAGTTGCTCAGGCACTGGGCCTCTATCTGAGGTGAGCAGGGCATCATCACCAGCTGGCGGCCCAGGGCCCATGCCAGGTTTTTCACTGTAGCAACCTTGCCCACACCATCAGGGCCCAGGAGGGTCCCACAGGCCACTTCCTCCAGGGCCAATAACAGCACCAGGGCTGTTCGCTCTGGCAGCAGGCTGGGTAGAGGCCCCAGTCTGGGACCCAGGTACTCATAATTGTACAGGAAGGACCGGCCCAGCATATCTACCCAGCAGGCAGCTGGTGACAGAGAAGGCTCAGTAGATGCAATAGCCTTGAGACTCTGCAGGGGACTTTGGGGGACCACGTGAGGTGAACCCAGGTGATACTTGAGTTGGCGAACCCAGTGGAAGTCTGTCAGATCACTGACCCGGTGCTGCTCCAGCAACTGTGCTATATCCCGGTGAGTCATTGCCATGACCAGCAGGGCACTGAGCAGGCTGGTCTGGCGGACAGAGGGAAGGGGCTGCCCACCCTGGGAGCCCCTCTGGGCCCGTACAAAATGCACCAGTACCTCAAGCTTGCGTGTATGCATGGGGGCCATGGTTGGGGTCCCCCCCTTAAGCAGAGCCTCCTCCATCTCAGCCCGCCACACCACCTCCTCTGCCACCAGCACACACTGCCATGGGAAGGCCTCGACTAAATCCAACCAGCGGTAGACATATAGTTGTGGGGGCAACTGGCTTTGCTTGAAGGCTTCACCTAGGGATGGCCCCTGGGCAAGGCGGGCAGCCACACAGTTCTGTAGCATGTGCACCAATGCCAAGCGCAGACACTTCTCCAGAGAGGCCAGCCACTTAGGGAGTTCTGAATGCAGAGGAAGGGGCTCCTGCAGCTTCACCACATCCCCACCCACCCCTAGCACTGCAAGTGCCTCCACCTCAGTCTGTGTGCTTGGGCTTGACGCCTGGTCGTCCCTGTTTTTCTCATCAATTGAGCAGGACTTGAAACTCACAGCATGCACGTGAGGAAAGCAGCGTTGTACCCATAGCTGAGCCTCGCATGACTCCACTGGGGCAGCCAGCAGGGCTACCAGCTCACTGTCACTGAGGAAGAAGAGGCGGGGGAAGTAAGCACACACCCCATATAGCACACTCTCCAAAGCCATGATGATACCCTCCAGCTCCGCTGATCCTGCTTGCAGCAGTTGTTGCAGCTGCTGGCCTTGGTAGTAAGGGCTCCTCTTGGCACCAGGCACTATAAGTGACAGAACCATGGGGTCAGCTACAGAGATGCGCATCAGGGTTCGATACTGATCATCCACGGCCTTGAAACGAGAGTTCTGTGGCAAGAGAAAGGGTAAAAGTAAGGACAAATGTGAAGTGACAGCTCCCCCTCCCACCCTGAGCCCCACTATTGACAAGCCCATCTTGCCCACTCTGTCTCAGCCCCCTCCTTCCCTACCAGGTCAGCATTAGGAAACTGGATCTTCATCTCATGCAGAACTTTATTCAGAAAAATCCACTTCTGCTGGAAAGTTACCCATACCTCCAGCAGGGCACCTGTATAAAAGCCAGAGGAACATTGGTGGGAGACACTAGGGTGTTAGCTTCTGCAAGGGGGTCCAGCCTGCTCCTGACCTCTCTGGTGTCTCACTAGGCCAACCAAAATGCTCTGCTAAGCGGACCCAGGGACCTTACTTGGGGGAGATAAAACTCTTATTGTGAATAAAGACTTGGTCACCTCATCCCAAGAAATAGGTCCTGAAGTAGGTCCTCACTCTGTCCTTCATATCTTCCCCTACCCAACCTCTACCTCCTGCCCCTACCATGCTGGGCCATCCTGCCTCAGGTCCCACCCATCATCCCAGCTAGAGGCCTACACTCACTCAGGCCATGCATGATGGTCACCCACTCCAGAGATGTTTTGTGTAAGTCTCCTGACTTTTGGATGGCCAGGACCTTGAACAACATCTGAAGACTTTCCTGGATGGAATCCTTCAGGCTGCTGTAGTCTAAGGAAGAAAAAGCTGAGCTGGTAGTCAGATGGGGCAAGGGCAGGTACTGAAGCAGAGAAGGGCAGACCAGGTGACCTTCCAGGGGAGGCAGTTACAGAGAACTTGGTACTCTTTCTATCTTCAAGGATTGCATTGGACAATACAGTAGAACCAGTAGAGCACTGGGGTCTCAAAATAGGGAGAGGAGAAACTTCCCCTTCCCTAGGCACTGTGGGCAGACTCCAGGCCAGCTGATTTCCCTGGCTAGATTTTTTTTTTTATTTCAGCATATTATGGAGGTACAAATATCATGGTTATGTATCCCTGGCTAGATATTATGGGTATCCACCTAGTCTCATGGAAGTTCTTCGAAGAACTGGAGCCTCCCGCCTGGGAAGAGGGCTCAATGGCTCCAAGTCCCTACATAATATTATATTTCTATAGCAAGAGTGCCCATTCTGGCATGACAGGGGTCCTGGTAGAAAAGCCAAGATGAAAATTTTCTCTCATAGTCTTAGCATTTGGCTCCCTGGTACTGCTTAAAGATTTATGCCATCATGCCATGAGAGAAGTGAGGTAAGTACACTAATGGGGGAAAATGGGAGAAGAATCGAGGAAGGGAGTTGACTCAGACAGATGGAGGATTCTCCAAACACCCCTATTGGGGAGAAAATACTCAGTGTCCTGCTTTCAGAGTGAAAGAACTTATACTGTACTCTCTAGAGAAAATGTTACAGGTGTAATATTTTTAGTACCTCTGTCTATCCCCTTTACTTGCTCCTCCCCATGTGAGGAGGTAAAAAGGCCCATCTCTTGTGCTCTAAGGGACACGAGGCAGGCCATAATCCTCCACGCAGCTACCTCAATAAATGTACTTCAACTCCCCTCTGCATATCCACACAGATCTCAGGTTCTCAATTGATTTGGGAAAGGTTGTGAAAAGATAGTGTGAAGACTCACTTGACTTAGATCTAAGCTCTGTCTGTCAACACAGTACATAAAAAACACACAGTTTCTTGTGGGTAATAGTTCTGATATTATACTTTCATTTTTATGTGGCTCCTTGTTCTCATTTGGTTAATAATCTAAAGGGGAGAATTAATGATTACTCGCTATGCTCAACCTTACAACAATCTGTCTTCCTGGGGTAGAAATTAAATACAAGAGAAGTTCCATCGTCCTGGGCTCATTTGGGTGAAAGAAGTCACCAGCCTAATAGTGTGTGGCCACCACAAAGATGTGGTCCTTGGTTAACATGCCTGGAGTTAATAGGAAAAAAAAGTCTGGCACAGAGACAGGATAGAACCTGTAGGGAGAGACCCCAACCATACATGTGCTTGGTGCAAATGCCAGCTTAGAGAGAGAAGGGAAAACTGGAAGGGAGGAAAGGTGGTGGGAAGGGCTGTGAGCTCAAGTGAAGACTGGGAGGACCCACACTGGTGTCTGACATTATGCTCACAGACAGCCCAAGTCCCAGATTATCCAGAGCCTGTACTCCACTGTGAATTTTTATTTATTACTTTTAGTAGCAGAGGAATTTAAAGATGATCCAGAAAAGTGGTGGAGACCAAGTAGAACTGCAGTCCCCAACCCCTAGGCCCACCAGTACTGGTACCGCTCCATGGCCTGTTAGGAACCGGATCGCACAGCAGGAGGTGAGCGATGAGCAAAGCTCCATCTGTACTTATAGCCGCTCCCCATCACTTGCATCACTGCCTGAGCTCTGCCTCCTGTCAGATCAGCAGTGGCATTAGTTGCAGGAAAACAAGCTCAGGGCTCCCACTGATTCTGCATTATGGTGAGTCATATAATTATTTCATTATATATTACAATGTAATAATAATAGAAATAAAGCACAAAATACAGGTAATGCTCTTGAATCATCTCAAAACCACCACCACCACCCCCCTCCCTGGTCCATGGAAAAATTGTCTTCCATGAAACCAGTGTCTGGTGCCAAAAAAGTTGGGGACCGCTGAAGTATTAATAGAAGTAGATCTGCAAAATGTGGAACCAGGGTCGGAGATGGGCAAAAGGATCAGCATAAAATGTGCTCAGAAACATTTGTACCCATATAAAATGCTGAAATAAAAAAAATTATTAAAAAATAAAATAAAAATAAATCAATGGATCAATGTTTCTCAAAAAAAAATGTGCTCAGGACAAAAGTAGGAAGAGAATCTCCTTTGGATCTTGGTGCAAATGTTAACTGCAGAAATCCAGCCTTTGTATCAGCACCAAAACTTATGAGTCCTTATTAAGAATGATGTGAACAAGGAGGCTGGGTACGTTATCAATGTCCTGCAAATAGCTGGAAAAGGCATACCTAGTCAAATACTGGACATGAAGGAGTGATAAGGATAAAGAGTTTGGGTGATGAGGAACATTCGTGTTAGGACAGGAAGGACACAGATTCTCCTCCATGCAGAAGTTGGACCAGTTACATGTTTTCCCTAGTTTGACTCCTACATAGCTAAGTCCCCCCACTTTTCCCTTTCTCCATTGCTACCATCCTAGTCTAGGCCATTACTACTTTTTACCTGGGCTATATCAATCAGTCATCTCTTAGCTGATCTTCCAGTTTCCATTCTTTGTTACCCTTCAATCCATTCTCTATGTTGAAGCCAGAGTGACGTTGTTAAACTAAAATCTGATCATGTCACTTCCTCACAAAAAATACTTTAGTACCTCTCCGTTGTTTTCATGTTATGTGAGTAATTTCATAATGTGGTCCACAAGACTCTGCATGATCTGACTTCTGCAGTTCCATCAGTCTCATACGCTCCTCTATTATCCTTTGTGCTCCAGAATTAGAAGCTCTTTTCATGAATGCTACCCATTCTTACCATAAAATATACTGAATAATGCCAAAAATTCAACTGAAACTCACAGGTCCCAAGCTATTCTTTAGAAGACCCAAACATTTTTGCTTCCACTAGTTGAACTGTATGCTTGCCAAGAGTCAGAGTGTGTTTGCAAATCTATTTGAGTTATAATTTTAATTACCGAATTAATCTAATATTGTGCTAACCACTATAACATGGGTGGGAAAAGAGTTGCTGTTTCTATGGAAACTTTACTGCAAGGCCTCAGTAAAGGCAAGCTGATAAAAATATGCTATTGGATATAGACAAGTTAATTTTTAAAAATCAAGAAATTATAATAAAAATTTAGAAAAGTTCTGGACTCAGGTAACTTTACAAGTGTCTTTATGTTGCTGCCTCACTTTACAGAAAATGAAAGTAGACAATACATTAATGCAAGAAAGCCAGTGAGGAACTATCAGTGGGTGTCCTTAGGTTAAAAGGTTAATAAATAAATGTACATGTATATGTTTTAAGCTAAATGCACATGTATATTTTTAAGCTAATGTACATGTACAATATTAGTAAATAAATATACCTATATGTGTTTAAACTATGTATACATCATATTTTATGGTTTCTCTAACTAACTTTTTGGATTAACTGGTTGGGTTCCAACTGTGTTAGATAAGAGAATTTCTCCTCTACCAGCAATTCCTCAACTACATCATCTTGGATGCTTGTACATGTGCTGTTCCCTGTATCTGGCATGTCCTTCTCACCTTGCAAATTTGGCAAACTCCTTCTCCTTCAAAAGTCATCATGACACCTCTGCCTAAGGGAAGACTTCTCTGATTATCTCTGGTTCTTTGAGCTGGTCCTCTCTCTGAGGTTCTACTACCCCCAGTAAGGTGCTCCATCATGCACTTATCCCTGTACTATTGTCTGCCTCTCACTGGACTAGGAGTTCCTGAGGGACAAGGCTGCTGTCTGTAAATCTCAGGGTCTCCGGTATTTAGCACAGAGTAGGCAGGTGATTTTGATGAGGGAAAGAATAAAGGAATGAATGAATGAGTGAGGCATAAAATCAGATAGCATGGTGCAATCTAGAGGACAGAGCATTGAAAGGTGGAGAGAAGTGACTGTGAGGAATTTCTGAGTACAGTCAGCAAGGGAAGGACCTCTACTGAAGGAGTCAGGCATTGGGTGGAGAGAGGGAGGTGTGTAGGGCATTCCCAAGGAGATAAAGATGGTATGGGAGCTACATGGAAGACACTGTCTCAGAACAGACTGGTGTCTCAGGGCCCTGGCTAGAGGAGCCAGATCTGGCAGGGCTTGGAGGATGTGGTGGATGAAAATGACCCCAAGGAGGGGATTTTCACTGGGCCACAAGGGCTGAATCTCACCTGAGAGGATGAAGGTGCCACTGTCCTTGTCCACTACCTCACACTGGGGGCTGTGGAGCATGTGCTTCTTGGAACGCTCTGAGACTGGTGGCTTGTAGGGGACATGCAGGATGAAGCTGAGCAGGCGCAGCTGGCGAACTTCCCAATGCCGCTGTAGCTTCCGTAGGGTCTCTTGGGCATGAATTCGGTTGTTTTCGTACTGCCAGACCTGGAACAGCTGGGTCTCAGGAACCAGGACTGCATAATGGCTTAGGGGATAGCCTTGGAGCTGGGGCTTGGGGATTGGGTCTGAGGCAGAACTCAAAGGGCAGCGATCAGGGGAGTAGAGTTCTCAGAGACGAAGTGAAAGTGGAACCATCAGGCTTCAAAGATAGGCCATTGGTAGCATCTAACTACTTAGACCTGTGGTCACTGCCTTGAAACCCACCATTTTGCAAGGCTCCATCTGAGCAGACAATACCTCAATCAGCTCGTGCTCTTTGGGGTCAAGGGTAAGTGTTGGGGGACATCTGCCATTCTGTGGGCCCACAACTGCAGGGATGACATCCATTTCCTTCCCCAGTTGGGGGGAGACATAGTCTCAGACACTGTGTCTAGAACCACCCATGAGATCCCCATCTGAAGGAAACTGTTCCTACCCTCCAGGCAGGTCAGCAATCTCAATCCCCACTCACGTACATGCCAACATCTACTGCCCTCTTTTCTCAAGGGGCTTCTGGGCCTTGAGTGGCTTTATTACAGGTCCTGATCCCAGACCTCCCTCCCTCCCTCTCCCCCTTCTATCCTCCTTTCCTCCTGTGGGCCCCACCTGGTTGATTCGATCTGCAAACTCCAGCAGTGGACAAGTGAGCAGCTGGCCCAGTGTTAGGCGTTCTATGTTGTGGAGACTGCCCAGCCCTAAGGCTGGAGGTAGATGAGACAACAAGTCAGAGCAACACCCAGTATGTGGCAGAGTCTAGCCCATGTCCCAGAGCCCAGATCCAGGACCCAGAGCCCAGCCCAACCCAGTTCAGACCCCAGACAGTGGATTTCAAGAAGCAACATAGAGCTAAGAGCTTAGAACCCAAGGTCCAGAGTACAACTCAGAACCCAGAGCTAAGACCCCAGCCTGAGTCCAGCCACCATCAGCAGATGGGACTCCACATGGCAGTGAGGGAGGTTAGAATTTTTGTCCCTGTGAGGGAAAAGAGGTTGTAATACATAGGAAAGAGTAGGGCCCAACTTAGGGAGGAAAGATGTTTCCAGCAGGAGCAGCAGGGAACTGAGTTGTTGCATTGCTCTAACCCCTCCCCTCTTCCTTTCCCCACCCCTCTGACACTAACCAAACACACCTCGCAGAAGGGATTGGCAGATGAGGCTGTGCAGCTGGAGGCCGCTCAGCTTGGTGAGCAAGGGCAGGTAGCCGCGAAACTCCTCCAGCATACGCATGCAGCGTTGCAGCACTGGGCTGTGCAGCCCCAGGGTTGCGCACATCCGTGCTGCCTCTGTCAGCCAGCCATCTGTCTTCTCCTGGGCCATAGCCAGACTGAACTGCAGGGAGAAGGACTCACTGTCAGCTTGAGACCCTTCCCCACCCCCACCGCTGCAGTCCTCCATTCCCAGGAAAGAGCTCCAAGTGATGGTGTTGGCACCTTGGCAAAAGCCATGCATTTCCACTCGCTGATGTTTTCAGAGATGACTCGGTACAGGTGCCAGATGCGTTGCTGCTGCACAATAGGACGGGTCCCACAGATAGGCAAAACCACAGGTCTCTCATCCCCTGTGGAATAGGGCTGGCTGAGACCTATTTGGGGCGAGGGGGTGGGAGCTGGGGGAATGGTCAGTCAAGAGACCATGACAGAAGGGAAGGTCTGGAAAGTGATGGCGGGGGCAGAGTTCCAAATTGTTCAGTTCAACAACGGATGTGGGGTCAATCCAAGGGACAGTTATTTCAAGGAAAGAATATCTGGGAAAACGTGATGACAGTGAAAGGGAAGGGTTCCTCTTCTATTAGTCTCCATCTCACTTACTACATTCTGGCCACACTGGACTCTTTAATCAGACACACCCGACATACTCCCTCCTGCTAAGGGCGTTTCCAGTCAGAGTTCATTCTTCCTTCAGAGAACCACATGGCTCATGCCCTCACCATCTTCAAGTCCTTGCTCAAACAGCATCTTGTTAATGAGGCCCATGCAGATGCAGACTATCCTACTAAAGATTGCCATCTCTCCTCCCAGGCATTCTCAACACCTCTTCCTTGCTCAGTTTTTTTTTTCCTATGCCATTTATCATTTTCCACATACTTTAGTTATATTTTATTTATTATTTATTGTCTTTCTCCCCCAGCTAGAATGTTGGGTCCCTTAGGGAAAGGGTTTTGTCTTTTGTTCATTGATGTACCTCAAGCCTGGTACACAGTAGGCACTTGACAAATATGTGTTGAATGAATGAATGACTGAGTGAATGAACTGTCGGCCCAAGAGAAAGTTCAGTGAGATGAATATGATAAAAGATCTGGCCCAAATAGAGGGGTAAATGGTGATGCTCCCTGTTGTGTTTGCCTTTGGCAATTATTCTCTCCTTCATCTCACAAGTGACTGCATTTGTTCTCAACCAATTATTTATAATAAGTTGTGAGATATGTATCAAAAGTAATTTGCAGTTAACAGTACTTATAGTACTGAGGCTTGCAATTTTACTTAAAAGACATCAGAACACAGTCAAGGTTATTGCTATAAGATTGCCATTCTTAGTCACTTGAATTCCAGCACACTTTCTTGAGTGGGAGAAAAGGTGATAGCATTATATCCAAATGCTGGGAATCATGCATCTTACAAATGCGAACGTCATGCATCACGGAGATCTTAGAATATTAAAAAGATGGAATCACTTGGCTATCAGAGCTCTGATCTGACAAAAAATAAAATGACAATAAATCTATACTCTTCCCATCTTTCTTTTTCTAAACTCAAAAGATTTGCCTAGAGACACATATTATTTTTGATAGCAGTCGTCTCAACATCAAGTATTGGAAAAATAAACAACTTCTCTATAAGAAAGAGTAGACATGATATCTCTAAACACATGGAAAGATAAAGACAAACTTGGGGATTAAGAGCAAATGTTCTTTGATGGACATTTTGTGGTATCTACTCGATAATTTTCATTGCATTTTATAACTTTTTATCTGGAAATGATTTCAAATTTTTAAAGTTTCAAGAAAAAATGGTAAAACAAGTACTTGTATACCTTTTATCTAGATTGACCTTTTGTTAACATTTTACCTGTTTGCTTTATCATTTGTGCTCACATGCTCTATGTGTATATGGGCGTGTGCACACACACAAGAACACACTTTTTTCCCTAAACTATTTAAGGGCAAGGTACATAAATGATGGCCCTTTACCTCCAAATTACTCAGGTATGTATTTCCTAAGAATAGGGATGTTCTCTTACATTACCACAGTACAATTATCAACTTCATACATTACATCAATACAATATTCTACTGTCCATATTCTAGTTTTGTAATAATGCCCTATATAGCATTTGCCCCCCTTAAGTACAGCTCCAATCTAGGGTGAAGTACTGCACCTACTTGTCGTGTCTTTTAGCTTCTTTTAATCTGGAACATTCCCACAGCCTTTCTTTGTCTTTTGTAACAGACATTTTTAAAGTATACAGTCCCCTTTTGCCCTTTTTGTTAATAGTTTCTCATGTTGTGCCTTTATGATTTTTTTAAAATGATGTTATTCATTCTCAGCTGGACTACTGCATAGGTGATGTTGTATCCTCCTCCAGGTATCACATCTGGAGGCACATGATGTCCACATGTTTTTCACTGGTGATGTTAATTTTGATCACCTGGTCAAATTATTGTCTAATTTCTCCACTAATTGTTATTTCTTTTTTCTTCCTTTGCAATTAATAAGTAGTCTCTGGGAGAAACTCTCTAAGATAGTGCAAATATTCTGCTTCTTATCAAATTTGTCCAGATTTGACATCCACTGATGATCCTTACCTAATCTGATATCTATCATGATATGGTCGCAAAATAATGATTATTCCACATTAGCCCCTCTCTACATTTACCAATTGGATCTTGGCATTCTACTGTAAGCACAAGTTCTCACTTCTCCCTCATTGACTTATCTAGTTATTTTTACTGCAGATGATAAATTTCTTTTTTTTCAATAGTTTAGAATTTATTACTGTACTTTGGTGCTCAAATGGGCTCAGATTTGGCCAGTTGGCATCGCTTCTGTACATCCCTTCTGTGACATTCTCACTTTTTTTTTTTAATTTAATACTTCCTTACTTTCTAGCATAAAAAGATAATCCAGTTTCCTGCCACAGCTCTGGAATCATCCATTTCTCTGAGGGGCTCTGGTTCCTTTTAGAGGGAAATGGTATTAGAAACTAAGATCTGAGCACAATGTTGCTTCTTGCTACTGGGGTATCTTTGCTTCTGTGCACTTCAGCAGGCAGAGCTAGGAAACATATGCCTGTGTACATACATATAAACACATACTTACATGCATACACATGTGCAAATAAGCATGTATGCATATACAATATGTGTGTGTTTTAAAATCAATGGAAAATATAGAGCAGATACCATACAGAATGGAAGCTTATAAGATCACAACTTTTTTTCCAGAACTCAGAGAAAAAGAATAAAGGAATCATGATGATAAAAGAAATGAATGAGAGATCTAGTAAATCCTACATACACATAAGAATTCTTTTTTTCTTTTAATATAGATTTGTTTAGAACCTGAACATGTAAGAATTCTGGAAGGAGACTAGAGCAAATATAAGAGCCATTACCAAACAACTGATAAACAGATTACCTATTTAAAAAAAGCAGATTGATATCAGATTTGTTCACAGTGCTGAATGTCAGAAGAGAATGATCTAATATTTAAGTTTTGAAGAAAAAATTTTGTGACTTCAGAATTTAATATTTAGCCAAGCTGTGATATAAGGACATTATAAAGTCATTCTCGGCATATAAGTAACTCAAAAATTTTAATACCTTTAACTCCCTTCTTAGAAAAAAAAGATACACAGGGAAATCTAACCATCTGAGGAAAGAATGAAAATAAAGATGTGATTTAAAAAAAATAGTTGTACGTAAATAAATCAGTACACCTCATACATTGAAACAGTTATTAAAATGGCTATAAAACAGAGCGAATGCCAAAAGTAATGAGTAAAATAAATATAAACAATGGAAAACAAGGGGTAGTTATTAATTATCTGGATCTAAAATCCTTGATTATTTTAACAAAACTGGGAGTTTTGTGAGGAGGACGTAAAAGCAATGCTGTGGAGTTTCCTGGGCCTAGTGTCACAAGGTCTGAACTCCTCTACTCTTCTTTTTCACAAATATCTTCAACCCTAGCAGGAGAAGTCAAGGTCTGGGGTCCCTGTCAGTTAGAGTATGAGAGCCTCCCATACTTTGCCAAATAAAAAGTTCCTTGGTTCCAGAGCATCCTCTGCCTCACGTCTAGACAAATGGCCCTGGGCTGGGGGATGCCCACAGGTAGAGATGGTAGTAGTTGGTGGTTGGCGAAGGGGCAACTCAGAAACGAGGTGCCTTTCCGAGGGATATAAATGACTGCATCTGAGAAAAAAAACTTGAGCCCATAAAGTTCTGTATGTGCAGAAGGGAACCAGCCCAGCTGCACCACTGTATGGAAGGGCTACGACCAATAGGTCTACCCCGGTCTCTTCTTGTGTGCTAGTGAGGCCTCAGCAGCCTCCTCTCTACACACATAGGCTGGAGGCAATGCCTACTGGAGCCTCAAGACCTATTCTTATCTGGGACTTGCTGCCCAGTATAGGACTGTGTTGAACAGGGCTACACAAAGGTGAAGTTCTACAGCAAGGGTACCCTTGCATTTCTCCTACACGGGATTTTAGCCCCTGACCCCATCACATTCTAATGGAACATCTGGTTATTTGCCTTCACTACCAGACTATGAGCCTCCAGTATCCCCACCCTAAACACAACATCTGACATAGTCAATAAATGGTGATTTTTGTCTTGTAATTTTTGTTTATAAAAGAGACCAATAAAGGTATGTGATTCCTGAGGCTCGCTTAAGGTCACACAGGACATAGAACCATGAGTCCCAACCCTTATCTCAGCTGGAGGATCTATCACAGGGCGACTGGGGCAGGGGCAGAGATCCTCAGTACCAGTGAAGGTGGCATAGGCATGTTGCAGTTCACTGATGTGGCTGACTGTGTTCTGGAACTGGCGCTCCATGGAGATGAGCTGGCGCTCAGTGCTTCTCTGCTCTTGCGTGGGGTCCATGAAGGGGCCAGACAGGGCTTTCTCAAGCAGGCTGTCCAGCTCTGCCAATGCTGCTGCTATCATCTGCTGCAGCTTGGGCACGATGGTATGTCGCTTGCTGAGCAAGAACTCTGAGGCCTGGCTCTTCTCAAACTGAAATGACTCCCATACATCCAGAAGCTGTGAGGCAAGCAGAGGGTAATGGAGTCGATGTGGTTGTGGGGGAGGGGGACTGGGAGGGGTGGGCGACTCCCTGAATTTCCCTCTCACCGAGATGTCCAGTGCCTCATTCTCAGCACTAAAGAGGTTAAAGTGGGTGCGGATGAGTTCGTGGAGTGACCGTACGTATTCAATTCGCTTCTCCAGCTCCATGTACTGTTCGTTGGCCTTATCCAACTGCAGGGGTTACAGCGTGAGAACAGCACTGCCGCAGCTATGCATGCTTCTGGAGGCCCATCCCCAACGGGAACTCCCGCCTCTGGAGTGAAGGCTTCAGACCCAGCTGCAGCCTTTTAACCCCCTGGGATCAGGGGCAATATGGGATCAGACCCCCCTCTGTCCCAGGTCTCTCTGAAGGTGGTCTGGTTCTTACCCACTGCACCACTACCCTGATAATAGGGCAACATATCCTTTTCTGACTGACTGTCACAAAGAGCAGAACCACATCTCTAAAAGCCGGTCTCTATCTCCCTCATCACATCAGGGCCTCCCCCTGACATGAGAAAGCTGAAGGCCACGTGAACAGGCTGAGAATTAACAAGGGCGGATAACTTAGGTGAGCACGGTTGAAGAGCATCAAGCCCCGCTGGGAGCTCAGCAGAGACCCAAAGAGAGTGTGCTGAGCTTTTGAGCAGGATGGACCCTGGATAAGCTGGGGAAAATGGATGAGGGGAGTCTACCTTCTGGGAGCACTGCCCAATGGCATGAATGTCTGAGTTGATGTTTTGGAAGACCCGCGTGAAATCTGTGAGCTCTGTCATGAGCTGCTGACTGCGGATCCAGCACTCGTTCTGCACCTGTACAAGGATGTCCTTCTTCATGTTGTCCAGCTTGGATTCTGGAGACAAGAGAGCCAGATGTTAGGGGGTGCCTGGGGCAGTGCTGTGGGTCCAGAGAGGGAGTGGCCAGGGGAGGCCAGACCTTGAATTCATTCCTTTACACATTAAACATTTACTGGATCCCTGCTCAATGTCCAGCCAGCTGTCATGCACTGAGGCCTGTGCTCTGCACGGCAGACAGGAGTGAATGGGTAAAACAGAAAGCGTCCTCACCCTCAGAAGCTCACAGTATGATGATGGCAGAGACAGACATATAAATGGACAATCACAGACCGGTGTGATAAATCCTTTGTGAGTGCCCTGGAGCCTTCAACTCAGCGTAACGAAGGGGAAGGGGGCCTGAGAAGGCTGGGAAAGACCTCCTTAGGGAAGGGACATTGAAGTTGGATGTGTTGACTAGTTAATGCTCCAAGTGGATGAAAAAGCATGTGCAAGGGCATGGAACTGACATGTTTGTGAACAGCAGAATGCCCTGTCAGAGATAAAAATGTTCGGCTTTTGGAGTCTTACTGCCTCTGCTCTAGTAGAAGAGATGCCAAGAAGAGGGGGTAATCTGCCTTTTGGTTTTTAAGGATTAAAGGAAAGAAGCTCTAAGGTGAACAAAGGGCTAGAAGATAATCCTGGAAGCTGCCCTTGGTGATGTGAACAACTTCATTGTCCCAGGCGGCAAGAATAACACCCATATGATACCTCATCAAATCTAAGACACTATACTAATTGTAAGAAGCACCATTATTTTATATACCACTAAAAAAGAAAAAATAATGCCATCTAGACTCTAACATGCCATCATAAGACACCTTTTTAAGTTCAGAGATGCTAAAATATACACAGAACAGCAAAATATAATATAGAAATATAGTACCCCACCAAATATAATATAGAGCTCTTACTACAACCAGACAGTGTTTTAAGTACTTTAACTGCATTAAACCATTTTTATCCTCACAATTTCCCTTTGAAGTAAATACTATGATTCTCCTTATTTTACAGATAAGCAAACTAAAACTCAGAGAGGTTGAGTAACTTGATCAACATCACACAGTGGCAGAGCAAGAATTCAAACTCAGGCAGCCTGGCTCCTACTCCATTATATTTTATGTTACAAATATAAACATAAAGTATATGTTTATATAAATATTTTAAAATGTATATATATTTTTATGTTATATGAAAAGTAAACTGGCCTATCCCCTATTAGCATCTCTGCAATTGCAAAGTAAAACAGTGAGTTTGAAGCAGCTAGTTAAGGTATATTGGGTATGGGACTTTCAGAGCCTTGGAGGGAGGAACCACGAGGACTGGGTCCTAAGAGCTGAGACTGCAAAGACCTGTCGAGAAGGAACTTGTTGAGGGGCCCTCTATGTTCAACAGAACACGGAGATGTGAACTCATCCTTTGTCAAACTATCCCTCTGACCCATGACAGCAGGTAGGCCATTGCAACAGTGCCGCTCTGGGACCAGTAGCATCAGGCAGGTGAAGGTAGACAGGAGCTCAACAGCGACACCGTATGGTATAAAGGAGCGATGGATTGATAAAGCACCAGAATTCCATGGGATTGGAAGCTGGAGATGGTGGGAAACAGATACCAGGGATATTTATGAGGCAGAAGAATGAAAAGGATTTGGCAACGGGGTGGATGTAGAAGGGTTAAGGAGAGGGAGGAGTAAAGAATGGCTCCAGGTTTCTGTGAAGGCCAACTCACTAGAGTGGATAATTATGCCACTCACTGTTCAAGGAAGCCCAGGAAGAAGAAGAACAGAGTTAGAGGATAAGAAGATAAAATTACATCAGCAAGAAGGATGAGAGTAGACAGAAGAGGATAAGGTGAAATGGAAAAAATGATTAAGTACTTATTACATGCCATACTCAAAGCTAGGAGTATTACAAATAATATCTCCTTTAAACCTCCTTACTATTAATATAGCCCTGTGAGTGAATGCATTATCATGCCCAGATGACTGATAAAGAAACTGAAGCTCAGTGATCTGAAGTTACAAAGCAAGTAAAAAACAGGCCCAGGATTCTAAACCCAGTGCTTATTTCTTTCCCTCTGTTACTCTTGTAGAAGCCAGTTAATTCTAAGGATCAAGAAACTAACAAACTAGAAAGAGAACTAAGCTTCTGGAGCAATAGTGGAGCAAACCCTGCCAAAAACAGGGCCTGAGAAAAAGCAAACCAATCACAGGCTCTCCCTGTTCCTGCCTTGCCAGCCTGAATCCCCTGTACAAGAGCAGGCAGTTTTAGTGGCCCATAAGATACCTAATGAGGCATGTGCTTTCATCTGATAGGGAGGGCTAGGCAAGCAGCAACATTCAAACACACTCTTTCTAGGCCCCAGTTCCAAGGCCTCTCACCTTCATAAAGAAAGCAGGCCTGGGGAGCCATGGGTCTGATAGACTCTAGTCTCTTCAGAAGTGGATACAATTGGTTATTGTCATCCTTGTGGGCTAGGTGAGGAAACAGAACTACTTCCCTTCCCTGTTTCCTAGAAGAAAACATCACTGGCTTCACAATCTACCCCACTCTGAGCCTCTCCAAGACCAGCTCCTAGCTGAGGCACTTGCTAGTACACAATGGCATAAGCCATCCCTCCCACGGAAGATGACAGTGGACAAGATGAAGTCATATTTCTCAGAGACCCAAGGAAACCAAAACAGCCTTGGCCTAGTGGGAGTATGAAGTGGCAAGAGGAGGGAAACCAAGTTGGGTTGCAGAGGAAACAGATAATACAGTGCTCTGGAGCCCCACTTTCCACATGGAACTTTGGGACAAGATCGCCTTTTAGGGTGTCCTGTGCTAACATGAAATAGTCATAGCAGACCAGAAGTCATAGTGTGAGCTATGTCATAGTATACAATGCCGACAAGTCCCCCACAGCTCCCAGATGGCAGGAGGTATGAAAGATAGCAGAGAGTTGAGAGCCAGCAGGCCTGGATGGGGTTCCTGTGTTGAGGGGCAAGGGATCTTGAAGCAAAAGCTATGGGGGTGGCCAGCCTAAGGCAGAGACTGGATAAAGGATTCACTAAAACCCCAAGGATATGCCCTGCCAGCTGGAGCCAAGGCGGGGCCGAGCCAGCAAAGGTAGAAACTCGGGCCCTACTAGGCCAAGAGAACACACTCCAGCTATGCCAGCCCAGAACACGGCAGCACCAGAAGCAGCAATGTCAGGAGGGCAGAGAACAGGAAAGGATGTATAGTATCTCAGAAGCCAGCACACAAAGAGCATACAGCCCAGTAGCCCTCCCCAATGCCAGATAGCACCCTGGGAAGGAAAAGGAGGAGAGAATGCTTAAGAATAAAAACAACCCAGAACTGTAAGTTAAATTTTCAATTAACCAAAAACCCAAAATAGACCAAATTAGACCCAAAGTGACTGCTTAACATGGAAAGTGCTGTCTTTAATTGGGAAGGTTATGTTCTTCTTTCACCACTGGCAGAAGTTAAGACTAAAGAGTAAGGTAAGATCAGTTAAAGAGAGTAACTGTTTACATATGCAAATCATGGTATAAATTTAGACTGCTACAGGTAGAGATGAGGCACCCTAGATTCCCAGAATCTTTGTAAAGAAACTAAGCTCAGGAGCTCAAGGAGCAAGCTAAGATTTTTCTCAGCCATGCTTGAACTTCAAGCTGCCTCTAAGAATAGAAAGTGTCAGGTGACAGGAACATGATTCCTAAGGAATATACGATTTGAGCAGAGCCAAACAGAGAGGCTGCCCTCTGTGGTGATCAGACCTTTGATAGCAGAGGGAAGGGCCTGGGACTCGGAGCTTTGGGAACCTCCATAGGACCAGTGAGGGGACTGTACCAAAGGTTCCAGGCCCAAAGCAGGCCATGTGGATAGCCGTAAGGAAGGGGGAAGGAAAGGAGGGAAGACAAGCAGCACTCACCCATCTCTGCCTGTACATCGTGGCAGCTCAGCAGCAGCAACTTGCCTTTTGTGAGCAACTTGACAGGCATACTGGAGACACGGTCCTGCCAGTGATTCAGGAGGCTCACCAGCCTCACATAGTTCTTGACGGGACAGCCTCTCATGTCCTCCAACTTCTGAGGCCCCCAGGATTGCAGGAAGTCATAAATGGTCGTTAGCCAGTGATGTTCACTGCAGAATTCCTGCACCTCCCGCAGCATCCCCTAAGGGCAGACAAGGTGCTTAGGGCAGAGGTAGTGGTTACGACGGGAACCGGTGGGCAGCCTCCCACTCCTTAAACTTCTGTTCTTACCTCCATCAGCACCTGGTATTTAGTCAGTGCCTGCTGGATTCGAGAGTTGTTGTCCAGGTCTTGCTGCAGCTGCTCGGAATTGTGGGGCAAGTACTGGCCCCGCAGCCGGTTCCCACGGACCTCCAAGAGACCAGCAATTGGGTAAGTCTTCCAGGGCCATACCAATCCTACATTCGGGCCGCAGAAGATACGCACAGCATCGCTGGGCTGACCCTGGAACTTGGGCAACGGGAACTCTGTGTCCAAGTCCTCCTCTTCATCATCTTCTAGTGGAGCACATGCCATAATTATCCATGAGTAGTGCCCTCCAGAGCCCAAACTCTTCACACACACACACACACACACACACACACATTCTCTGCTCATGACTGAGTTCATACACACATCTCTATCACACACACAGTATACCCGACCCACGGAGGGAATTTATTAGCTAGTGTTCAAGTGCAGAGAATAGAATTTATTCTAGCCAGAATAAGCAGGGAGGAATTATAGAATATTAAATGGGTTGCAGAATAATTAGGAGCAGTGAAACAAAAATGCTCTAGGCTGAGCATCTAGGGCTCTGTGCTGTCTAGCAACTTGAGATGTCACTGTCACATCATCAGCTATAAAACACACTGACTGCCTCTGCTATGCTCCACAGAATGGGTGGCATACACTCTGCTTCTCTCCCCCATGTAACTCAATTCTGAATTGAAGTCTCCTATAGTTTTAGCTGGCGGATCCTAAATCACACATGACACCTATCTGTAAGAGGGTCTGGGAAATGCAGTCTGCAGCACTCTTGCATTTGAAGAACAGAAGATGAGGTGGGAAGGGACATTGAGCATGTGAGTCCTCAGTATCCTTGAACCTGGCCTCCCCCTTAACTTTTTAGGAATTGGTTATTTGCCAACTTAAGTATTTGTGTTAAAACTTTGTACCAAAAAAGGAAAAAACATCAAAGTGTTCAGAAATCAGATCCATACTACCCCTACCTAAACACTATGGTGCTTCCAAGGCTCAGACCTCAGATCTCTTCTCTTCTCCACTGTCTAGATCTCTCTCAACCAGTTTCATGGCTTTAAGTACCATCTATTTGCTCCCAAATTTATCTCTAGCTCAGATCTCTCACCGAATTCAAATCCCATTTAAACAACTGCCTACTCCATATCTCTCGTTGGATGTCTAACCTGCACCTTCAACTTAACAGGGCCAAAAACGGACTCTTGATTTCTTTCTCCCAAAACTGCAGTCTTCCAATTTCAGTAACTGGAAACTCCATTCTCCCAGTTGCTCTGGTCAAAATCTTTATAGTTATCTTTGACTCTTCTCTCACAAACAACACACCCATCCATTACAAAATGCCATCAGCCCTGGGTACATACAAACCTAATGAGTGAGATGTGCAACGTTTGGGGGATGGTCACGCTTGAAGCTCTGCCTCGAGGGGGGAGGGGGGCATGGGCAATATACGTAACCGTAATATTTGTACCCCCATAATATGCTGAAATTTAAAAAATGCCATCAGCCCTACATTCAAAATATAATGTATCCAGAATCCAACCAATTCTTACCACTTCTACCACCATCTGCCCTCCTCTTCCCAGCCCAAGTCACCATCATCTCTCACTGCATTATTGCAATGCCCTTCTAACACTTCTCCCTGCTCTGGCTTTTGCCTCCTACACCTTACAGCCTCTGCTTCACATAAGGACAAGAATGACCCTTTAAAACTAATGCCAGAAGGATTCTGAGAAGATGACAGTGACAGCACAGCTTTGAAATCTCTTCCAACTCCTCACATAATAATGACAGAGCAATTAGATAGCAAAACCAAAAATCCATAGATGACATTTTTAACAAAATGGGGACAAGGGATCCTTACAAATCCTAAAATAAAAGTGGGTGGAGACAAACTACCTGCAACCTCATGACCCACATAGTGTTGCCGTTGATGAGGAAGGAAGCAGAGGGGAACAATGAGGCACCAGACAGACCAGAGAATAGGGAAGCCCCCAACAGCCAACAAGCATTTACTGGAAAGCAGAGGGCCCATTTAAGAACAGCAGGTAAAATTGGAAGGGATTTCACCTGCTCGAATAGCCAGTGAAGTGAGGTCTGTAGGAGCTGAAATAATCTATGCCCTATAAACCCTTGAATCTAACCAGTCAGGGCTCCCTTTTGGGACAGAGCTCAACATGGAGAAACTACTAGGAATAGAATAAAAATTCAGCAGGATGGAAGCAATAGAGAGGAAAAAGAAGGTCCAGATAAATGTCGGGGAGGGAAGCAGAAACCAGGAAATCTCAGGAGGCTAGACATCGTTTTTTTCAACACTACAGAAAAACAATAGAAAAGAAAACTGAGAGGTTAGAAAACTATTCTGAACAAAACCTCCTTTTAAAAATTAAGAAAAGCTAATTTTTCCAACATGAGCAACAGAAAAGTATCAACATCAAACCCCATACAAAGCTATCATAAGAAAAAAAGAGAGTACGGAGTAGAATAACATCCCGAGAGATAATGAAAGCATGTCATGAAACAGATCAAAACTACAGCCCGTTTCAAAACAAGCTACAAGACACTAGGAAAATGATACAAGTCATGAGAGAACAACATATATCAGGAAATCTCTGAAATTATGTGACAGAACTAAATGAAATAATTAGAAATAAAAGAAACAATTTCAAAACAGAAACTTACCTAAAAAAGGAACATAAGAGCAAATAAACACAACAGACAGTTCCTTAAGAGAAACAGAAGGTAAAAATAAGGATAATTATACAACTAAAAAGGAAATAAATTTTTAAAAAGATTTTGAGAGAAAGGGACAAATATTTGGTATAGTTGATAAGAATCTATCATAGGTAACAGGATTCCCTAAAGAAAAAAGTCAAAGCAAGGGAAGAGAATGAATAGTAAAAGCTGAATTCAAGAAAACTATCCTGAAGTAAAAAGATTTAAAGCTACATTCTGAAAGAACGTACTTGAGAATTCTGCCCCAGAATGTTCAATACCAATACATATTTTACTAAAATTACTAGATTTCAAGGAAAAATAAAAAAATCTCGGCAAAAAGAATAAGTGAGGAAAATAAAATTTCCTTTATTGTGTAAGGAAAATAAAATTAGATTATCACTAGAATTATTTTTTTTTAACCACTTTGGTACCAGCATCGACTATAGTCGACAGCCACAGATGAACGCGCACAGTGACTTTAGCCGACAGCCGTGATATGACTTTTCTAATTTTTCATTTATCAAAATAAAATTGTGAACATTTAAAAATAACGTAATGAAAACATATATGTGTATGTTACCTATTCTGATTTACATTACAAGTAAAGCTGCCTGTAAAGTAAAACAAGCTTTCAGTGCTTTAAAGCTTTCCTCATCACACACGAGCAAAACGGATTCGTCGTCAATGCACAGCACAAACTATCGTGCGGACTATGAGTGCCGGCTGTGGGCAAGGTTTCACGGCCAATGAGCGCGGTACAAAAGTGGTTAAACAAGGTGTCACTCTGTTGCCTGGACTAGAGTGCAGTGAGGTCGTCATAGCTCAATGAAACCTCAAACTCCTGGCCTCAAGCAATCCTTTCACCTCAGCCTCCTGAGTAGTTGGAACTACAGGTGTAATAAATTAGCCTGGCTTGCTTATTTATTTATTTATTGCAGAGATGGGATCTTGCTGTGTTGCCCAGCCTGGTCTCCAACTCCTACCCTGAAGTGATCCTTCTGCTTTGGTGTCCCAAAGTCCTGGGATTACAGACATGAGCCACTGCACCCAGCCTATCACTAGATTTTTTGATAGAAATTCATAATGGCTAAAGAAAAGAGTAATATATTTAAGATATATGCAAAGGATAAAAGTATGAGCCAGTGATTTTTATATCCAGCAACACTAACTTTCAAGAGGTACAAACTGTTAGCAACATAGGAGGGGGGAAGGATATAAAGAACGTGATACTTGATGACATTTTTGAACAACTCAATCAACCCTGGAAGCACCCCACCTCAAGATGTCTTGGGATATTTTGTTTGTTTGTTTCTTAGGCCACTGTGGCTGAATCCAACTGCATCCATGAATTTCTTAGTTACGGGAGCTAATAAATTCCTCTTTTCTTAAGGCAATATGAGTTAAAAAAAATTCCCCTTTTTGCTTACATAGTTTTGAGTTAGGATTATTTAATCCAAAAGGAACTCACATTCAAGCCCATATAATAGCTGTTTATAGCCAAACACAAGGAAAGTTGAAGATTGCAACCTCCCCTTTCATCCATACCCTTCTAAAAGGATCTGCCCTTACCTATAGCTAAAACCAGTTAATGTGCACTATGACCCATTGCCTTTGATGTGGCTTATGGATATGTGATTCAATCTAAAGAAGCTGAATTAATCATATTCCTTGCCTTGAAAATTTGAGCTAAATCAGTCTTATCAACAGGAAAATTTAACTGAACGATCATAGAGACGCAAAGATAAAGTTGATACCATAAAATGTTTAAGTCACTTGAAAGCCATAGTTATAAGGGAGCAGAAAATCCAAAGGAAGCA
Source organism: Cheirogaleus medius (assembly GCA_008086735.1). Lineage (NCBI taxonomy): Eukaryota > Metazoa > Chordata > Mammalia > Primates > Cheirogaleidae > Cheirogaleus > Cheirogaleus medius. Next base: position 33,213,610 of record VBSM01001265.1, read on the forward strand.
GAGATAGGTGGCCTTAAGAGTCAGGGAAATTGCGTTCTTCCTCTGGCCTTGTCTCCTCTTCCTCCTCTGGTCTCACCTGGTTTGGTCTCCTCTTCGTGGTCCGGTCTGGTCTCTCAGGGAGAGTTTAAATACAGACAGCTTAAAAGACTTAAAGTGAGTGATCAAAGGCGAACTTCAGAATCATAGCTCGGCAGCCCTGGGAGCTGCTTAAGCCTGTGAATCAGGGGCTGCAGGGAGAGCGAGGGTTGTGCTGAGTCCCTGGGTTAGAGAACTCAGGAGCAGATAGGACCATAGAGAACAACCATTGTCTCTTTTTTCCTCTTTATTTTGAAATAATTCTAGGCTCATAGGAAGTGGCAAAAAATAGTGCATAAAGTTCCATGAATCCTTCACTCATATTTCCCCAATGGTGACATCTTGGATAACTACAGTACAGTGTCAAAGCCAGAAAATCCACATTGCAATACTGTTAATTAAACTACAGATCTTATCTTTATATGTGTGTGTGTATACAGTTCTGTGCAAATTTCTGCCATGTATAGATTTGCGTAACCATCACTACAATTGAGATACAGAACTTTCCCATCACCTCAAAGGAGCTCTCTCAAGCTACCCCTTTCTACTCTGGCTGGACTCTGGCAACTACTGTCTTCTATCTCTGGAGTTTTGTCATTGTAGAATGTTATATAAATGGAATCACACGGTTTGTAATTTTTTGAGACCGGCTTTTCTTCACTGAGCATAATGCCTTTAAGATTCATCCACACTGTTTTATGTATCAATAGTTCTTTTTCATTGCTGAGTAGTATTCCACAGTACAGATGTAGTGCAGTTTGTTTATCCAATCACCCAGTGAAGGACATTTGAGTGGTTACCAACCTTTACACAATTCTGACCGTTGTTTTTACTGAATGGTACATGAGCTTGAATGGAGGGGTTCAGTAAAACACCCCTAAGGAACACACTGTTAAATTCGATTTCAGGGTATTGTTTTAGATGTTCCCATCATATCAGTTGTGCTAGTCTATGAGAGCTCTTGAGAAGAAGAACTATGTCATGCCTCAGATACAGAAAGGCAAAGTTTCTTGTCAACTTTTAGTGTGTTTTAATCCAAGGATACAGAGAATCTTGTCACCAGTGAAGTTTTTCTCTTTGCTCTGTCTGCCAGGAAGCTGAATTTGGTGCCAACTATTTGTGAAATTCTCCAGTTTTGTTTTCTTATGCAATTCTCATCTAACCTGGCCTTAAATTTTTCATCTTTGTTTTTTACCTTAAATATTATTATACGTATAACATCATGGAAAATTTTACCAGAATTCCAGGGAAGCGCCTTTTTGGAGAGAAAAATCCACCAGTGCTGGAGACAGAGCCTATTTCCCTGGTGACGCATCATGGGTGCTCAAGAGAATGAGAGAGAAGGGAGTGTGCAGGACGGAGGCAGAGCTCGGTCTCCTTTGTTAGACTTTGAGCTCCTTTGAGCGTGAGAACTGTGAATCGTCCATCATTGTAGCCCCGCAAACCAAGAGCAAGGAGAGCTGCAGAATAGCCACGGCAAGTGATGCTCTGTTCACTGTTCTACTGCGGTTCCCTCGCGAGGAGAGCAGTGGACACTGTGTCCTGTGGGCCCAGCTAGGACCACAGGGTAAGGGTGAGAACAGATCTCTCCAGCAGCCACGAGCAAGTGGGAGTGGGTGGGAGGTCAGATTTCAGAGCCCCAAGATCTGCAGTGTTAACAGGGACCAGGTTTCAGATTTCACACAACAGGAAAAACATTTTGGGGAACAAGGTTACCTACTTTTTATCATGCAAAGTACGTTCATCAATTAAGGGGCCACCCACCCACACAAACACACACACACACACACAAATAATCACTACTATTTCCTGTTACAACCATCTCTCTCGCACACACCAACGCACATCCTGGAAGGGAGCTATAAAGCTATATCTTTGAATAAAAGGTTGAACTTTAAAACAAACAAACAAACAAAAAAAGAATCAGGGAAATTGGGAAGATGCACAGAGAGACGAGACCAAAGGATAAGCAGCAATTTGAGAGGAGGGCTCTCCTCCTGATTTTCTAGTTTCAATTCCTGTCAGGGTTGGTGCTGTTACTTTCTTTTCTGCCTCTGAATTTAGTAACTGTCTGTTTTATAAGCTCCAAAATATAAGACAAGTTGAAGAACAGTGATTCAAGGTGCCAAGACCCCTGAGAGTGTTCCAGCAATAAAGTGCTATACAAAGTCCATTCAAGTGTGATTCTAAAGCAATGGAAAGGAAAGCTAGTCTAGTTTTAAT
>VBSM01001265.1:33216007-33233903 GCA_008086735.1 Cheirogaleus medius
AAAAAAAAAAAGGAATGTGATATCAACTAAGTAAAAGAAATATAAATTACCTGTCACTTCTGAGGGATTCAGGGCTTCAATTTAAAATATATACGTATGAGCATAATACATATATGTCATTATGGAGCTGCATTTTTAAATATCAATCCAACTTTGAAAGGCCTAAATCATATAGATCTTTACTATAGGTTTCCTTAAATGAGTGACTCAGAGATTTCACACAGAGCAAATATTCTTGTCAAACATATTTATACACCTCTTCACCTCTTCAAGGTTTCTTTCTTACAGAGCAGTAAGAAAAAAAATCTTTCCTTTCCTCTCATCTATAAATCCACTCACTGCCACACTGCCTCCCTTTATGCTTCCTCTTCCTCGTCCTACTGCTCATACCTCACACTCCCATGAGCCCTTACCTGACATGTGCAACCCCTGGTAAAAAAAATACAGTAATCACAATTTTCATTCTTTGCATTATCTCTCTAAGCTAACTTCAACACCATCCCAATCAAAGTGTACACCAAAAAATTACACAATAATAATTAGGCAATCCTTTGTCTCTTTTCAGTGTAACAGATTTATCTTACCACAAATATCAAAAAGATTCTCTGATCTTAGTAGGATATTATCACACTAAAGTTAATGTAAGAATTTTAAGGTAATAGTTTTTGAATTTGACACCTGACAGATGACAAAAGTGATTATCGGATTGTATTTTCTCAGTTTTGAACTGCAGAAAATTTCTGATAAGATTGTAAGGACATAAAATAGTAATATTAATACTCTCTTTTTTGGCCATAAAATGTTCTCTGGAAAATGTTAGAGAACACAGCTTAAGCTGGAGGATATGTTAAAACCATTTTATTAATAATACATTGAGTATTATTTTATTGACTAGAACCTAGTTGATATACAAGTTTCCCTTGTAAAGGGGTTTATTTTTCATATTTTTGTAGATTAAGTAGAGGCATTGAAATCATTTATAATTTAGTTAAAGTGCCATATAAATTTTGCCTCATTTAAGTAAAAGATTTCTCAGTTGGATGTATGTTTCTTAAAGACTACTAGTAGTGTTTTAACTACTACAAATTTACCTTTATTGAAAATGTACTCCATTTTTCTTAAAGAACTTATGGAAAATCTTAAATCAGAACTTTGGTTCTGATTCTTCCCTGATATTAATCTGATTTTCCATGCAGATCTTTTTTCTTTGTATTTTGTAGAAAAGTTTAAAGAATGGTACTACGAATGTCCTTATCCATTCACCTAGAGTCAATAATTATTAACATTTTGCCACATTGCATTATCTATTTTTCTTTCTGTTTTTTCTTTCCCCTAAACCATTTGAAAGTAAGATGGGCACATCATGACATTTCACTCCTAAACACATCAGTCCATGCTGCTCTTTTAAAAGTGGAAAGGACATCCTAAGATAGTGCAGGTGAATATTTTGTTTTACTAAGACTTAGAATAAAAATTCAAGTTTTTTTTCCCTTTTTTTAACCATTCAAAATATACTATGGTATATTCATAATATGAATGAGTACAGCACATAATGAAAAAATCTTGTGAAATGTCTGATTTATCTAAGTCTTTAATACTAATAATAGTAAGAAGGTACTATCTGTAGCGTATATTATTACTACTATGTGCTCAGCACAATACTAGACATGTTATCTCTTTTAATCTTCAAAACAATCATTCAAGTTAGGTACTTTTGTCATTCCCACTTTGTAGACTAGTAAACTAACTTGTCTGACTCCAGAGCCTTTCTTCTTTCCACTGCACCATGTAAAACAAATATCAATAGTCTCAATTAACCTAAATGCATTTGAGGAAAAAATGTGCCCCAACTGGTATAATTTGAAAAAGACCCAGGCTCCTTTCTATAAACTGTTTTCCTCCTGGTCAGCTGTTTCCTAAAATTATCTTTGTATCTTTAAATCATCTTAATGAATACATGCCAGTTCATTGGGAAAATTAAAAAGCATCAACATATCAAATGTGACTAATGCATTTAATGATTTTATTGATAACCAATGATAATTGGTAACCATAAAATCTCTCAGTAATACTAATGAATTACTCTACATGAAATAGAAAAGAGCTGTATGAAATAAAGCAAATATTGAATAAGCAGAGCTCTTGAAACAAATACAAATTAACTTAGCAATCAAATTCAACAGTAAATGAAGTGCAAATATGACATTGGAGAAAAACCTCACAGAGTTCTGGGTGAACCAGGAGAAGGATAATGTACTCACACTCTTTCACACACCCCTCAGTGCATGCACATACACATAAGCACATGAATTAGTGAGCAAAAACACCCCCGACCCTCCTCCCCACAACACACCTGTGCTGTACTCAGGTTATAGCTTCTCCATCCACACCCAAAGCCTGACTCTGTAGCCTGAGGCTCCTGCCCACTTCCCATGCCATTTTCACTCTACACATGCCCTTCTCTTCCTTCAGCCTCCCTACCCCTTTCCTGGGTCTCCTAAAATACCTTCAGAATACAGGGAATCCCAGGAGGTCTTCAGATCTGCAGACTGTATTACCTTCATGCCAGGATATGGTGAAGGGGCAGAAATAGGAAAACAATGAGGAATTTAAATAGGGCTCAGAGTATCTGATTACACAGATAGCCCCCCCCTGCTCAATCCAGAATACCTGCAGGGCAGAGGACTTTATAGACTGTAGGCCTTCTGTTAGAATCTGGATCACATTTTCAACACTGGGCACATGAGAGAGCTGGCCACAATCATCGAAGTTCAGCTGTGATGAGAGGAAGGGTTTCTGCCTTGGGGCCTAAAAAAGAAGAGTCGCAAGAGGCCAAGGGGCTAGATGACAGTATACATTCCCCATCTGCCCCTTGACTGCCTGCCCACCTCCACACATGCCACCCATCACCTCACTTGCAGGATGTTGGCCACAAAAGAGGTCATCTCCTTTTCCAAGATAGAAACAAGGCTCTGACAAATTATGTAGTCAACTAGGCGGGCAAGCTTTCCCAGTTGCAGCAACCAGGCCTCTGCTTGCTTCAGCTTCTGCTCTAGCTGCTGGCGCTGTACCCTCTGAAGGTATATAGAGCCTTGGCCTGTCCTGATCCTGTTGCAGTTTTGCACTCGCTCCTGCAGGCCCTGTTGCATGTGGTACGTGTCCTCGTGAATCTGTCAGCACAGAGAGTGGAAATTCATCAGAGATAAGGGGGATGGAGAGCAAACTGGCCAGCCACTGGTCTGTGCAAACTCTCAAGTCTTGCAGCCTAGAACTTAGAGCCTAGATATGCACACAGAGGGCTCATTCTTAGTAGAGATTACCTCCCAATGTTTTAAGTGCCCAGAGAAGATGTGAAATGGAGAACATATAATTCAGAGGCTATAATGTGCGAATGTGATAGGTCAGGACTATCTACTGACAGCCCCCAGGGTGGAACTCAAATACAAAATTTGTGCATATGTAAATTAGAGAGATTCACAATGCATAGAAGAAACAAAGAAAAAGATCGGATTAGTAAGGCTAAGCAGTAATTCCAGCGTATGGACTACAATCACTAGTCTGAGCTGACATGGCCTGCTGAGTAGCATAATCCTGCTTTCAGTTATAGTAGCAGCTGTTTCTGGGCCCCAACATAGACTTTCCATTGGTGGAGGGGGATGTGGGATAAAAGCATGGGAACCTCTTTGTGGGTTCTTTTCAGATCTGGGAGGTTCCTCAGCCTATAAAGCCACTAACAGTTGCCAACCTTTTGGGATTGTCCTGTTGAGGAACAGAGGGGAGACACCAGAAAGCTGTTTGGCCAGATGGACCCTTTGTCCTTGCTGCTCGCCTTTTCCTTTTGATGCTCCATAGAGCTGGTGATTAGAACTGACTGGTGTCTGAGAATTGTATTAATATCTTTGCTCTCCATGAGCTCCAGCCCCAGTCTCCTGAAACCCAGGCACAAGACAGTAGAGCTCCAAGCAAGGCACATCATATACCAACATGCCCTCAAGCTTGGTGAGGTGTCCTCCTCCATATTCTAACAATACCCTTAATACTCAGTGCTTCCCACTTCACAGCCCTTAGTCCAGTGCATCATTATTATCTAGTTACTTATGTGACTCATCAACTGCACTGTAAGTTCCTTTAGGAGGGGGCCCTGTCATTCCTTATTTCATTTTTCTATTGCTTAACACAGTACCTGACATTGGGTAGTTCCACAGTAAATGCTTGTAAAAAGAATATATCGTCTCACATTGAAAGGGCCTACTGAGTGCCAATTAGGATAAAACCATGCAAACAACAATAATAATTACTACTACAACAGAACATAATTGGTATAAATTTTTAATTTTTTTTTCACTCGATGCTCTCATCTTACAGTATACATTTTTAAAATATCAATACTAGGGGCAATAACTTCTAAGTTATGAGAAAAAATGTTTTAAATCCAGAATTCTATACCACACCACAGTATCAGTAAAGTTTGAGGGAAAAGACATTTTTAGATATACAAAGACTCAGAAAATTTATCATCTACAGATTCTCCCTTAAAAAAAAATAAGGCATATTTCAGACAGAGGAAAATGAATCCAAGAGAATAAACTGTGGTCTACAAGAAGCTTTGATGGGCAAAGAAATTTATGGAACATGTTAATTTTGAATGGTGCTATGGTCTGAATGTTTGTGTCCCTCTGAAATTCTTATGTTAAAATCCTAACCCCAAATGTGATGGTATTATGAGGTGGGGCCTTTTGGGAGGTGATTCTATCCCCCCATGAATGGGGTTAGTGCCCTTATAAGAAAGGTCCCAGATCATACAGTATTTGTCTTTCTTTGGCTTGTTTCACTTAGCATAATGTCCTCCAGGTTCGTCCATGTTGTTGCAAATGGCAGAATTTCCTTCTTTTTATTGCTGAATAATATTCCATTGTATATATGTATTACAATTTCTTTAACCATCCATCAGTGAACAATTAGGATATTTCCATATCTTGGCTATTGTAAATAATCCTGCAATGAACATGGGGGTGCAAATATCTCTTTGAGATACTAATTTCATCCTTTGAATATATACCCAGAAGTGGGATTTCTGGATCATATGGTATTTCTATTCAAAGGGTACAAACTTTCAGTTATGAGTAAGTTCTGGGGATCTAATGTACAGCATGGGTGGTGATGGATGTGTAAATTAATTTGATTGCGGTAATCATTACACAGTGTATACCTAGATCAAATCATCTCTTTGTATACCTTGAATATATTCAATCTTTATTGGTCAATTTAAAAAACAGCCTCAGAGGGCTATCTAGTTCCTTCTGCAGCAAGAAGGTAGCCCGTCTATGAGGAATGGGCCCTTACCAGACACCAGATTTACCGGCACCTTGATCTCAGAATTCCCAGCCTCCAGAAATGTGAGAAATAAATGTTTATTGTTTATGAGCCACATTGCGGTATTTGTTATAGTGGCCTGGAAAAATTAAGACAAATGGGTAGGTTATAAAACAAGAATGTTTATAACAATCTAGAAGAAAATTCCAGGAGATATCAATCTAAGAGTAATATTAATAGGAAGGATAGAGAGAGGAATAGAGAAGAGAAAGGAAAGTAGGATAATGCTAAGGTTCTTATTCTGCTTGGGAGAAAGATACGGATACAAATTCACTTGTGGCATTCATTCATTCAACTAATATTCATTGAACACCTACTATATATGGCATACCCTACAATAAACACTAGAGATATATTAGTCATGAAATAGACAAAAGTCTCTGCCCTCTGGAAGAGGGTAAAAGACAATAAACATAATAAATAAGTAATTTATATTTCATGTAAAATGGTGATTAGTGCTACAAAAAAACTAAAGAGCAGAGAAAGAGGGATGGGGAGTGCTATTGGTAGTGGGGGGGTTGGCAATTTTAAATAGGGTGACACTTTAGGATAATTTGTCTGGCAAAATAAATAGGGTGACCAGAGAGGCTTCTCTGGGAAGTGTTTTTAGAAAAAGATATGAAAGAGACATTATTATTAAATGTTAAGTTGAACAGCTACACCTGTTAGGCAGACACACGGTGATTTCCACATAGGTTTCATTGTCCTTAACTGAGTCACATGGCCTCCCCCAGCATGAGAATCTATGAAAAGAAACAAAATCAAGATTCTAAAATGAAAAAGATCAGTAGATACTGAGTAGTAGCTGGGCAACCACGAGAAGAATAAAATGTATAACATCTAAATTATTAGAGGACAATAATAGCAACAAAAATGTAAACTATCCAACAAAAGATAAGAAACACAAGTTAGAATCAAATAGAAATCACAGGAAATAGAAAACACCAAAACAAGATCGGAAAAATAAGTCCAAACCTATCAGTAAACATAATAAATGAGATAAACCTATTATAAGACATAGATTCTCAGACTAAATGTTTTCTAGAAATGTATGAGATATACATAAAACAAAATAATAAAAGAAGGTTGAAAACAAAGGGATCAAGCAAACACTGCTAACTTCAGACAAAAGAGAACTCTGGAAGGAAAGCAGTAACAAGAATGAAGACATTTTCATATTGATAAAAGGAGCAAGTCACCGAGTAATACTGTCATGAACTTTCATGCACATAATATGATGTTGGAATATGTCTTGCAAAAATTGAAAGAACAGCAAGAAGAAATGAACAAATCTGTAGTCACAGAAGGGGATATTTAACATACATCTCTCAGAAACTCAAAGGCAAGTGTAAGTAGGTTAAAATTATTAAAATAATTTATAATATAGAATATTTGAATAAAACAGTGAATGAGCTTGGTCTAATATATATTTTATTAGGTTGGGTTCCCTGGAAGCAGACCCTGGGACAGGGATTTGGGGAAATGTGATTTATTGAAGGAATGATCTTCAGGGAAAAGAACCTCTAAGGGAACGAGGGAAGCAGAACAGAGCAGGGGAAAGAGCTCAGCAAGATCTCAGCTGACATCTATTCTTGGTCTTACTTGAAGAGGTAAGAGGCTCTGGAATGTACATCATATTGTAGAGTTGTCATGCCCTGAGGCAAAAGCCAAAATAAAAGGAGGGGGGAAGAGGCTGAAGAAGTGTTCCACATGAGAGAAACTAAGGAGAAGTGATCACTAAATGCAACACATGGTTCTTGTTTGGATCTTGAAGCAAGAAAAAACAAGGTAACAAAGAATGTTATTGGAATAATTGGTAAATTTTGAAAAAGAATTGGGGATGAAATAACAGAACTGTATCAAAGTGAAATTTCCTGATCTTTTATAATTGTACTATAGTTATGAAAGAAAATGTCATTGCTTTTAGGAAAAACAAACTGTCAAATTTAGGGGTTGCTATGATTTGAATGTGTCCTCCAAAACTTCATGCATTAGATGCTTAATTGCCATTGTAACAGTATTAAAAGGTAAGGCCCTTAAGAGATTATTAGCCATGAGGGCTTCTACTATTGACCCTCATGAGGGAATCAATGCCCTTATTGCAGGAGTGGGTTAGTTATCTTGGGAGTATGTTCCTGATAAAAAGGATGAGTTGGCCTGATTTCCTCTCTCCTCACTCTGTCTCAAGTGTTCATTCACCACATGATGCCTTTCGCCACGGGATAAGACCCTCATCAGATGCCAGCACCATGCTTTTTAACTTCTCAGCCTCCAGAACCATGAACCAAATAAACTTCTATTCTTTATAAATTAGCCTGTCTTTGGTATTCTGTTACAGCAGCAGAAAACAGACTACGATGGGGTAAAGGGACTTGATGTCTGCAGTTCACTCTCAAATGATTTAGAAAAAAATGATATATATGTAGAAAAGAGAAAGAGCATAAAAGATAAAGTAAATGGGAGAAAAATAATAACCTGGATAAAAGCTACAAGAGAGCTTATCTTACTATCCTTACATCTCTCCTGATAAGTTTGAAGTTATATCAAAAGACAAAGAGGGAGGGAGGGAATAGGTCTATCCCAGTAATGCAAAGGTGGTCTAACATTGACAATTCACCACATTAACAACGTAAATGAGAAAAATCCCATGGTCTTCTATATAGAAGCAGAAGAAGAAATCATTTCACAAAACTCAACAACCATTCATGATAAAATCTCTCAGTAAATGGATAAAGGGTATCTACCGAACACCCACAGTTGACATCATTTTTTTTAATGTTTCAAATGTGTTTCAGTTCTTCAGTAATGCTATATTTTCATGGGCAGCGGAATGCTTTTATTTAGACAAATTATCAGCTTGGTTCTGAAACAATTCAGTTAGTACTGTGATGATTATTGATCCCTACCTCCCATACTCGCTCCTTTGAAGTGACTGAATGCCAACAGGGACAGGTTCTATTCCATTCCATTCCATGCCATGCCATTCCATTCCATACCATTCCATTCCATTCCATTCCATTCCATGCAGCAGCAGAGAAAGTGGCTCTCTGTGTTGCATTTGCTTGTCTTTTCATTTTTTAAAATGATGTTTTCAATACTAAAAAGTTAGTTTTAATATAGACAAATTTATTGCTTTTTTTCATAGTTTATAATTTTTATATTTTGTTTAAGAAACCCATCCTTACCCTGAGATAAAAATATTGTCCTGTTTTATCTTCTAAAAGCTCTTGTTTTTTCCTTTCACACTTATGTCTTTCCACCATGAATTAATTTTTGTCTATGGTGTAGCAACCATCAGAAAACAATGCTGTTTTAAAATACCATTTATAATAGCAACAAAATCCATCAAATATTCAGTAATAAATCCAACAAAATATGTTCAAGACCTCTAGAGGAAACCTACTGGGCCTTCTTAAGAGAAAATAAAGAAGAAAAAATAAATGAAGAAATCCATGTTTAGGGATTAGGAAACTAAATATTAAGATATCAAATTGATATCCTCAAATTGATCTATAAACTCAAAGCAAGCCCAGGAAAAATTCAAGTTGTTTATTTCATGGACATTAACCAGCTGATTCTGAACTTTATAAGGAAATTCAAATAACCTAAAATAGCCAGGGCAGTCTTGAAAAATAGAAAAGTTACAGAATTGACAATACCAGATATCGAGCCTTATGATAAACCTGTAATAATTAAGACACTGTCGCATTGACAAAAAGGCAAACAAGCAGACTAATGGAAAAGAATAGAGTCTAGAAACAGATTTAAGAAAAGGATACCAGTACTATTAATTGGGAAAGAATAGTCTTATCAATAAATGGGAAGAAAACCCTTGACCCTTGCCTTATCCCATACATAAAAATTAATTTGAAATGGATCACAGACCTAAATGTGAAAGACAAAGTACTAAAAATATCTAGAATAAAAAATAAGAGAATATCTACATGACCTTGGGGTAGGCAAAGATGTCTTAAACCAGGAATCAAAAGGCTCAATAAAGGCAAAAAAAAAGCACTAACCAAAAAAGATAGATAAAATAAACTTCAAAAAATTAAAATCTTCTGCTCATCCAAAGGTACTATTAAAATAGTGAAAAGGTTCCAAGTCACTGAAAAGATATAAAATTTAAAAATTAAAAAAAAATTAGTGAAAAGGTAAGCCACAGACTTGGAGAAAAAGTTTACAGTACATATATTTAATACAGAACTCATATTTAGAATGTATAAAGAACACTGTAACAGATAGGAGAAGGGTCCTGTGACCCTCCACCCAGGAACCGTCTCGGCCAAGAAGAGAATCTCTGCTTCTAAACCCCATGAGTTCATCTACTGCCAATCAGCAGATCCAATTTCGTAGCCCTTTGTGCACTAAACTACATTTTTAAAAAATTAGCCCCCAAATTCTCAGGGAGACAGATTTGAAGAAATTCTTCCCATCTCCTTACTTGGTGCCTTATGATATTGAACCCTTTCTGTGCTGCAACCTCTGCTCTCTCAGTGTATTGGCTTCCGCCTGGGCAGTGGGCAAGGAACCCAGCTGGGCAGTAACAATACAAAAAGAGTGAACCATTACTATCTACAACATTATGGATAAATCTCACAGATATAATGTTGAGGGAATAAAGCCAGACAAAAAGAAGCACATACTGTTCAACTCCACTTATATGAAATTCAAAATCAGACAAAATTAATCTATGATGACAGGTGTCAATGTAGTGGTTACCTTTGTGGGGGTATCAACAAGAGAGGCACCAAGGAGCTTGCTGAGGTGCTGCAAATGTTTTCTATCCTAATCTTGGTATGGTTACACGAGTGTATAGGGTGTATACAAATGCACAAAATTCAACAAACTGTATAGTTAAAATGTGGCTACTGCATATAAATTATACCTTAAAATAAAAAATTAACTGCTGAATTTCAAAAAATTACAAGTATTTTTGTAACATTACAAACAGAGGTGGGATTTAGGAACTGGGAGGTAAAGAAAGACTGGAACAGTTCACTCCCTTCCCATGCCCCCTTCCACTTGGTACAGTGGCAGGTTCATCAGCATTTGCTCTCTGGAGGCTAAAGGCCGTTGTGTCCTTTATACTCCTGTGCCATGGCTCTAGATCCTGACACTGGTGATGCCATTGGCTGCCCCTTCCCCCTACACCTCCTGAAGAGACTATAAATTTGCTCTTTAGCCACTGTAAACCAAAATTAAAATCCTAAGCCTCTCTGCTGACTGAACAGACCCCCCTCTTGGCCACAAAGACCCCAGGAAAACCTTAAAACTGAGTTATCAGCCATAAATGCAAGGGAGGTCAAACATGGGATCATTATACCCCCTCTCTTTTGGAGTTTAGACTAATTACAAATAGGACCTAAGGCCATGCAAGGCAAAGGTTAAGTCACACCTGCAGGCCATCAATTTGCTTAACAGATCACTTTACTTGGTATATTGTGGCTTGCTCTATGATTAGCAGACTTCCTTAACTTAAAACATTCATTCCTATTGAGTCCAAGCCTTTAAACAAAGCTTTATTTCTTTAACCAATTACCAATCAAAAAACTGTTAAACTGCCCTATAATTTATAAGCCCCTGCTTTGAGATATCCCATCTTTCTGGGCCAAACCAATGTATACCTTCCATGTATTGATTTATAATTTCATTTTTTTGAGACAGGGTCTTCCTCTGTCTCCTGGACTAGAGCACAGTGGCATCATCATTGCTCACTGCAACTTTAAACTCCTGAGGTCCAGCAGTCCTCCTGCCTCAGCCTCCCAAGTAGCTGGGACTACAGGTGTGTACCACCATGCTCAGCTAATATTTCTGGTTTGGGTAGAGATGGGGTCTTGCTCTTGCTTAGGTTGGTCTCAAACTCCTGGTCTCAAGCAATCCTCCAGCCTCAGCTTCCCAAAGTGTTAGGATTACAGGCATGAGCCACCATGCCTGGCCTGATTTATAATTTTACTTATAATTCCTGTCTCCTTAAAAGGTATAAAACCAAACTGTAACCCAGCTGCCTAGGGCATACTTTCTCAAGACCTCTTGAGATTGTGTAGCTCTAGGACATAGTCACTCATATTCAGCTCAAAATAAACCTCTTTAAATTATTGTACGGAGTTTGTTTTTTTCCTCTTAACACCACTCTTCTAAAACATCCAAAAAAGAAATGTCCAATCAGTGCAAACTCATAAAATATGCAGAGGCTCTATTATGTCCAAACTCTTAAACTCTGTGGAGCTTTTACTGAATATCTTTGTAAAAAGACTCTTCTAGGTTCCTGGGATATATCAGTAAACAAAACAAAGATCTCTACCTTAGTAGAGGTTACATTCTATCTTGGGGAATTAGCATAAAAAATAAGGAAATGATATGGTATTTTAAAAGGCAGGAGGGAAAATAGAAAAAGGAATACATAGAGTAGGACAAGGATGACGGGTAATTCTGGGAGGAGTAAGGGATTTGACTATTTAAGATTTTGTGAAATTTTTTTATCATAGGTATTTAAAATATTTAAGCTTTCAACCAAGAGCAATCCATAAAAGTCACTGCTTTCTCCTGTAACAGAAAGAATGGTCTGAAAAAGGAGTAAAATGTTTTCTGTCTCTTCAAAACCCCCTCATCCTTTTTGAGCATGAAAACTTGCATCCCTGCCTCAGGCCAGTGGTTGGGAGGGGCAGGGGCGTGTCCTTTGTTCTTTGTGCCACAGGAGATGGCTCAAGGGATTTGTTCAGGCAGAGGTTGTGAGATTGTCTTAGTCAAAGATGGGATCAATCAAAACCATCAACTAGAGTTGAACAGCAAAAGCCTGAAGTTGAAAATCTCCCCTTTAAAAGCTCTGTATTTCTGCCCAGTGGCAGGATGTTGGTACTTTAAGATGGGAGTCTGCCAACCTCCTCATTTGCCGGAAAATTAGATAAACTTCTCTTTCTTTCTCCTCAAACCATTTGTCTTTGTTCTGCGGGCACCCTCCGGGACAAGTGCTGAACTCTCAGTAACTTTCCTGGGAATAGAAATTCCTTGAAGTCAGGCCATCTTTGAGACTTCAGAGTTCTGTCCTTTGTGGTTAACTACCTCTGATGAAGTTTAGGGGCAACATGCAGAACCTAAAACCTGGCTCAAACCAGGCAATGTGTGCCTTTTTCACATTACTACTCATTTTCACAAAATCTGAGTGGGCCTCTTCTCTCCGAACTGGACTATCTATACATTGTGATTAGCCAGGGACCTGTGTAAATATCTAGCCCCACCTGAAAGAAAACCATGATAACAGGCCAAGGACAAGAGGGAAGTACCCAGCAGGGCCTCCTAGAGCCCTAGGCAGGGGGTGTGCCTCACAGATGCAAGGTAGGCATAATTAGGAAGGGCTCCATCATTGCATATGTCTATCTGCACAGTAGCCTGCCAAAGGTTAAGACAGGTTCAAAGATAAGCCCAACAGCATGAAAGATCAGGATTCTGGTTCTCAAATTTCATAAATCCATAATTCTCTAATGTCAGGAAAAACAAATGACAAAATAGACATTATTATGTTCCTTCTCCTGCCTGCTCCCAGGCCAGGACCAACTCTTACAAAAAGGTTGAATCCAGGCCTCTGCCTACCTGTTACTGATCTATCCATCCCAGAGCAGTAATTGCTATTGCTGGGAAGGACAGTGGCTCTGATCCAATTGCAGAGCCCAGGCCATGCAGTAGATCACAGGAAAAACTTAATTAAGAGGAGGCTGGAATTCTAGGGAGTTCACAATAAACTGGAGCCTCTTACCAGTTGAAGAATGAATGTGCAGAGTTTCAGGCAACGATGGAGCAGCCGTTGAGCCTTGTGCTTCTCCTTGGCTAGAGCCTTCTTCAGGTCCAACAGCTCATGGCACCGATCCAGTTCCTGGGGTAGCCAGGACACAAAGCGTAGCTCCTGCAGAATCCTGGAACCAAGGGCAAAGATGGTCAAAGCTGGCATCCCAGCCTTCTTCTTTGGACACCTTTGACCTCTTGTTAGCCCAGCTTACCCCAGACTGGGAAAATGTTTACAAAGATTGTGATATTCCCAACAGTGACCAACAGTGACAACTCCCTCTTGAGAGGTCTTCAGAAGAGTACAAGCCCAGAAAGTTTCTGGCTAAGAAATTCTTTGAGAAAGGTTCAGGGTATGTGTAAATGTTTGTATCTAGTGATCTCTCTGCCAGAAGAGAAGGTCAAATAGGTCTCAAGGTCTGACTTAGGAGAGACCGCAGAGGCCTTTTCATTGAAATAGGGGAAACTGAGGGCCCTAAAAGTCTAGGAGGACAGGAGAGTTTTAGGGTCAGACTGCAACTTCTCTATGGGTTTACCACACCTGAGGAAGCCCGACCCTCTGTTATCCAATCTCCGCTACCCCCCAGAGAACTTCACATCTCTAAATATCCTTGAAAAAGATGAAAACCCCCAAATAAGCAGACAGGATGACCATAATCATGTATGGAAATATGCTCAAAATATATGATTCAGAGAAAAAAAACTAGTTATTTAACAATACATAAGGTATGATCACATTTTGTACATGTGATTTTTAAAAAGACTAGAAGGATATGCAACAAAAAATGTTCATAGTGGTTAGTTATGGGTGATAGGATTAAAATTTTTTTCCTTTGTGCTTTTTTGTATTTTCTGAATTTTCTACAATGAATATATTATGACCTTTTGTAAAACTAATTTTTAAAAGTCTACTGAAGCTGTGTTTTTAATACTTTACCTGCTAATCTGGAGTAGCCCAGCTCCGAAGTGAGGCACAGCAAAGAGCAGATGATTTCCTAGGAAAGTCTGGAGCCGATGGAACCTTTGCAATCTCACACTCTTCTTCCAACTACAAATTGAGGTCAGCGATAATATGCTGTTGCTCTCTTCCAATTCCCCCAAATCCCATACTCATCATCACCTACCAGGTCAAGGACTTGCGTAAGAGGCAATACTTAAAGAATGGAATGCACTGGAGCTGCTGCCAGAGAACAGCGTGGCGGTGCCAGGTACCCAGTGTCATCACGTCACTACCTTCCACAGGATGTACATGCAGGATTCCAAAGGGAGAGAAGATGTAGTGCTCGGGATTCACCTTGTCGGGTGGCACCACCATCAGGTCGTAGGGCCTTTTAAAAATAGCTCTGATCAGTGGGAGCCCAGGGAACTTGTCCAGCCTTCAAGAAGAGGCAAAAGAAGGATGAAGAAGATGTAAAAAGGAGGCAGACTAAAGTAGGAAGAGGGAAAAGAGAGCAGAATGATTTTCAAACTAGAAAGATGAAACAAATATTGTTAAGAAGAAATTAAAGCCGAAGATAGATGGCAAGAAAGAGAAAGGTACCTAGCCAGTTCCAAGAAGTTCATATCTCCAGACCCAGATAGCTTATATCCCATCAAATCTAATTCACAATCAATCCTAATCTATAACATTATTTTATGAAACACTAAGATAAAAAATGCTTCTAATATGATATTCCATCAATTTGTAAGATGCATCACAATTTCAGAGATGTTGAAATATGAAAATACTCATACTAGAAATGATAAAATACATATTAATATATACCTAGGTACTGAAAGATATTCAGAAAGGTTTGGAGTAATTGAGATGAGAAAACTGAAACAAGGAGAAATAAAAACTTTGCCCAAGACAGTTAATGGAAGAATATAGAATTTAAAACCAAATCTACCTGACTCAAGCCCCTCCCTTAACCAATAGGCCATTAAGCTTCCTACAAGGTAGCTGCTCATGTTAAGGAGCCCTGGCTCTTCCCATGGGACACTCCTTTCCCTGTGACCTACTTACTGGAGGCTGCTCTTTCTGCACAGGGCGAAGAGTTAGGGAGTACTCTCCTCACTCCCAATGGCCACTGCTCCTTTGGGGGATATTCACTCATTCTACAAATGTTTACTAAGCCCTAGCACTGTGAGAGCCACTGAGGATATGGTACTGTACACGAAAAATCCAGTCCCCGACTGCATGGAACTTAGTTAAACCATTTATCAAGTTTTCCCTCTGTTCAAGTACTGTGGTCAGAGACAAGGACATAAAGATGACTACTACATAGTCCTTTACCTCAAAGGGCTGAGAATCAAGTAGAGTATTAGTGATACTACAGAGTAAATGGGGCAAATCAAGACCTCCGTGAGTGCCAGAAGCAACATTCAACTGTTTCCAAAACGTCTCAAATTCTCTTGCATGCACCTGAAGCACAGCAAGTTCTATACTAAACTCCTCATCAACCCCTCCAAATCTGTTCCTAATCTGGACAATTCATTCATTCAATATTAATATTATGGAGTTTCTACCGTATGCCAGACTCTAAGCCCTGAGGATACATCACTAAATATAACAAATGAACCCCCTACCCTGATAGAGCTCTCATTCGACTGGAGAAGAAAGATGATAAATGTAACAAATGATAGGGAGGAGAAAAAAGAGCAGGAAAAGGAAGATTGGTAGTGGCAGGGGAGAAGGGAATGCAATTTTAAATGTGTGCTAAAGAGGGGGAAATGACAGTTGAGCAAAGATTCTAAGTAGGCGAAGGAATAATTCCTTCTTTTTTTTTTTTTTTTTTTTTTTTTTTTTTAGAGACGGGGTCTCGCTCTTGGTCAGGCTGGTTTCGAACTCCTGACCTTGAGCTATCCACCCGCCTCGGCCTCCCAGAGTGCTAGGATTACAGGCGTGAGCCACCGCGCCCGGCCCGGAATAATTCCTTCTTAAGTATGAATCAAACTTGAGAACACATACAAGAAAAATTTGATAAATTCAAATACATTTTTAAAAACCTATTACATGGAAAATAAATAAATTCATTAAATTTGAATCAACTAGAAATTTGGATCCACACTCTCACTTGAGAACAACTAGAAAAACTAAGCCAACTATCTGGATAAAATATAAAAGCTGTCTGTATGACTATGTCAGGGAACCCATTAATTAAATCTCCTGGACTTTAGGTTGGGACCCTGAATGGTTACAACATAGGAGCAAAGTTGAACTGGAAATACACCTCCCCTGGTGTGGTGGCTGAACTGCAACTTTTGCTCATTTAGCTTCCCGAGTCTGTTGAAAGCTTGGCTTCTCTTCTCAGTCTGTCGTGAATGTGTAGTTAAATTGACATACGACTAACTCTTGGAACCAAGAGGTGCTTCTGTCTGGGGAAAAGCAGGACCAAATGCTGAACTCACTGCACTGGGTTTCCTTTTTTGGCAGATCCTGGCCCTGTAATCATTCACTGCCCTTTTTAGTTCTCTTGCTCATGGTCTTCTGTCTCTTTAATGTGCCTAATTATCTTTGATTGTGATGCTTCTCTGATTATGACTGATGCTGATAGTTTAAAGCTCTAAACTTCTCATTTGTTTTCTTTAAGCTCTCCACTGTGGTCAGCAGGCATTCCATCCCATATTGCTACCACTATCATTACTGCCATGCTGGTCAAGTGTAGCAGCCACTAGGTGTCAGTAGGTAGTTCATCACATTCAACCACAAATGATAATTTAATTAATTATGATGCCACTACATGTGGATTACTAGTACCCTTTTTCCTATTAGCAAGGAAGTAATTTCAGTTCAAGGCCAAGGACATTACCAAACAAATATGAGAATTTCACATTCAAGGATAGTTTCCTGGGATCACTCATAATACCAAGCACTATGTTAGTCAGGGTCCAGTCAGGTAAACAGAAACTATACTAGGCATTTCAACAAAATCAATTTAATAAAGAGAATTTGTTTTTAAAAAGATGTCAGAGAGGAAGGAAATAGCAGAAAACATAAACAGGTGGAAAACCTACCATGCTCGTGGGGCGGCAGTATCAGCATTGTTAAAATGTCTATACTACCCAAAGTGCTCTACAGAGTCAATGCAATCCCTATTAAAATACCATCATCATTTTTCACAGATATAGAAAAAATAATTTTATGCTTCATATGGAATGAGAGAAGATCCTGTATAGCAAAAGCAATCCTAGGCAATAAAAACAAAATGGGAGGTATCAGACTTCAAACTATACTACCAGGCTGTAGTAATTAAAACAGCTTGTGACTGGCACAAGAACAGGGACATTGACCAGTGGAACAGAACAGAGAACCCAGATATAAAACCATCCTCATATAGCCATCTAATCTTTGACAAAGCAGACAAAAACATACACTGGGGAAAAGAATCCTTATTCAATAAATGGTGCTGGGAAAACTGGATAGCCACATGTAGAAGACTGAAACAGGATCCACACCTTTCACCTCTCACAAAAATCAACTCACGCTGGGTAACAGACTTAAACCTAAAGTGTGAAACTATTAGAATTCTAGAGAAAAACATTGGAAATACTCTTCTAGACATTGGCCTAGGCAAAGAATTTATGAAGAAGACCCCAAAGGCAATCACAGCAACAACAAAAATAAATAAATGGGACCGTATCAAATTAAAAAGCTTCTGCACAGCCAAAGAAACTGTCACGCGAGCAAACAGACAACCTACAGAATGGCAGAAAATTTTCACAAGCTACATATCCAATAAAGGGCTGATAACTAGAATCTATT